>JAFIRS010000169.1:600000-1076566 GCA_018342105.1 Gonioctena quinquepunctata
ATAAATATTTCATAAACAAATAGCGTATTTTTTTCAAAACGTAAAATGCCTGCGTCAAACATAAAATAATGTGAAATATCAATAAAAAAAAATTACAATTTCTCATATTTTGTTAACTTTAGAAATAGCTAAATGACAAAATAATCAATTTTTAAACAAATTTATACCGTGATATTGTTCAGTACACATGCAAAATATGCTCCTAGAAGCAAAAAAATTATGGCGTCATTCTGCGAACAATTCGATTTCTAAGAAAATCGGCGGTTCCAAAAAAACTACTTAATTAACAATAGCCTCACATTATCAAAATTCAATGAACTTTTTTTTCTAACGGAATTAAATTCTTTCAAGTATTCAGATGATACTATAATCCTTTTGAATTTTTAAATGTATATTTAATAGTATAAAAAAAAATATTTTATGTGCATTGCTCTCTCGAGAGGTGTTGTACTCCTGCATTAACGCCAACGCAGAGCCCTATTTTCAACGTTGAATTAATATTATAAATACTTGAGATAGAGTTTCTCTTCATGAACCTGTTTTTTCATTTTCTTTATCATCAATAGTTTTTACCAAAAACTTAAGTCCCCCCCTTGAATACGCGTTTGGTCCTGATTATTTTAAGAAAATTAGTTTATAACATAATCCAAACCTAATATAAAAAGGTTAAAAATCAATCAAATTAGTCATAACAATAAAATTACGTGGACACATTTGAGTTGGCGCATTAAAATGTAATATAGGAGGTAATTTACATGTTTTCAAATCCGTACCTGGAATCCCCCAGCCCCTTTTCTAGTGAATTTCACACCTCGAACAATAGGCTATGATTACGGTATTGGATTACCATGTATAATGAGTCCCTTAGACGTCTGGCAGTAGTATACATTGTAATGAAAAAAAGAAGAACAAGGAATCGTTTAAAATGGGTCAAAACATGGTTACTGAAGAAATTGTTGAATCATATGCCGCTTCGTAGATAATTGCGAGATGACCCTGACGATTTTAAAAATTACCTGCGTATGGATGACAAAACTTTCGACGGATTTATCTGCAGATAAATCGTCGTGTATATGTCAAGCGACAAAAACTATCGCATCAAATTATTGCCGTGGATTTATCGTACAACTTTATTAGTTTCTACAGTCCCCTACAGTTCCTACAGTCCCCTTTTATTAGTTTCTACAGTCCCCAAACGAACCGTTTTATCTGTACAATTTTGGAGATCTAACGAAAAATTGCTCAGATCGGTCGATACATTTCTCCGTGTATATCCACCTAAATACTATTAAGGGGAAAGATATTCTAAAATCATAGTGGACTTTTTCAGTACGTTGGAGTGTTTTTATCTATAGGTAAAAATAGGAATTTTTCAGCCATTCTTTTTACAAATTTTTATTTTGGCTATACTTACATTTGTCATTCACTGTTCACAGTCATTAGGATGATTTTCTAACAAAGTTAATGATTGAAAATATCCAGTGCATCAACACTATTATTCAATCATGACATAAAATCTGAGACTCGAAACGGAATTGAAAAATAATAGGGTTTTCTCTTATTATTGCCAAAGGTAAACTGTATGGAAGTTCAATTGGCAATGTATAGTAAGATATGTTTGAAGCAGTTGTAAAAAAGTAAAATTCTTGACCAAAAGGTCAATTAGGCTCATACCAGCTTCCAGGAATCAGTGTTATATTATTTTTATATTGTACAACCCAGTTGTATTTGAGTTTGTCGTCATCTAGTATTATGAACAATATTTCCAGCCATGAAAGTATTACATTTCAATAAGTGCATTGTCTGGTGTATTTCTATAGTGCAGTAACTCCTTCAGAAGTATAACTGGGACCCTCTCCAAATTGTGTGTATAATGGAGAGTCGAAATAGGACATGTTAGACTTCTAATCCTAGTGGTTATGAATTAGTATGACAATTTGTCATAATGATCAGTATGGCACCGAACTTGAAATTTAAATATGTTTGTCAACAAGTGTGAAATAATAAGATTAAGTTTACCGATATCCTCATTTTGAACACATACATATTTTGGTATTAACAATGTTGACTTAAAGGAGCATTGATAAGTGTATTTCTCTTTTCTTCCATTTCTTTGTCTTGTATCACTTACAATAAAGAATAAAGTATATTAGTCTTGTCAATGGTGAAAAGATTACGTAAATAAAATGAATTGTCATATAGATTCATTCTATTCATATATTATTTTCCGAGTACCTCTGATGTTTAGTCAAATTTCTTCTTCGACTATGACACCGCAGTAAAGTTTTTTATTACGAAATATATTTCTAGTGACTGAAAAAATTTTCTTTCGAAATTATTTTTTAATATGTGGGAAGCTCCAATGAAAGACATCTGAAAATACACAAAAAAATGCGATAAACTATCCTTTTGCTGTATCTGAAAGCAATTTTTGTTCGGGTTTTCCACATGAGTTTTTTCGAATATAAAAAAAAAGATATATCTTCGCCGATCATGGTCCCCAGAACCAAAAATACCAACAGATCGAAAGTTTATATACAGTGTGTCTCACTTCTCATGGAAACACCCCCGAATCTTCCGTAATTATTGGAGTAGAATTCTGTGATTTTCACGATCGTTAGATATACCGAGGATGAGTCTAAATCTCTTCTGGGGTTGACCTGAGTCACATACACTGCGCGCCAGAAGCGATGGATACACTGATTTTTGCAAAAAATAATATTAGGGGGCAAGATGCGATCAAAATTTTTACGGATTCGTGATCAGGACATCAACTTTAGTACCAATCGGATCCCACTATAAAAGGTAAGGTCCCCGTGATTTTAACTCGTACAAGTTTTCATTAACTTCTGAGGGTTGTTCAAACAACTAAGAAAGCGGTTAAAAACATTTTTTTTAATCCATATTTAGGCTGAAAAATTTTCCGTTCTGAAAAATCTCACTTTTCATGGAAACACCCACGTATCTTCAGTAATTATTGTAGTAGAATTCTGTTATTTCCACTAACGGTGGATACACCGGAGATAAGTCTAAATCTTCCCTGTGGTTGACCTGAGTGACATACACTGTGCGCCAGAGGCGATAGATATACCGATTTTTGCGAAAAAAATATAGGTGGCGGGATAAGCATTGAGTTGTTTCCATGGAAAGTGAGACAAATTCGGATTATTCAGAACTGAAAATTTTTCCTAGAAAATATGGATTAGTACTAAAGTAAATGCCCTGATCACGAATCCGTTAGAATTTTGAGCTTATCTTGCCCCATATATTATTATTCGCAAAAATCGGTATATCGATCGCCCCTGGCGCTCAGCGTATGTCACTCAGGTTAACCACATTAGAGATTTCGACTTATTCTCGGTATATCTAACAATCGTGAAAATTACAGAATTCTACTCCAATAATTACGGAAGATACGGGGGTGTTTCCATGAAAAGTGAGACAAATTCGGATTTTTCAAAACTAAATTTTTTTTAGCGAAAATATTGATTGGTACTAAAGTTGATGTCCTGATCACGAATCCGTAATAGTTTTGAACCTATCTTGCCTATGTTGCCGTTCTCTGGTTGGATTGGAATCGTGGATAATAAATTTGTATTGTTATTCGATATTCTGAGCGGAAACACTTACATTATTATTTTAATTCCTAATACGGAGTAGAAATAAACATTATTTTCTACTGGGTTTTGAGGTAGCGGGAATAGGACACAATATGTAGTCTGAATATCAAATTGCCGACGTTTCGACGTATATTTGGCGTCTTTATCAAGGCTGAAAATACATGAAATGTTTAATATCTCATGTTAATCAAAACCAGGGCCGGATTAAAAGGTGTGGAGGCCCTGGGGCAACAAAGGAGTGGCAGCCCCTAATTATTTTTCAAACAAGTTTTTTTTTTATTTATTGCGGAACAAATCAAATTATTCCGACACGAGCATATGTAGGTATAATAAAATACAAGAAATAAATTAAATTACAGCGTAACCAAAAGGGATTCTTGCGAGCTTTTTTCGACGAAAAATCATTGATGATTTCGGTCAAATCCAGCATCCGGAGAAAATCATTCTCAATGCTGAGAAGCGATAACTTTGATATGCGGCTTTATCTCATCGTAATTCGCCTATTTTTTTCATTTTGGAAAATGAGCGCTTTCCAGTGCAATTTGACATCATCACATTCTCAGTTGTAATATCACAAGAGAGTAAAAATAATTCGACAGATTTTCGAAAACTTGTTGCCAGGCAATATACAAGAGAGACCAACTGGCTCGAGTGACTATTGCCAACAAGTTTGAGAAAGAAATCTAGATAATTATTTTCTACTATATCGAACTCTCGTGTGGTATTTTTAGTTATTTTTTGATTTAGATCATAAACACATTTCTTGCAAAATTATATAATGTACTAAACCGGATTTGATTATTTACATTTTCATAATTAAAAAAAAACAAAATACCTCAAATTATTCCCGCGACAATTTTCTAGGTAGAATATTCCCACTATTGATTGGCCAAAACGTATATGAATTATTTGAATTGAACGTTTCCATTGGTTTCTAGCAATGTCAAAAAATAATCACTGTAATTTCAATGTTTGAGAATGTAGCTCTGAAATTTTGGTTTTCAAGAATTTGATAGTAGAACATCTTAGATAGATAGATAGATAGTCCTTTTCAGAAGGATTTACATTTGTTGCGGAATGTCATCTTTCTCTTAGACTCACACTTTCAGATTTCGGGGATTTCTCTGTTACAAGCGCGCCACTCAGCGGACACTTGTCAACGCCAATAAATAGGAAAACAGGTATAGACGGGCAAGTGTTTGTAGAATCGGCAAAAAATGTCAAAATTTAATTTTTTTTGGAAGGGTTAAATAATTTGATGCAATCATATTCATAAATTGAAATATTATTTTCTTTTGCTTATGATTATTGAATTTCATTGTGTATCTAGATCGCTTGTGTCATTCGAAGAATACATCGACAGAAAATCCTTCATTTAATAAAAAAAAATGTATATTTTTTTTTAATTCAATTGTTCTTGTTTTTACAGCTAATTTCGATACGATATAATATTTTGTATAATAGTATATAGTAAAACATCACTCGGTGATTGTTTCTCGCATATACACATGATTCATCAGATCGAAGATTAATATTAACCATGGATTTTGACAAGAATACGAAACATGTTTTTGAATGTTTAAAACGAAAAATGAGAGGAAAAAGTGGGAGAACTGCTCTTTCGTTGTCAGATTTTTTATATATAATTTTATATATCCTTCGGTATTTGTTAGGAAATTTTACGTGAAAATTTATATTGTGGAGGCCCCTCGCTTGTGGAGGCCCCGGGGCTGCAGCCCCGTTTGCCCCCCTCTCAATCCGGCTCTGATAAAAACATGATTGTTTAAAGTTGACTTACAAATTTGATATTCAGAATACTTATTGTGTCCTATTCCCGCTACGTCAAAACCCAATTCTATGTGAAGGACGCTAATACCGCAGAATTATTTTCTACTTCTTGTTGATGGTAAATCCAAGTATCTCTGTCTAGCCTATACCTAGTTACTCAAAGAAAAGGACATATACTACAATACCCCGGAATAAGAGTTTATTCTGGCATTGAACATCAAATATCGGTGATGTTGAAAATAGTACGCGATAATTGTATTCAGTGCACATTTTGCCATAATAATATCTATGATAATGTTATCTCGGTGTGAGGAGGAAATCTCTATCCGAAGAGAAACAGCCAATCATAATATTTTAAATATTAGATAGTGTGTAGTGATTCGCTCAAAAATTGTAGTTCAACATTTCCGCGTTCCGCATAGTCTGAAAGCACTCTTAGAATGCTAACTTCGCAGAATGCGGTGCAGGAAAATATCCAATTCAATTTGTTTGCCAATTATGACTACCTATAAAAAAAAGATATTATGATTTGTTTAAAAACTTTAATTCGACGTTTCCGGCCGCCGAAATGATTAGTGTTGAAATTTTTGAAGTCACCGTTTCAACACATCAATCTTTATTTTTTTTCTATTTGCTTTCATGTTCTTGCACTTTATTCAATACATTTGTATTTACCCATTTACTTTAGCTGGACCATCATTGAAAACGTCACGGCAGTAGTTTACCGCTGGCGACAGACGAAGCTTGCTGAACGCAGATTATCTATGCATTGATTCTGTACATTCTGTCAATCCATCCATTACCAGCATATCCTGCCTCCGTCGATGGTTAACAATTATTTGCTTTCATATTTTTACAAGCTTTTATTTAGTTTCACCTGTCCCGATGTTTGTCATCAAATCTTGCAAGTTAAATTTGACCCACTTCTAGTTTTTCGATTAACGTGAAACTTGGCAGGTGTTCATAGTTCACGTGACAATGCATTATACATTTGTTAGAGAAAAAAAAAATGGCGGCTCCAAGATGGCGGACGAGATTTGTGTTTATGGTCCGATTCGATTCAAAATTGGTATGTGGGGGTTTTCGGGGTCGGAGATTATGTCGTCAAAACGTCAAAATTCACAAATTCAAGATGGCGGCTCCAAGATGGCGAACGAGTTTTGTAATTATGGTACGATTCGATTCAAAATTGGTATGTGGGTGTTAAGGGTACTTACTAAAAAGCACAAAATAAAATAATTAATGAAAAAAACCTTTTTAAAAACAAGCTTTCATTCAAATACCCTAAAAAGTACAAAATAATTGCTTTGGATGTGTGACGTAGGTTATTCCGTGAGTTATAGATTCAAAAGCTTGTCGCATCTGTATTCGAAATGAAAACTTTGCGCGACAAGCTCTTGAATCTAGAACTCACGGAATAACCTACGTCACACATCCAAAGCAATTATTTTGTACTTTTTAGGGTATTTGAATAAAAGCTTGTTTTTAAAAAGGTTTTTTTTATTAATTATTATTCATAATAATGGATGATGGGTGTTTTAAAATAGTTGCCGTCATAAGTGGGAACATGATGGCTCTGATCTTTATGGACTTTGGGGAGTGTAGGTTGCTTCCCAGTCTGGCAGCTAATCAATAGTAATTGTTGGTATACCTGTCTGGTTTATTAATTCTATTCAAATTTCTACTTGGCATTTTATAGATTTCTTAAATTCAGCTCCATAATCCCTAAATTATTTGAAGAGAGCAATTTGTATCATGTCATCCTCATCTGAATCGATTCGGGCTTCAATATCTGATAATAGACCAAGTTACTTTGAGGATTTCATGTTTGGTAACTTTGACTTCGTTGTAGACATTTAGTCTTATTAGACGAATATTTTAGTAATCTCACCCTCTTGTGGAACAGTAGGTATAAACTAAGGTAGGTGCGGTGAATATGCCCATGCTGGTAATATGCTCACCCGGGGCAATTTTAAAAAGTTTAGCTTATTTGCTAATAGAGGGCGGTCAACACTTCAATATTTCGTACTTACAGCACTACGAGCCAAATCTGTGTTTGTTAGTCTCACCAGAGAGGTTGAAGGGAAGACATACGTTTTCGGCGCTATCGATTATAAAAATAAAACGTGCCTTTGAAAAAAATTTTAATAAATTACCGTTAACAACTTTTAAGATGCATTTTCTGTTTCTGTCGCCAATACGCCCATCGTTAAGAGGAGTTAATATGCCCTATGGCAGAGATATTAGGATTTTCTGTTTTGTTTTTTAAAGAGTTTCCTTAGTTTAAGAATAATTTATATATTTTAAAAATAGGCTTTGTTATTATTTTTATAATTACTTTTTGTACTCTAAGTACTAAGTGATGTCTACCTACCAGTGTAAAGTTTCAAGTTTAATTTTTCAGTTAAATCAGAATTTTGGGTTTGTTTAGTTTGTTGTCATCATTCAATTTGTTTTTCCAAATAAATATACTTGCCATATAAATATGTTGTTTTGCTCTTGATGAAATTAATCATTGGGCACATTAGGAATATGCCATGGGCATATCAACGACATGGTTGGTAATATGCCCAGTAAAACTGAAAAAAAAAAAAATATAAAAAAAATATCAAAGATTAAATCATCCATTACTGTCCAAACATCACTTCTTTGGTTTTAAAGGCACGCTTTCTATAAAAAACAGAATTGAATATTTTGCATTTTTAATTTTTATTAAGGATTTCGCTTAACATGGGCATATTCACCGCACTTACCTTAGGGCAAAAAATGGCCAGGCAACTTAATTGGTGCCAAAATAGGCAATGTACAGTATATAGCAGACCTGTTCACTGACCTTTCCATTCCCGACTATATGTATATGAGGTAATAATTAGGTTAATATTTACTAGACAGTTTTCCCTGAAAGTACAAGTATTTTGAACACATTTTGCTGGTTACCTTTAGGTAAAATTTAACCTAATAAATAACTCTATTGATCCATGAGGTTGTGAAGGTATATTTGAAGTTCATAACAAGTAATTTCATACTATGCACTACGCCTATTATTAAGTTTATGGTTTTTGAAGGAGATTCGGTGGTCGCAATTACGGTTTTTATAACTCGAATTATAACTTTGGAGTTAGTTACTAGTTAAAGGTAGAATATTTGGTCAGAAATAGGTAAATTCGGACTTCTTGAAACCATCTTACCCTTCTGCTTGTTGTAATTTTCCTATAATGTTAGTTGAGATGTGTAAGTTCATACCATCATACTTATCTTGAGAAAAATATTAACCAAATATTCGCTTGCCGATCTGTGAAAAGGTTCATCAAAATTCGGCTTGCCTCCTTTTTCCCATATTTTGCAAGTAAATGACGCACTTTTTCGTCCCATAAGTAAACGAATAATTTTACCAAATTTGAAATTTCAATAAAAATATTTCGAAATCTACATGCTATATAGAATAACATATTAAGTGCACTATATTTACAGCCAAATAATCAGTATTTTCGGTTGCGATTCCGAAATGTACATTATACCTGAATATTTGTCTTCAATTGCGAAGATATGAAAACCTAACATGGAAATACTCATTAGTAATCTTAAAAGCGAAAAAAAGAAAAAGAGACAAGATAAATTTCATATAATTACACCTTTCGCTATTAGATACTCCCATAGCCACATCTACCACAAAATAAAGGCGTTCTTTTGACGTTCAGCAGCACGTGGTGCGCGCTACAAGGGTGGGGGAGCAACGTGCGATCTCAAAGAGTGGGGCGAATATTCTGTCAGTCTATTTCGGGTTGTCGTAAGAAGTGTTAGCGGATACTGACGCGCGTTTGTTTGTCGCGTGATTTCGAATTTGATTTTTTTCGAAGTGGCGGGAGCTAGGAGAAGGACAGGTGAGTTTGATTTCTATTTTGTGTTTTTTTTTTTCGATAACAAGGTAAGTGCAGTCGAACAATAGGATTGCTGCTGATATTATTGTAATATTTTCGGTACATTTTTATCTTCATTTGAACCTGAGGTCGCTCCCGGAAATAGTTCTCCAATGAAAATTATTATTGTATGAGTTTAAGAGTGAGCCTTAACAAAAAAAATTGCACGCTAGATATCATTTTCCTGTGTGTAATTATGCACTATCCATAAAATGAGCCGGCGAAACGTATTTTTTATTTGAAAAATGCCGTGTGTCATATTCTTCTTTTATCCGAGATAAAAAAAGGACACAGATTGTTTTGAGACCATTTAAAAAAACATTTCTCTGGAAAAAATCGTGAATTGTTCATATTGTACAGTATGACTAAAAACTAAATGGCATTTGATTGAATCTTATATTAACGTCACTTATGCCCACTCCATATTGTCCATATGAGAAGATCGTGAAAATATTCAAATTGAGGCGAATTGATACCTTTTTCAGTAATAACGAGTTGTTTCAAATCAAATTGGAAGACAATCCAGGTGGCTAATGATAAATTTCATATATGTAACTTTTTTCTGAAAAAATACTTAACATTTTGAGTAAAACATGTTTTGTCCTGGTAAAAAACTGTGTTTCGCTAATAAAATTTATTTTTGTGAATTCTAGCTTGGGAATTGATTAGGATAAATCAAACTTTCATCACATACATTTCAAAATGAACACACTCTACTGATAATAATAAGTTTTAGTTTTTAGTATCATAGACGGTTTCGTTCTACATTTATTTGAATTCAGTAGAACTGAAGGTATTCTTTTCTTAATTTCAGCCATGGAAAATTCAGCGTACGTCCCGAACTCAGCTCATTTGAATTCGCCAGCTTTAGTGGTATTTTCTCAAGCCGGCGGATTGCAAGATGCTTTGAGAATCCAAAGACCTTTTAATCCACAGGTTAGTGAAAACAGTTTTTATGTTATATACACTGGGAAAATGTATTTGAATGATTTGGTACCATTTTCTTTAGCATCAAAATTGAACCTGATTTTTGGTTGAATTTATTCTGGTTGACAAACCAAAATATTTTATTTTTTTCTGAAGGAGTCATTGAAATGATTTTTGTTTGCCAATGACACTATGAAATGCATGCATAGGTTTGTTTTTCCTACGTTTTGATTTTAAGCTGATTTCATTAATATTTAAAAGCTACACTCGTGAGTTCTGTCCAGTCTTTAGAAGATAATAGTAAAGGTACTTTATTTACAAGGGTAAATAAAGTGTTTTGAATATACCGGGTGTCAACGAATCTATCATAACTTCTAGAATATTATGTGTATCAAAATGAGATTTGGTATAGGTAAATGGTATGTGAAGAGGAATGGAACACCCTATATATTGTAACATTTTTTTATTTCTGAGACAATTCTGGATCAGAATGTGACATTTTAAAAAGTTTTTACGCCTATTTAATTTTTTTAGAGTCATTTTTAATATTTCATCTAGATGGCTATGATCGGACGTTAACTAATCTGAGGACCTCAGGTGATGTCAGAAAATTACAATCGCAAAGTTTTAGTGACTGTATGATAGATAGGAATAAGACAAGTCGGCAAAATTACATTTTCGTGTCTAACTATTATTTTTCAAATGGCGACCATTCTTTGACAAGCACTTTCCGAAAATAGGATTTTTTGACGAATCTAACGATTCTAATTTATTATTCAAGGAATGTTGCTGAGTTGTATGCTCAGAGATATCCCGATCGGCAACATCCAGCCCATCAGTATTTTTCGTACCTATGTTGAAAATCGTTTTAGGCAAGAAGAAAATCGAGAGGTGGAACAGAGGTTTATCATAAATGAAGAGACTGAGATTAACGTTCTTGCTATGGTTGAGGTTGATAAAACGGTTTCTTTAAGATAAATTAGTCAAGAAATGCAGATGAGTCACGAATCAGCAAGAGACATACTGAAAAAGCTCGGATATCGAGCATTCAAATATCAGTTACATCAACATTTGTATGCTGACGATTGCGATAGACGGGTAGTTTTGTGATTGGCTGCTTCAAAATCATAGAGTTAACCCAAATATTATCAACTTTATTTTATTTTCCGATGAATCACGATTTACAAATAATGATATGTTCAATAAGCAAAATATTCGGTACTGGGCCCAACAAAATCAATATGCAATGAGAGAGGGAAATTTTCAAGAAATGTTTGGCGTCAATGTCTGGGCTGGTTGGAAACAGAATAATTGGGCCAATATTGTTTCAAGGTCAGTTAACAGGGATTAGGTACTTAGATTTTCTTCAAAATGAAATCGAGGATCATCTTAATAATCTACCTTCAGCAGTTTTACGGCGAATTTACTTCCAACAAGATGGAGCACCCCCTCATAATACTAGAAAACTTCTTAATTACCTACTTATTAGAGCATTTTAATATTAAAGTTATTGCAACCAATGGTCCATTACGGTGGCCTGCCCGCTCACCGGATCTCACTGTGCTCGATTTCTTTATTTGGGGATATGTTAAAGATAAGGTTTACTATGCAGCAGCCCAAACCACTCTTGAAATCTCAGAAGAAAGAATTATACGGGCATTTAGAAGTATAACGCCTCAAATGTTACGAAACGTGTTGAGAGTTAAAAATGAACGAGCTGAAATGTGTCTTGAACAAGGAGGAATGCACTTTCAAAATTTACTACAGTGAAAGTAAATAAATTATTATCCATGGCACACTTGACAAAAGTAACTAAATTATTATCTAGTATTTTCCTTAGTAATATTTAATTTATGTTCTTATTTTTAATCCAATCGCAAATAAATTAGTATCGTTAGATTCGTCAAAAATCTTTTTTTCGGAAAGTGCTTGTCAAAAAATTGTCGCCATTTGAAAAATAATAGTTAGACACGAAAATGTAATTTTGCCAACTTGTCTTTTCCTATCTATCATTTTCTGACATCACCTGAGGTCCTAAGATTAGTTTACGTCCGATCATGGCCACCTAGATGCAATATTAAAATTAAAAATACATAGAACATATAACTTAATTTGCTCCAGTTTTTTCGAATATGTCAATAATTTTTTAATCTTTTTCGAATTCAACATACTAAGATGCACTTATCGTCTTTCTGTAAAAAAGGAAGGAACTGATGAGTTCAATTACTCTATGCCAGTTTCACAAACACCTCGCGTTTTTACTCGTCTTGGTGAGAATATTTATAACATATTTTAGCATATACAAGATTTTTTATTCTCCCATGCAACTTTCGATTTTGATATACATTTCCTTGAAATTTACCAGTCAGTTAGTTTGTGCTTTATATCTGTATGTAATATATTTTCACAGTCGATATTGTGAAGCAGTTATTGTTCATTTCCATTTCTTGGATTTATTTTTTCTCCCACTTGAGGTGAAAAATGTTAGTTATGTATTCAATGTATTATATTTCACAACAAAGATGATATTAAAAATTATTGATTCAAAATATAGTTCGTTTGATGGCGTTTCGAAATCACTGTTCCCTTTCTCAGGTCAAAATTGGTCTTCTAATTTTTTTATTTTTTATATTATTCTTAAATTCATATTTTTGTAAAGGTCTTCCGTTAATTTTACCACTTGATACACTGTAAACAATTTATTTTTATTTTATCCTTATATTTTTTTTATTGATTTCTATACCTTCACCATAAATCCATAAATCATTTAGGCGTTATTTGATTGTTATTGTTATCAACCGGAATTCTCGTTAAATTATCGAATGTTTCGAAGTCATTATTCCAGATAAATGTTTATTGTCAAAATAATTATTCTGATAAAAAAAAAATACCACGTTTATAAGACGGACTAAAATGTATAAAATAATTTCTCCTAGCCCCATACAGATTTATAATCCCATACAGATTCCTTACCCCATACAGATTTGTCTTGATAATTTGTGATTGTGAATTTTTAAAAGCTATGAAAATACTTGTAAGATTTAAAAAGAAAAACTTGGGGCTAGGAGAAATGATTTAAAACTTTGTATCTAAATAATTATTTTAGATTTCAAACATCTTGATGAGATTGTGATAGAGGCAAATTTCAGGTTTATTTCAGTTAGTTCAAAATCAATTGCTCCTTACTACTATTATGATTATTATTATCACAGACAAACAACCAGACAGAAAAGAAAGCGAGTTAATATTGCATTGTCATCCAGTTCTGAGATATTTTAAAAGTTTCAAGTATCTAGCTCATCGGGAATTAATTTAAAATTTTAATTTTTTTCAAACGAACAGATAAGAAAACGAGTTAATATTGCATTGTCATCCAGTTCTGAGCTATGTTTGAAGTTTCAAGTTTCTAGCTCATCGGGAAAATGGTTTACATTTTTTTGCTTCTTTATATTATTAATATTATTGTTATTACAGCCCAATGGTTTATTCTTACAATAATTTCGTTGTTATATTAAGTAAATATTTGGAAGGCAGTTGAATTTGGTGCATTTACTCATCGATCATTCTGCTATGTAGAGTTTGTGTAATCCTAACCACACTGTGCTCTGTAAGAAAACGAACAAACAGACAGACAAGAAAACGAGTAACTATTGTATTGTCATCCATTTCCAAACTATTTCCGAAGTTTTAAGTCTCTAGCTCATTGGGAAGTTAGTTTAAAATCGATTGCAAGATTTGTACAGGACAGACACGAATATAAACGTGGTGAAATGGGATTATCATAAATTTAACTGACATAAAACCACTAGATATTGATTTAAAATGAAACATTGGTGAATGTCAAAAGAATTTGAGAATTAAATTCTTATCTTCAAATAATTCTTCACTTGTACTTATCATTCGATATATTTGAATATTAGACCGATTAGAAAATAATTCAATTTAGATTTTCATATGTTTTATTTTTAATGGATGCCTCACTTTAAAATTTTGTATGGCGCGGCATAGCTCTAAATCGTTCAATAACATTTAATGAGCTTATAGAATAAATTATTATTATTTCAATTGTAGGAAAATGTTACTGAAAATGTGCAGACCAATTTCACTAGAACATTTTTACGAGGTACGCTTGAAACGTCAAGGCAAATCGATTTTATAAAGAGGAATATTTATTCACCCATAAAGTATATATTCCTCCATGATTACAGTGTTATACGCGATGGTAAATATCCGCCAAGAATAGACGTGAAAGAATTGCCGCTACTACCTGCAGAATTTTTTACCAGTTCCATAAAATTACCGACGATTTTTTATTATTTAATACTCGCTTTCAACA
Source organism: Gonioctena quinquepunctata (assembly GCA_018342105.1). Taxonomy (NCBI): domain Eukaryota; kingdom Metazoa; phylum Arthropoda; class Insecta; order Coleoptera; family Chrysomelidae; genus Gonioctena; species Gonioctena quinquepunctata. The sequence continues at coordinate 614,589 of JAFIRS010000169.1, forward strand.
TACACGTTTCAGAAGAGATATATTTATATGAACATGGTCTTCATAAAATAAGATGTGGAATTATCTGCGACTGAAAGATAAACTTTAGTCACTATCTTCCATCGTTCATGATCTATTCTGTTTCTACCAGTAACCTTACTGATACTGTGTTTAGTGATCGTCATATTTGTCAAACAAAGAAACCCGCAGGGACTATCCCTGGCACTCGACATATTTTTTAAAATTTCGATACGTTGTTAGGTAGGTAGGTCAAAAGAGTATAGTGTTGTTCTGTTTTAGAAGAAATGGTGTAAATAGTGTGTTGAGTAACATTCCAATTTAGGCAGGATATGATAAGTCAAATTCAAGGAAGTTTGAAAGGATTCGTAGTTATATTTTTTTCATTGAAATATAATGATTTTTTTATATAGTACCAAACTGAGAACTACCCATATATAGTCCATGCATATTTCACCCATTGATTTCACAATTATGTTTTGAATAATATCGATACCCAGACAGATTAACCATTACATTTTACGTAGGATGTTGCGTGATGATGATTCGTTTTTATTAAAGATCCCGACAAAAACCATCATAGTTGAGAAAATGAACAAACAGTGTAATCATTGTGAATTGTAACCTAAACAACAAAGTAATGAACAATTCCTGACTGAAGATACCATTTATTCGAGGGTAATATCAGAAGTGCTCGGGGTTTTATCGCTCAAATTTTTTTAAAATTTTCGAGTAACATTTTTCCTGGAAATTTTACTGGCCGCAAATTGCAAGAGTTAAATTTTCTAAAGGCGAAATGCTTGAAGGAAAATTTAAAAAAATGTGATAAAATCCTCTAGCACGAATGATATTTGATGAGAATATTTCCCGAATCACATTTGAAACTGGAAAAATTACCAGAATTCATGTTATATTTTGATTTTCAACGGGGAAAATTACAACAATTCTTGTCGTTCCAAAAGTGGAGGAAAATGATCATTCACTGCTCTTGAACTCGCCCAAAAACCTATAAAATATATAAAATTTCCACTATCAAATCAAATATGTTTGTATCTGTCCACGAGAATTGTTGATGATGTCATGAAAATAGCGGTTTTCCATTATTCATTGTCTTACTTGAAAACCTGAGGCTTTTAACATGCTGAAAAAGGTATATTCCAATTAAAATATCAAATCACTGTAATTGTGAGTTGAGAATCCCTTATTTAATCAATTTTGCATTTCCTGTTTTCCTAAATAGGAATTGAATGGGTTGACATATAATTTTGACAGGACCTTAGTGTCGTTTTATCGCAAAGCAAAATCGAATAGACAGTGATTTTATCAGTATGAAATAGCGAGAAGACGTTTTATCACTATAAAACTGATCTGATTGGTTCTCTGTTCGAAATTTCGGCCATTTGATTGGCTCAAAAATAATTGGGGAAATCCTAGTTAGTTGAACGTTATGGAAAATGTAATCGAGCGAAAAAAAAATCGAGATAACCGACGGAAATATCCGTTTTGATGTCCCCCGAGACGATTGAGACCATTTCCAGAGTGAAGTCTGTCTGTCTGTGTGTGTGTCTGTCTGTAATCTTCTACGATAACTGCCGAACCTTTTAACCAATTCGGCTGAAATTTGGTATGAAGATACAGTTTCAGCCCCGAATGCGAGCATTAGTTTTTGGCTATCATCTGTCACATGGAAGTCTCACTATTAAAAAATGACAGAAACTATAGCGCACGGAACTTGACTTGCAATATGTCATTTGAAAACCCTTGAAAAACTGTATCTAGAACTGTCAAAATTATTTCTCCAACTAGCCGCAACACAACAAAAAAAAAAACAAATTAAGTCTGCAGTTGGAGCTTTCCCAATCTGGTGCTGCGAATTTTTCTCCTGGGTATTATCATCCGAGACGGCCGCTCACCCGGACTTTGACAAGGACGACACGCGTTTGGTGCAGGACCGCTCAATTGACTGGGGTCAAATATCTCACTCAAATTGACTGTTGAATTGACCGATCGAACATGTAGAGCTGCAGAGTTTATTATCAAACAAACTTTTTTTTTCCAACAAAAATATCAAAACAAAAAAATATCTGTAGAGTGCCAGAATCTCATGGGGTCTTAATTTATGGGTAATATATATATTGCGAGATATCAAGCAATTTCAGAATTTTTCAATATCAACATATTTTATTAACTATTTATTATCTAGGTTAATATAACATTACTTTAGGTAACAAATATAGGAACTTGAAAAATTATCAATACTTTGTAGATCATCACTGCTTTTTTTTAACTTTCGAGGGTGTCAAGAATATGGCCTAAGCAGTTCACTTTTAGAACTGAATCCATGTTTTTAACAATTTCGATATTATTTTCATCATGCATTTGAAGTACATTGAGTTGTTAGTTTCTGTATCATTTGCAGCTCAGAATCATTTTAATAATTCACAACGCGAGTTTTGTATTAATAAATATTGTGAAACGTCGAACTAACACTACAAAAATGGATCCGTTCTAAAATTTTTTGAGTTATTGACTCGAATAATTGAATTTTTTCGTCTTATATGAAATCATAGTTTATTGTACCCAATGTAGTAACTCGTCAGGGCAGACTAGTTCTTTGTCCTATACTTGATTTTCCTGATTGATTTCTAATTTTTTTAGAGTGTGGAAGGTGATTTATACCCATTCACGGAAAAAAATGATTTATTAATTCAACCAAATTTATTTGGTCACTCTTATTGGCTCGACCCGACTTAATAAAATTCATCCCAAAACACAGGTGTATTCGATTGATGGAATTATTAACAAAATGGTTACTCATTTGAATAAATATTTTTAGTGAAGAGATCAGCTTGTTGGATTGACATTTAATTGAATTCATTAATTCGACATAAATACTTGTTTGAATGACTATTTTTGTTGAAGCAATCAGCAAATTTTCTGGATACGACTATTCTATTCAACAAAATAATTACATGATTCAAACAACATTTCTGCCAAAACGAGTTATGAATAGAGTTGGTCAATTAAGATATTTGGTTCATGACAATTAGTTTCAGTTGATTGAAACTTCAAATTTATTCCAAATACATTTTATTTGATTCAAAATTTAAACGTGTCTTCAATCCTTTAGATATTTTTAAGAAATCACGTTTTAGCTATAGATATCTGCATATGGCACCATAACTCACTCTCAAATGATTCTTCAATTTGAATTTATTTCAGTTCACGATGTCCGACGCTTCGAAAGACCTCCACAGACCGTTTACGGCCTCATCTTTCGGCCTCAGACACATGGAAGCCTACAGCGGCATCCCAGCCCACATCCTCAACCATCTCCAACCCCAGTTCCTACATCCTGGCCTAACCCTAGGCTCAGGAGCCTTCCGTCCCCTCGCCGACCTGAAATCGTTCCCATCGCCATCTGCTTTTGCTCCCCCAAAATGCTTGAAAATAGAAACCAGTGGCGATTCCCTTCATCATCCTCATAGCCATAGCATATTCTCACCTTCCGATGAGAGGATTCTTGGTCCTAGTCCTAGAACTGACTCCTGTTCTCCCGCTAGCGCTTCTATGTCCCCTCAGCCTCAGACTGCTGTGAAGGAGGAAAGTCTAGACGCCCAGATGTCTGAAGATGGTGATGGACATGGACAAGGAAACGATTCGCCTGGGATACACGAGGAGCACAGAGGGTTCAGAAGTGAGTAAAATTGAAATTTTGAGTTTTGGCAAAATATCGGGATGAACCGTGTGTTTGAATGAGTAACATTATATTAATGCAGTTTACATTTTGGATCGCTAGAAAAACATTAAAATTTTGGAATTGTTGTAGAATCAATTTTATTCAGAAAACTAAGAACCAGTTCAGTTTTATGTGTCGTGCTGCCTAGACCATATCCGGATCGCCCCACTAAGAACAATAATTTTAAACACATTAGTGCAGAACAAAAAGCAGAAACTCATCTTCAACGTGAGTACGATCCATTTAGTAATTGATATAACATATTTTACGAGATGGGTACTAGAAGTAAACAAGAAATTAATAACATAATAAAAGAATCGATAACCGAATTCTTCCAAGATAATGATTTCATTACTCAGCTGACAAAGCTAATAGAGAGTCTTGAACAAAAATTGTGTAATCTCCAACTGGAGATAAAAAAGCAAGCTGATAAAATATCCATACTTGAACAAAAAATAGACACTATGGAACAAAACACAAAAAGCAATAACATTTGCATATACGGTATGTCCGAAAATGAAGAAGAAAACGCCAAATCCAATATTATCGAAATCTTGATGAATAATGCCAACCTTGCTCTGAAAAATGAAGAAATAGTCAGCTGCTACAGAGTGGGTAAACAATCTAACCCGCAATCGTCTGGAATGCAGTAGAATCAGGGGATTGTCATTAGATATACTGAAAGATTATCTCTCGAAAACAATGCAGGTAGTTAAAGTAAAAACTTCTTCAAGTGATCCATTACCAGTTACCATGGGGGTTCCCACAGGGAACAGTATTAGGCCCTGTCCTTTTCTTGTTGTACATTAATAGTATTTTCTCTATTGAACAACTCGAAGGTAACCTGACCTCTTACGCTGATGACACCGCTGCATCTTTTGCAGGTAACACCTGGAAAGAAACATATGGAAGAGCTGAAAAGGGAATGGCACCTATTTCTAGTTGGCTTAGTAAAAGTTTACTAAGCCTTAACATCGATCAAACCAAATTCATAGCATTTTCCTCAACCCATTTTTCAGACCCTTCATATCCATAATGTCAACTGTGGCATTTCCATTAATTGTCTTTACCCCACTGTAAAAAAAACTCAATCGATCAAATACCTGGGTGTTGTAGTTGACCAATATCTGCGATGGAACGAGCATATCTCATAAACTACAAAAAGACTGCGTAAACTGATTTACAAATTTTACCAGCTCAGAAATATTCTGAATAAAAATACCCTTATGATGATCTACAGTGCCCTATCTGAATCCATTATTCGTTATTGTATTATTGTTTGGGGTGGTACGTTTAAAACTACACTGTAGAATTTAGAGACGGTCCAAAATACCATACTAAAAATCTTATTGAAGAAAAATAAAAGATTTTCCACAATGAATTTGTACAAAGAAGCAGATGTCTACAATGTGAAGGAACTCTCTATATATATATATATATATATATATATCAATGTCTCCTGTGTGTTATCAATACACCATTAACTCTTAAAACTCATCCGCATAATACCCGTCTGAACACAAACCTGAATATTGATGTTCCCTTTGTTAGACTTCATCACAATCAGAGATTTGTAACATATATCGGACCCAAACTATATAATCGATTAACTCCTGATTTACCAGTATCAGTATCCAAAATATTAAACTTAAATTAAAAATATTTATGAAGAACAGTTTTGACTGCTTAAAGGATACACTAGAAAACATCTAATGGCCTCACATATTTACTCTCAACCATGAACACGTCTTCATTTTCTATCTATCTATTTTTGAACTGTATCCATATCATCATGAGAACGAGAACGTTGATGCCACAACACAAGCTTGCTTAGATGGCATCTCCTTCTCCATAAATTTGTAGCTCTAGCTGCTATATTACATTCATAATTGATATTATAAGTGAAGCGAATATATTTATAATTTATTACTTTTTATTGTGCCCCTGTCATATATCAACTGAATAAAATTACTTACTTACTTATCAGAAAAGCTAGTCTGTTAATGTTATAATACAAATTTTTTGTCTCTTGCGGACTTTTTGAATAGATCTCCCTGGAGAGGCACCAGTGATGCACTTACCATAGCACAAAATATCCACTAACTTTGCAGAATTTGAGAAAGTGGAATTCATATCAAAGTTCACTGAATTTCTTTCAAAATTATTGCTAAAAAACTTGCCCAAGATCCCTTCAAACAGGGATATCTCCGATCGGGATATTTTCTACATATGATAAGAACCACACATTTTTTCTCTGGCAAAGATGTTTTATCGAGGGTAATATCATAGTGCTAGAGGTTTTATCGAGGATAATATCAAATGTGCTAAGGGTTTTATCGCTCAAATTTTTTTGAAATTTTCGTGAAAGCATTTTGCCTGGAAATTTTACTGAATGCGATTTGCGGTCTTATTATCTGATTAAACCACGAAAGCGAAGCTTGAGTGGTTTAATCTTTGATAATAAGGCCGCAAATTGCACGAGTTAAATTTCCTAGAGGAAAAATGCTTGGGGAAAAATTTTAAAAATTTTGCAATAAAATCCTCTAGCACGAATTATATTTGATGAGAATATTTCCAGAATTCATGTTATATTCGAATTTTCAACTTGGAAAGTTACAACAATTCTTTTCGATCCAAAATCGAAGGAATCGTTTTACAGTTTTATTCATTCATACTGATTATTCACTGCTGTTGAACTCACTCAAAAACTTGAAATATATATATATATATATATATATAATTTTTTCACTATGAAATAAAATATTATTGTAGCTAGAACTGATTTTGAGACAAAAAGATCCACTGCTAGGAATCGAATCCGAGCCTTTCGCGTGACATTCTGAAAAAAAAGATATGTTTAATAGTGGTTCTCATTGATTATCGGAATAGTGAATACATAAAAAATTGATCTATGATCATTAAAAAAAAATGGCAAAAAGGCAACGACGACACGAGGTGCTCTCAAGCGGTCACCCATCCAAGTACGCATGACAGTCTGGTTACCTAAACACTACCCAGTACCCAAATATTATGCAACACAACACATACCTCAAATAATGCCCCAAATACTTGCTAAAACTTTGAATTATTTTAAACTACGTTTTTTGGTGTTTCATGAAGTGTCAAACTTCGCGCCACCCTTTTCCAAGCAATTAGAGGCATAATAATACAAACAAAGAAAACATTTAAACAATTAGAATTCTCCTACAAAAAACATACTCCCATAAGCGAAAGCAGGAGGGGAGTGAAAACCAGAATTTTCAAAAGACTATAACCTAAGATCGACCATACCGCCGCCACCACCAGCGAGGGCGCAGCCTTCGCTCTTTTGAGAAAGGTCAAGCTAGCGTCTTTACCTTAGTCAAGAAAACATTGTGTACATAGTAGCTATACGTTGTAAATACTAGGTTATGTCGAAATATGTGTAAATAGTTAAAATAAATACTTTTGGAATTTGGACTTGGACCGAAACCCTACCCCACAACATTTATTGATTGTCAGATAATATGGGAGGTAAATGATTCACTGCCTTACTTGGCTCATTCAACAGGCTGAAAAAGGTATATATTTGAATTCCAGTAACAAATCACTGTATGTATTGATCTCAAAATCCCTTACTTAATCAATTTTGCATTTTCTGTTTCCTTATAGAAATTGAATTATATGTAATATATGAATTGAATGCGTTGACATATAATGACTGGACATAGTGTGGTTTTATCGCAAAAAATATCGAATCTACTGGCGGTTTTATCAGTATAAAACAGCGAAAAGACGTTTTATCACTATAAAACTGATCTGATTGGTTCTCTGTTTGCAATATCGGCCATTTGATTGGGTCAAAAATAATGAGGGAAATAGTCTCATTGTAAAAACTTCCTGTGTTGCTTTTTGGGGAGATATAATTTTTTTTCGAGGTGAACGTATCTGATTGATATCAACTCTCTGCTGTAACAAATTTTCAAGACCCATCCTTGAAGTCACATCCTTTTCAGCAATATATTTCAACTTCTAGTTTTGAAAAATAGTTAGGAAAAGGCAATATCACAAGGGAATCTTTCAGTGTATATAAACTTGTTGCTGCAAACCATTTTTCTTCTGACCTATTGAGTTGGAATTCCAGTTTGTGTAAGAAAATGGTTAATAAATAGTTATTTAATACTGGGTTATTTTCATTTGGTTGTACCGAAACGTATTATATATGAGATGTTTCCCAGTCCCAACAACTTCCACTGAATGTATCATAGAGATATTGGAGATATGGAATTTGGAGTAATTGTCCCTCTTTGCGGTAAAAATCAACGTATCCAAGAAATTTTTATGCGAAAATGAGCGTATGAATAAACTGGAGAGAAATCGTTAATTCCAAAAAAATAATCACCTCAAAGAGGACAATATCTACCGATGGAATGGAATAGACAAATACTTGAACTTCGAATCATCTTTCTCATAAATTTCTTACGATACCTATCGGGGGTTTTCATAATGAACTCGAAAGCGAAACTCATTGAGTAATTTACATCTATATCTTGAAGGATACAAATACCAGGATGAATATATTCCCTTCACCCTTCCGTATTTTCTGCACTCTCGAATCCCCTCACTAAATCCTGTCTGAATATTCACGAACATCTATATATTCAAGATGGTTAGAGAATATAGAGTAATTTCAGATATATCCCTCGGCTGGGTCGAACCAACGGTTTTTTGTAGTTCATTTTCAATATTCATTTGAAGTTTATATTGAGAATTATCTCTCATCAATGAAAAATATGTACGAGGGGGGGTTTCATAGCTCATGATTTTAATTAAACTTGAAATAATAGTGAATAAAAATTGCAGACTCGGTGGTGCAGCGGTAGAGCACTGAGGACGTGGGTTCGATCCCCACTACGGACAGAACAATAGCCGCATTTTTCAGTAGAATGTGTCCAAGTCAACTCAGCCTATAAATGAGTATCTGGGGGTAACTTCCTGGGGATAATAATAGGCAAAGATCGTTCAGCTCAAAATATAACAGCCCTACCTTCTACAAAGGCGTGCTATTATACAGGGTGTTATGTAATAAGTGTCCGATATTTTACAGGACGATTCCTCAGTTATTTATAAGGTGAAGCGTTCATATAAGCAGGGGTCCGCAAGGCCTTCATTTTTGATATACAAGGTGTTATTTTGGTTTTTCGTAAATAATTTTTAAAATAATGTCGATATTTGGACGAAAATTGGTATTTGGGGATTTTTTAATATGAGAAATTCAAATTTGATCTTAGTTCGGTCTTTAATTGTAGGGGGCGCCGCCTACGGGTATTTGTCTCTTTTGGGGAGTCGCAACTTTGTCGTGCATGTATGTATCACATTATATTTATATCTAGTGTTCCGTTGTTTATTGTTGTTTGAAAATTAGTGTTTGAAATGTTTCTATGTTGAATAAAAAAAATATTCAATATTGTTTAACTTTTTGACAAACATTGAATTGTTAGATCAAACTTTCGGCAACCATTGGATAGGTCGGGGAGGACCTCAACCCCATGGCCCCCTAGGTCACCAGATCTTAACAGTTTGGATTTTTTCCTGTGGGGACATCTGAAATCTTTAATTTATCAGACACCTATCCAAAATGAAGAAGAATTAAGTAGTCAAATAATTAATTCTTGTAGAACGATTCAAAATACTCCAGGAATTTTCCAAAGAGTGCGCGAATCAATGAGAAGAAAATATTGGATGTGTGCATACAGGCTGGAGGAGGACATTTCGAAGATTTTTTGTGATTTTGATTTATTTATATCTAGTTTTCCGTTATTTATTGTTGTATAAAAATTAGCATTTCAAATGTTTCTATGTTGAATTAAAAAAAAGTTTTCAAAATTGTTTCACTTTTTGACAAACACATGCATCGATTAATTTAAATCAAAATATTTCGGCTGCTTGTAGCGACTTTTGAAAAGCATACCGTTTTCACGTGAAAATGATAGAGGAATCGATTTTTCTGCCAGAAAATGTGATACATACATGCACGACAAAGTTGTGACTCCCCAAAAGAGACAAAGACCTGTAGGGGGCGCCCCCTATAATTGAGTGCCAAACTAAGATCAAATTCGAATTTCTCATATTAAAAAATCCCCAAATACCAATTTTTGTCCAAATATGGACAATATTTTGAAAATTATTTACGAAAAACCAAAATAAAATAAAATTTTCAACACCCTGTATATCGAAAATGAAGGCTTGCCGACCCATGCTTATTTGAACTTTCCACCTTATAAATAACTGAGGAATCGTCCTGTAAAATATCGGACACTTATTACATAACACCCTGTACAAGCATATGAGTTATAGCAATAATGAAAACTTAGCAAGCTTATGATCGTTTTTTTTAGGAGGAGGGGATTTCAATTCTCGCCATATGAAATGATCAAAGAGAAATATTTGTCGATAATGCATCTCAAATTTGGGTCAAATCAAGCAATTTAAATTCAACCCATTTCCACTAATCCAACTGACTTGAAGTCTGGTGTGTGTATCTGGTTTGTGTGACAATGCATTTCGACAGTATTATGTAATGATAAATTAAATACGTCGACTTCGAGATAGCGGACAATTTCATGGCCAGAATCGGATATTGAATGAATTTTTTATCAAATTACGCAATATATTCAAAACTCAACCAACTTTATACCAAGCTTATAGGCAACATGACTTCAAAAAGTCCAAATAAACTTATTTCTGACTAATCAGTTTATAAACAAGACCCATAAATGTCCTTCAAAGTGCTCCAACTCCAAAGGCAAATGCATGATGGAACATACCTTCACAGCCCCCGTAGGTTGAACCTCAAACTCAAGGCTCTGATGGCTGCTTGGCTGTCGGCTAGAATTGCAATGGTTGAACTAGGTGCATCTTTTGATAGTGTCTATTTCCACTTGCAAGATGCTTGGGGATTCGCTCATGGGTTAGGAGTATTTGGTGCTAATGCTCCAGTTCATTCAAGGGGTTTTAGACTAGCCTGTGTTTTCTCAGTGTGTGGATCGTGGACAGATTCTATCTCCACTCTCTCTATTGATCAGCTGGCATTGTGGCTGATACGTAAAATCAATGCATCAATGTATGCTCTAGGACACTCTCACCAAGACATCAAAATCGTGGTCAGAAATGTTTCCGATAAAGAAAACTTAGAAAGAGCGGTCGTTACTGAAATTATTTTCTTCATTGATAGTTTTAAAGCAAACAAACGACAATCAGTTCACTAAACAAAACCACGACACGTGTTTCGCTATACAATAGCTTCTTCAGGTGGCAATAATACTCGTGAAGTGAGTGTCTTTTGTTTGCTTCAATATGGATTATCATCAAGTATCGGCCGCATTAATTCAAAAAATGTATAGTTTTGTCTCATTCATATTTTTTCGTGTTTTCATGTTGATTTTTATTTCTTCGGAAATTTTCACCTACTTAGTAAACCGAATTTAGAAAAGTGTGCTACACCTTATCGTTTTAATTGGGTTATGAAACTTGGGTTTAGAATAGAAACAATTTGTGGTAAACAAATGAATGTGGTCCACTGACCAAAGTGATTTGATTTCAGCACGCCTATGACGATTAGATCACGAGGTAACGTAGAATCCACCACTTATCATCTTTGAGAGTAGGAATTTTGAAAAATCCAGAATATTATTAGTAGACAACTGTATGCAATATAGCTGAGAGCAAAAATCGAGTCTTTATTAGTAGACAACTGTATGCAATATAGCTGAGAGCAAAAATCGAGTCTTTATCACTTTTTCCCTATGAGAAATCAAAACATCATAATTCAACCCTTGTAGAAAAATACTGTTTCATTTCTTTCAAAATACTGAAAAAGTCACAATCCCTCATGAGGTTTGCGAATGTGTTTTTTGTCAATTATCCGAAATTCTAGGCTCAATATTTCGGAGTGAAAAATGTGTTTATTAGCGTCTCGAAATGGTTGCGAAAGAGTGTGCCAAAATAAACGTATAATCAGATCTTGCGTACGAAAATAAATCTTGATTGATTTGTGAGAGGGGCGCTGTATCAATTGGAGCCAATAACTGTCTTTACGTTTTTAATTTCTATAGCCATTAATTGTGGGTGAGAATGATTTCTCTGCTTTCCCGTACCCGGCAAAGCCAGGGATTGGTCGCAATTGATTCGAAATGAAAGTAATATATCCTTTGGAGAAAGACCGTTAAAACCATAAAAATACTTCAGTATTGTTGTTTGTATATATAACATGGGTATATGGCTTGTTGGCCCCTCTCGAGTGCCACTCAATCTTTCATTCACGAGGGTTATTTGATTTCTGTATCTGAAAAGAACGAGAAATGTATATTGCCGGAATTCTCAGTGAATACATTCGTTTATGATTGTGGAATTACACAGTTTACATCCAGTCCTAAACCATTTTTCCTTGAATGAGATGGAAAGCGGCCTGAGAAATGTTTCACTGCGGAAAATTTGAGAATTATGTATGTTAAATATTCATTTCATTGAAGTTTTCTACTTCCCATAGGAACAAAAACTACTTTGATATTTTTTAAAATGTTATATTACATTAGTCAAAACCACAAAGATAAACTTTTTCGGAAATAAAAAAAATCCACAAGATAATAGAATAGAAGTATTGAACTTAAAGAGTCAGAATCAGTGACCAAAAAATCAGGAGAAGAATAGAAATAACTGAAATTAGATTCCTACGGAAAAAGGACAACCAAACCATTACAGGCAAGATAAGATACAATACATATAGAGGAAAAAAAGGAGGGGGAAAACCGTATAAGATGGATGAAAGACGGATAAAGTGTATGAAGCGGGATCAACAAGGAAGAGAAGTAGAGATCGACTAAGAAATACACGGCAGGGTATAATAAAATAGGCAATAGAAAAACTAGAAGAAATTACCAGAAGTTGGAGAATTGCCATTTCTTGACATGTTTTTTTTGAGATGATCTCTTTCCACAATTTAAAAAATCGGGCAAACTACTAGTCTGTTGTGAAAATATTTTTTCTCCGTTGAGGTAAAAATATTCAGTTGGTAACTCAAGTTATTAATATTTTTTTTCTTTGCATAGAAAAATTAACGCATTGCCTTGTACAAACTTTAAGATTGTGAAAGATAATAATTGGATGAAAAAAACCTAGTTCCTCGAGTAAATGTCTATTCTGGTTTAATATAATAATAATCTCTATTCCAGTTAGATGAATTTAAATGTTATTGGAACAGTCAAAGAAACAGTACATATTTACAATCTACATACATATATACATATAAAATCGCAAGAATTATATCTCGATGTAATAAGAGTACCTAATGTTAAGATTATTGAGGTTAATGATATTCAAACAGATAATCATAGGTCATATTCTGCAAACAGGGAAAGACAGAATTATAAGGGTAAAGGAAAGGCATTTTTAGAATAAGTGCATTCAGGCATTATGATCACTCAATAAAAATTCTTCAACTTTGTAGTAACATTTCCAGGCTAGAAGCTTTCTCAACTTATTTTTGAATATACTGTAATTTCTTTCACTCGCAATTTATTCAGGCAATTTATCGAATAATTGAGCCCCTGCAAAAGATGGGGCATTTTCAAGCAAAGTTGTTCTATGTGTGGTAACTGTAGACGAGTGCCGTATCTTGTTTATAATTGTGATACTCACCACTTGTCGGGAGAGTAGAGAGTTTTGATTTCATTATTAATAGTGTTTTAATGATGTAAATGCATGGTACAGTGAGGATGTTGTTTTCAATGAAGAACGGTTTACAAGAGTGTGTGCGTTTCATCTCGAAAATTAAGCATATCCCAAACAACCATGTTATAGGATAAGTGGGGATATATGAGGGCATAGTAAATGTTGATAAGTTGTGGCTTATCAAAGATATTCTTCATCTGTAGAATAGCGTAATACACACTATTTACTTTCTTACTGATATGACCAATGCAATTTCTGAAGAATAGATTGGAGTCTAGGAATGTGCCTAAAAATTTCGTGAATTCTGATGTAATCAGTGTTGTATTACGTTTATTGATTTCTGGGATCATACGGTTGTTTTTTATATAATACTGCATAAGGATGGTTTTGCTATGCAGATGTATTAATCGATTGGAGACGCACCTGTTGCTGAATTTGTTATGTAGTTCGTTAACTTTCTCAACGAATTCGCGTTCATTTTCACTGTGAAATGCTTCAGATACATCATCGGCGTATAATATCAGACAGTCAGAATTCATGTAATCTGGCAGATCATTGATGAACATAAGGAAAACCAGTGGACCTAGTATAGATCCTTGTGGTCTCCTAGATTGATGTTATGCAATTCGGATCGTGTTCCATTAAGTTACACAATAATTTGTCTGTGTCTCAGAAATGACATGAACCACTTCAGTATATTTCCACGAATTCCTAACGGATACAGTTTGGTATCAGTATGATCTAGGTCTAGGCAATCGAAAGCTTTCGTGAGATCGAAAAATAGGGCACCTACAAGTTTTTTCTATCGATATATTTGTAGATATACTGAACAAATGTGCAATTAGCAGTTTGAGTAGATATCCCGAGATGAACAGCTTTGTTTTTTAGTTCCTATCCAAAAGTAATATGTTCCAACATTTAAATTTATAGTCCGTAAAATAAAGGCTCGGACTAAAAAACCGCTTATCGTATTAAATCCAGGTAGGTATTAGTACGAACTGCTATAGGAAAAACCCATAATATTTGGATTTTGCATACTGAATGAGGGTTTAATACGGGTTTATTTTACGGACTATAGTGAATTTTTTCTTAGATTTTTCAGTGGTAGGATTCCAAAAATAATTTGCGAACACATTTTCCATTAATTTAATATCAGGAAGAAGTTTTTAAGATAATCATCGAGGAATACCTGGTGAATCCATAATTCCATTAACACAGATAAAATGCCCGGTATTTTGGCTTCTCCATACATTTACAATGTGATAAAGTTGGAAAAGTGTTCGGAGTAAGGTTAGAAAAAGTAGACAATTGAAAAGTGATTTTTGTTTTGTTTTCAAAGGAACGTCGGAACAAAACAGTTTTTTATACATATATTTTTTCAATTTCCTCTAGAATTCTTCATTAAAATGAACACTTTTCCAAAATACGAAGATTGACAGAATATTTTACTTAACCTAAATAAGCTTCTCACATCTGAATTCAAAATTAGTGTTTGAATTATAGTACTTTTCTCAATTTTCTTGTCTTCAACTCCTTAGTTTTTATTTGCGAGCAAACTAACTCTGACTCAAGGCATCCCTTCTGGTTCACAGTTAAAATGGTTACTATTTGAATTTGTAGAGATGATGCAATGATGAATCGAGTAAGAGAATAACAAATCGGATTTATAATTGAACAATTAGATTTCACGAATTTCATTGTGAATTAAACTAATGCATCTCGAATGATTATATAAATCACAGTTCGAATGATACTGGTCCGCATTGATAAAATTGAAAAGTTATGTACTTAGTTCTAAACGGATTTACATTTCAGCAAATTGAAATGACCAAAATCGGAAAAAAACGAATAACAATAAATAACTAATTGTGAAACATCTATACGAAAATAAACGATTTATTGTACATTTAATGGATATAATTCATTAAACCTCGCGTATATAACGGAATTATCATTAGATATAGAATTCACATCTTTATTCGGGAATGGAAATTATAAAAGCTAGAATTATCTATAAATTATCTTTATAGTTTTTCTGTAAACTATTGGCAAACTTCTAGTAATCCTGTTTCTTTGATAATTTTAACTTTATTAATTTCAGGGTAGATATTATTTGCAATATTCCAGAAATGGAGGATAATCAAATCTATTTATAATAGCTCTACTTGCTTCATACGAAGTAAAAATCGGTTTAGTTCCGTCTTATTTCAATATGTTGAATGAACTTTGAAATAGAAACCTAATATCTCAGGTTTTCTAGTAAGTTAGAAAACGGTGAATGATCATTATTCACTGCTATTAGTATATGATGTATATCATTGTAATTAAAGAAACAAACGAGTAAGTTTGCGCCAAAGAAATGTAACTTCCACGTACCCGCGTACCTACATAAGTTCACGCACCGAGTTTTTTTATTTTCAACTTATATTTCATACTCTTTTTGTGGAAAAGACGGTAATCAGGTTATTGCAGAAATTATTTTATGACAAAAGTTTTATCGTGCATTGAAGGAGGCCGAAGAAAATCAAAAGGGCTTGCGAAGAGCCCTTAACCAGATACAATATAATTACACAAAGCTCGGGTATCATTTTGCGGCTGGAGTATTCATTAGCCACAGCTATTTTTGGAAGCCAAAGCACATAGTCGTAGGTTAGGTAATTCAAAGTGAATTGAACATTCCAAAAATATTTTTAGAATATTGATTTGTCTTTGGTAGTACAATGCTATTTCTTCAGCTATTTTAAAAAAATGAACGGGATTAAATTATTATGAAAAGATCAGGTATATAAGGTTCATTTTCAACTCTACGAAAGAATAATTTTTTATGTTCCTTCCCACATAAAATCTTACACAGGGAATTATTAACAACAGTTTTAGAACATTCGAATATACGTTCTCCTAAATACTCAAACACGTCATTATTAAGAACTGAACTGAACTTAGACTGAATCCAAAACAAAAATACAATTTGGATTATTATTAGCTTAATATTATTCAGTCGATCTCTACTCTAGATAGCGCAACGTTTTTCTATAACTAACTACTCTCACCCTCTCACACAACTCGAAAGGAACTATGATCCTCCACCCAGACCCAGAATGTTTTTTATGTGAAAAAAAGTGATTGTGTAGCATTTTAGCAGACAAGGCATTTCGTCAAAATATGTTATCATACAGAAAATCATTTTTATAAAATTTGCAGAATAACGAAGGTATAGAACTTACCGCTTCAATTAGTCCTATTACGGTCCTGGTATATTAACGGAAATCAGGAATTGAACAGTTGTTACCGCCCGTTTCATGGATCCAGTTTTGCTCAGGCTATTTGTCAGTTAACAATACTAGTTCAAAATGAAATCTGTCCACGAACAAACTAGCAAGCGTTTTCTACTCTCTGTCTGAGTTCTTTCTCGTTTGCTAAACGTGCGCACCAAGAAAATAATTTATAATATTTAGTGTAAATGTGACTTTGTCTCAAACCAAAATAAATATGAACGGGCCAGTGGATCAGTTAGTCTTGTACACACTGTTTCGATACGACGTGGGTGAAACATTTTTCCCACAGCCGGTGAAACATTTTTCAAGGCCCCAAGAGTGGTTTCGGATCCCACTATAGTAGGTAAGGCCCTGTAATCTTCACTCGTACAAGTTTTCATTGACTTCTGGGGGTTGGTAAAAACAACTAAGAAAGCGGTTAAAAACATTGAAATTGTCGTTGTTATGTTGATTTAGAAACCAGTGATAAGTGAGGATTTAATGTCTCATCGTCCTGGTCAAATACCCTGTATCAGCACACATTTGAACTTCACGGTGATGTTTCAGCGGAATTCTTCTGGCGTTCTGCCAAAACAACAAATGATACATTTCACAGCTCACTTACGCTATGGCGTTTTGTTTTCTGATTGACTGCTGGTGGAACTTCTCATTCTGTGGCCTATAAAAACAGTGTACTGTAAATTCAAACGCGAAAAATTGTCCTATGATCTGGGCTACTGTTCGACCAAGTGAATTGACAGGACCGAACTCAGATTTTACTAAATTTTGAATTAATAATATTTCCGTTATTTTGTAACTTTTGTTTTCGTTTCTCAAAATATAATGGTAGAGGGGCTCTAATGAGATTGCATCAAAATGGGTGAAGTTTTTGAGAGAATATGTGAATAATGCTGCATGTGATAGTCCCTTAGTTGTGGTTTTCCTTGATGAAACGTGGATTTTTCAACATGGAAATAATACATTGCAAACATGGTATGACGTAAAATCTGTGCGGGATAAAAGTAGCTCAGAAGGCAAACGATACATAATTGTTCATGCTAGAAATAAAGATGGATTTATTGATGGTGCCGGTCTTATATTTTCAACTAAAAACAAAAGTGCTGATTACCATGATAATATGTGGAATTATTCGAAATGTGAATGGCAGAACAATTGTTACCGAGACTTCAGAAATCATCATTGATTGCCATGGATAATGCAAAATATCAATCAAGACTTCTGAAAAAATTCTAAATTCCCAGTCGACTAAAGATGAAATCATACAATGGCTGCAAACTAAAAATATAGGCATTCCCTACGCGCCTCTAAATGTGAACTGTAAGAGAGTGTGCAGCAATTTAAGCCTCAAAAAAGAAGATAAGCGACTGATGAATTAATTTCTAAAATGGGTCATTCTGTTCTACGACTACCACCATACCACTGCCAGTTTAATGTCATTAAACTAATATGGGCAGAATGCAAAACATTTTATAACAAGAATATTGGACAAAAGGACTACAGTGACGAAGCAGTATTGAATACATGGAAAGGCGCATTGAAAATCTTATTAGTTAAAATTGGGAACGAGAAAAAATGTTGGATTGTCGAATATTACCCATTATAATTAATCTGAATAAAGATTCATCATCCTAAGACGATAATTATTCTTCAGACGCAGACCACTGAGGAATTTTTTGATGACTTTGTTTTAATATGTAGCTGATAAAGCTATAATATAGTTTCATTTTTGGTACAGTTATTGGAGTTTAATAATCCTATAATCCTATTTTCTAATACCGATTTACTTCTGCTAACACATACTCTCTTCAATTTTGAAAAGCGGAACTTCCTTAAAATTCGTTATTAATTTTTTTTTGAATCATGACAGATTCTTTTATCATGATTTTTTCGTTGAAAATTCCTTGGATGTGTAAGTTTCTTATAAAGGATAATGTGCAACTATATGTGGTTTAAAAATAGAAATTCCTGCTCCGGTATATATTAAAATTTTGAATTTTCCGGTAGTATCAAATATGTAATGTGAATTATTAGCATTGACTGTAT
This sequence comes from Gonioctena quinquepunctata, assembly GCA_018342105.1. Taxonomy (NCBI): domain Eukaryota; kingdom Metazoa; phylum Arthropoda; class Insecta; order Coleoptera; family Chrysomelidae; genus Gonioctena; species Gonioctena quinquepunctata. The sequence continues at coordinate 633,351 of JAFIRS010000169.1, forward strand.
TTAAATGAATTTCTGAAGAGAGTTTTGGAATAGATTTTGGGATTGTGATGTCATTAGGTTGGTGCATTGACTTTTCCGGGATTTTGTCTGCTATCTGAAGTAAATTCGTTTGGTCGACAAGGCTGTTTATTTTCTTCTCGTTCAAACAAGTGGGAGGACTGTCTATAGCTAGACGTGAATGAAAATCCGACGCGTCAGGATTTTCGTCAAAGTAATCATTATACGTCTCGAAAGATTCGTCATAATATTGTGATGAATTGCAATCATGAGAGTTACTGTTATCGAATTTTAGAAAGTGAGAGTCGTTTTGAAAGTAAAAGTCATTTGACTGATATTGAGGTTCAGAATATGGGTATTCATTGAAATGATGAGTTCTCTGATTTGAAGAGTTTGATGGGTAATTCGGATTTCTTTGGATTACTTGATTTTGATTCGAATTTATTGGTCTGGGTTGGAATTGTTTTTGTTGAAATGAATTCTTTGGAAATTGATTTTGTTGTGGGTTTGCAGTTAATTGCATTCGGGGGTTTGGAAATCGTTGTTGGAAATTTTGAAATCTCGGAAAATTTTAATTTGGATTCCTGTTGAAATTTGAGTTCTGATTCGGATAGAATTGGGAATTTTGTGGATTCTGACTAGAATATAATGAAAAGTTTGTATTGTACACTGCTATTAATTCTATCAAGCACAGTTTCCACACTAGTTTAATGGGTTATTAATTATTGTCTTTTCAATTCCAAATCCGACCCTGGCAATTTACATTCAGAGAGAATTGAGTACGGAGATACATGCACTACACTAATCTTTACACCGACGTGTTCCACGCGACGATATTTCCGCTGAGTTTGACGCAGCAAAACAAAGCGTTTTTTCCGTCGAGTACATTCAAGCAAAACAATATACGTGCTTTCTGCTAGTAGTTCAATCTCCAACTTATTCCATACATTAATACATAGCCATTGCCACTTTTTCCCACATTTTCACTTTAACATCTCTATTGCTATACAATGCAGGACGCTTGCGGTGGCGATTTCAACGCAACTTGTCACGTTCTACACGCTACGCGACGTATATTAGTGTAAGTTGGGCTGACCTGACAACTGGTACTCATTTTTAATACCATAAGCAGATACAGTTGAAATGGAATAAATATATACATTTCGTCTCACCAATGATTTATTGCATACTTCGCCATGCAAAAACGCCCGAACTTTATAAGGAAACTGGCTTAGACAGAATAACTGAAGATTATCTAGGAGCAGCATTGCATTTTTTCATATTTTCTATCGCTATGAAGACAAATTCCATAGATGTTAGAGTAGAAAAACATAAAAGCAACGTTTCATGCTTTGGAATTCCACTTCTTTCTGATATTTTCTGTTATTTTCATGTAATTTCTATTCTTTATAGAATATCAAAAGTTTGTGAGGAAATTAATTTTTTTTCCATATATGTATGACCGAAATACAACGAATTGGGTCTTTGTCCAAATCATTGATGTTTCCGTTTCTTTTCGCATAGCACGACGCCTATGATTACTTGCCGTCGGGGCGCTTGAAGTGACTGTTAACCGTCGGCGTCGATTGCCACAAGCGAGGAGGCGTAAAGCGGGTCCATCTTATTATTACATACTTTTAAAACTGAAATATGCCTTTATCTCAGCAAGTGGCTGCATTTTCAACGGAATAAAGCACACCACTAACACAATCAATTATGGGATTCGGCGAAGCATGAATGACAAGCGGCTGTTTGCACATTTTTAATTGAAATGCAGAAATTCCCGTAACTTTTTAGTGGAAATGAACGTCGGTTTGTTAGGTTTGCATTTTTGTGACAAATGATAAATCCTCCCAGTATTTTGTCAACTTACCGCTACCGCGTTTTGTATAATTTAGCGGGACGGTATTCAAACTTCATCCGTCAATTCGGGACTAACAAACACGATTATTCAGGAGCGAACTGCTGTAATTTATCGGAGCATTCCGATGATATTCTGTTACTATGCTTGGAAAAACTGACGATTACTGAATTTTACGAGAATGTTCGGCTTTCTACTTCTCCATTTTGTGTGGAAAATGTAATTTGAAGATGGATCTGAATTCGTGCAAGCATGCATTTGCTGCTTCGATTTCTGATTGTTTGAGTATAATCGGAAGGTTGCGAAATAAATGTATCAATACTATACAGTGCTAGTGTTTCGGAAACAGATTTGTCGCCAACTAGGTACAAAAATTATCTTCATTACAATATCGTTATTGTGTAGAGTACGCAAAACTAGTTCGTACAAATATAATGAAATAATTAATAAAAAATACCCTTTTAAGGACAAGCTAAAAAAAAATCATAATCTTCAACCCCGAAAACCTCCACATACCAATGTTAAATAGAATCGAACCATAATTACAAAACTCGTCCGCCATCTTAAATTTATGAATTTTGATAAAAAAATGCATAATCTCCGACCTCGAAAACTTCCACTTACCAATTTTGAATAGAATCGGACCATAATCACAGAGATCGTCCGCCATCTTGGAGCCCTCATTTTGATTTTATGAATTTTGACAAAAAAATGATTATCTCTGACCCCGAAAACATCCACACACCAATTTTGAATAGAATCTGACCATAATCACAGAGATCGTCCGCCATCTTGGAGCTTCTATTTTGATTCCATGAATTTTTATAACAAAATCATAATCTTCAACCCCGCAAACTCCCCATACCAATTTTGAATAGAATCAAATCATAATTAGAAAACTCGTCCGCCATCTTGAATATATGAGTTTTGATAAAAAAATCATAATCTTCGACCCCGAAAACCCCCACAAACCACAACTTTCAATCGAATCGGACCATAATTACAAAACTCGTCCGCCATCTTGAAGCCGACATTTTGATTTTAGGAATTTTGACAAAAAAAATTACCGCAATATACGATTTTCAATGTTGAATGGTGTCAGTCTCGTGCATTTGCGTGTTAGTCTAAGCTCTAGCTAGGAACAATTCAAGTTCACTAATTGATTCTCCTCGCGCATATTTGTTATATTTTGTGCTGGTCGACTCTAGACACCATTCAACATCGGAATACACTGGAAATCGTATGTTGCGGTAAATTATTTCCAGATCCAGATAAAATAAAATAAAATTTGTTCAGAATGGAATTATCCAGCTGACCTACGAACATTTTCTATACTGAGCTCCGAACATTCTCTGTTGGAGTAAGAATTAGAACAGTTAGATATTCTTTCAAAATTAGCGGGCAAATGTTTGATGAAGATTCGTAAATAATTAATAATTTCCTTACCTTTGTTACGAGATGAATGTTATCAGGAGCTGTGGTGATGAACTGACTGATTCCATCGGCAGTGAATATCCTTGCTTTCTCAAGCCGGGATCCAACGGCGCGTGGAGTGGCAATCCTGGATTGAGGGTTGAGGGGTCTAGGTTGGTGCAACGAAATGTGTCGGGCCGTTCACACGACGCATGTAGGATCGCGGTTTCAGACGTGGACACGCAGCGGTTGTAGTCTGTTGTGCGCCGGCAGTGTAAGCGGTAAAAAATTTTCAATTCTTCTATTGAATATTTTATACTCATTTGCTCTTCAATTCGCTTCCTGGCATTATGAATTAAATTCCTGTTTTCATGGTTTGGATCCCGTGTGTTCCAAATAATCGGCTGGGCTTCATAGAGGGATAAAACACCCCTTCGTTCGACCACTCCATGGTGAAAGTTACCACGGCGGCACTGACAGTACCATGCGCCTAGCCGCGTCGTTGGAGCGGTATCAACGTGTAGAGCGCCATCGTCCGAGCTCCTTTGAACCGTGTTCATTTACCGACAGACGACGGGACTCACCGCGCCGACCGAAGATCGCCAAGCCTGCCCTATCCGACGGCGCGTGAACTGGCAAGTTTGGCACGAGGAGTGCCACTCCACGCGCCGTTGGATCCCGGCTTTAGGCATATGTGTTCACATTATTGTTGATTGAAATAGTGCTTCTTAGAATAGAATACTGTGACCATAAAGAATAAGCTTTATATTTAGCTGCCAATTCCCAAAATAGGCTAGCAGTACATTCTCCGAAAACGAATTTACATGTTTTGCTCTTCGCCAATCCAGAAATATTTGATAAACCATTTCATACCTCTTTTTCGGGCAAAAGGCTGGTTGTACTTATACTGGCAGCTTGTAGAACTTCTGGTTCAGTTGCTTTCGTGTTCACTTTCTGAATCCATTTTCACAAAAGTTTAGTTCTAAATTAGGATCAGGTGTTTTCAACAGAAAAATTATGAGATATCACACATTGTACCGCATGCCCAATATTTTAATTCAATCTTGTACAACTGTTGAGTAATGAATCTTATTGTCGCTGATTGGCCACGGCGCGTGTGTAATGATTTATTACACATGGGGCGTGGCTTAATGTGTGTAATTCATCTTGTTACTTAACAAAAATGTATTTTTTTAAACAGTCATAGAAAAAGACTATTACTTCATTACATAAATGGTTTTCATTAACCTTGGTTTACAAAATCACGACACGTGTTTCGCTATACAGTAGCTTCTTCCTTCCTTCAGGTGGATATGATACTAAATGAATCACGATGTATCATGTTAAATAATCAAGGCAGGTAGTAGTTATATGAATGTAATTGAGGATAATTCAACAGGTAGATAATAGAACGGGGATTACATCCATTACCTGTTTACTCCAGTAAAACGAATTTAACAAAGTAGAATTATTTAAGTTGATCTGGTCACTAAGCATTTATTGTATTCATTGATTTTCTGCATTTATTGATTTCCAAGCTTTCTAAAAGCTCAAATTTTGTTTTTCCATTGATGAAACAGTTCTTATCTTCTAATATTCGCTTTTCAATTGTTCTGCCTTTTTGGCCCATGTAAAAACTTGCACAAGAGCCACAAGTTACTTTATATACTCCAGGATTTCCATAGTTCTCAGTTTTAGGGATATAATCTCCGTTCTACTTAGCCCCCGTGCTATTCATCACCTATTGGATCATCCTTAATACTCGTAATTGAATTCATATACATACCTGCTCCTACCTGCCTTGATTATTTGTCAAAATGTATTTATTGTATAAAAAAGTATGACCTCGAAATCCACGCAAACTTAAGCTAGTGACTAATATATATATATATCTGATATTAGAGCAGAAGGATTCATTTTCACTGCAACTACTATAACAACTGATAATTTGGGGCCAATGACCATGGCAAAAAATAGAACTGGGATTAGCCAAATGAGCTAATAAAACTAGGTTAGATAGTACGTCATAGATGTTCTTTTTACTACTTGATTGTCACCCTTAGTATTTCATCTGGAAATAAAGCGCGGTATTCCTCATTCCAGGTCTAAGTGGACTTTTCCTTCATTTATCCTGTAGTATTCATACGAGGTAGGATGAAAACTTGAGAAAATTACTATGTTAGGTTTATATCTTTGTGTCTTGTATTGAATCTCCAAAATACAAATTATTTCAAAATCTGTTTATATTATTGATCAAATATGTAGACTATGAATTAATTCTGTTTCTCAATTATGGCTTCGACTTATTATTAGAATTTCAAAACTGATCGCTTGATTTTGGAAATTATTTTTTGGGATCTTACCTGGGAAATACCAAGCCAAATAGAATTTCACGATAAAATGTTCAGTTCTTTTTTGGGATTATAATCTTCCACAATCTGAAAATAAAATTAAATGGATAAGGAATCTGTGCAATTGTAGAAGGGCTATAAATGTTCAGTATTCTTGGACAACTCTAAAACTCAAAATTTTCTGTAATTTTCTATTCGATAACTCACTCCAGGATTGACGAAATTAAAATAATTGTGTACAATGAACACATATTGATATATGAAGAAATGCAAAATATTTCTGATGAATCCATCATCCAGTATATGTGTTCTTCAATGTCATGTTTTATGAATCTGCGTAAATTTCATACCACAAACGTCAATCAAATTTTTTATGGTGAGCGAATGACTGTTCAGTCGTGTCAGTACCCTTGCAGGTACTAAAGTTCTTCAGACTTCGGTTGCCATTGTCCTACCACATGAAAAAGCGTCGATAAATTATGGAGTTGTATCAATCCGTGGGTATATTTTACTTTGATTTTATGATGAAACATTTGACAGCACTTTTGCGAGAGGCATACAAATTAAAGATCCATTGGCGGAGATACTGAAATCACTATGAATCTTCTTCAAACTAAATACTTCAAGAGTCGATCCTTGACGCCCCACTGTTTATTCTGACTGTGTAGGATTCACCTCATAAATATTCGTAAACAAAGGTCCATTATTAGCTGAATCACTTTTTTCTGTTCGATCTTTGAACGATTTTGTTTGGCTCCGTTTTTGATCGAAAAAAAGTTTTGAGCACTATATGTATATCCTGTGCAAATCGCTGTTACCACACGAACCATATTTTGTAACATTTTATTTCGGGAATTTGAATTCCTTCGATCTTCTCTCTCTCTCTCCGTCCTCAGCTTCCAATATGGCGCAATATGGACATCCCCCCTGCGGAAAATCCGTTTCCATCCGGCTATCAACTGGCGTAGACAGGGGAGGTGTATCGAGGGGATGCAAATAGTCTTGCTCTAAGCAATACTGCATCCCTTTATTATTTTTTCAGGCACGTCAATGGCGGCGGGACAATCACAACATAGAATGTATGATTCACACAGTGTTCTGGGTAGGCCTTGTTACTAACTCCACACGCCACCTAGGAGCAGCGCTGTCAATTTGAACGCAACAGTGAATCGACATCCTCAGCCCTGCTACAAGATTCATAATTCAAATTCTCATTATTCAAATTGAAAATATCTGCCCTGATTGAACTCGGGACTTCCTTCGATCTTGTACATATCTCATACTTCAATACTTAGCTTTGTTTTCTACTGGCCATGTATGCATCCTAATCTAACTAATTGCAAATACAGAAATGACAGTAGACAAAAAGCTTGTATGTATATAGGATGCGCAGAAATTGAACCCAGTACACTACCTTGAGGTATCTATACTAATATCCCGAATTTCTCCCCTCTGTTGGATGCTGAGGATTCTACGTATAAGAAATATAAGCGAAAATTATTCACCATAACGATATCTGAAATTGTGATCCATATCTGAACTATTTTATTTTTCGAATAACTTATTTGTGAGATCCTTTGAGTGATAAACATATAGGAAATATTGGGGTATTTTGTCTTCAAAATGGCATTGAAGAGTTATTCGTATGGTCGCATAGCCTTTCTTTAGGGTTAAACAGACGTTGATAATAAGAGTTAACTCTCAATCAAAAATTGCACAATTAACCCATTCACCACACTTACTCACTTCACATCTATATGAGCATTTCGATAACTACATTATCAGTAGGTAAGTTACACTAAATGAATTGTTACACGCAATTCCAATATATGCCTGGTGTTTCTAATTGAGTTATTTTATACTTATTACTTTTCCTCAAATCGCTAGTGGGATCTTGATGGTTCCATGGGGATTGAAGTAAACAAGGTGGAATATATCGGTCCTTTATCGTCATTAGGTAAATGTTCATTATAGTTTTTGTGGATTTTCTACTGTCTTTGACCGGTTTGATCATTTTCAACGTCAGTAGAAAATTAGATTGCCTGGAGAGTATAGTTATCCACAAAAAATATTATAAACATTTACTTTATGACGATAAAGGGCCGATGTTTTCTTCCTTGTTTACTTTCATCCCCATAGATCCAACAAGATAAGTATAAAATAACCCAATAAAAAACACCAGGTATATATTGTAATAACATGTAACAATTTATTTAGTGATGATGACATCTTAGTTATCGAAATGCGCATATAGGTGTGAAGTGAATAAGTGTAGTGAAGGGGTTACTTGTGCAATTTTGTGATTGTGTGACACCATAGCTTCTAGCCAGTCTTCAGTGTACTTCTCTTGGAGATATATTTCGGAAAGAGAACCCATTTTCAAGGCAATGTGGTCACAGTGTTTGTAGAAAATATATTTCTCAAACGGGCCTGAGAGTCAGCTGCTTGGAGGACATTCATGAGCGAAAATCAGGAGGATCTGGGAGTCAGTAAGACCTTGGATGTTGAGACCTCTCGTGAGGTTTGGATGGAGAGGAATTCTCACGAATCTTTTGCTTTCCGTCGTTTTTCTTAGAGTCGTGGTTTCATTCACTAATCGTATGAAACGCTTCTTTCTCAAGAGATTATCAATAATGTCTGGTGAATATCCATCAATTATTGCTATTTCCTTTATCTTTTTGATTTCATTTTGAAAAACTCGGGAATTTATGAAATTAGTTGTCAATATTGTGACAAAGTCTATTATGGTCAGACAAAACGTTCAATTTTCAAAAAGTTCCACGAACATTTCCCATGCTACTTACCGAAGGGAGAATAAGTCAAATGTGGCTGACCATATGATAGAGTCTTGACAAAATTAACATTCATAATTTGAAAATGATCAAATTGGTCAACGACACTAGAAAATTAGACTGCCTGGAGAGTATAGTTATCCACAAAAACCATAATAAAAATGTACTTAATGAGGATAATGGGCCTATGTATTCACCATTGTTTTCCTTGATTCCCATAGAACCATCAAGACCCCATTAGCGACTTGAGGATAAAATAACCCAATTACAAACAGCAGGTATAAATTGTAAGATAATGTTACAATTTATTTAGTGTAGTTAACCTACTGATGATGATAACTCAGTTATCGAAATGCGTATATAGGTGTGAAGGGAGTAAGTGTGGTAAAGGGGTTACTTGTGCAATTTTTGATTGATACCACAGCGTCTAGCCAGTCTTCAGGTAACTCTCAAGTGAACCTCTCCCAAAATGAAACTTGAGAAGAATAAAAACAAGATTCATTCAAATAATATAACGATAAACAGCGATGGAGTACTTACATCATCTAAAAACGTCATGGAACAGGGTGAGATGTGCCAGGAGATAATTTGGGCGTCCAGAATGGACACCTGATGGCGACTGCCATCACTTTTCTTATAACCCTTCGGAAAATGATTATTTCTGACTATTTTGTGTAGTCAGCAACAATCCACTCAAGTTATATTGAACTTTTATTATTGATATAAAACAATGGAAGGTGACTTGTGATAAATACTGTTGAATGAAAATGATAATGTTCCGTATTTAATAATATTCTTCAGTTCATAATTTCCCAATATTAAAAAAAAAAAAATCAGTTGTTTAAATGAAACTGCTTGAGTGCCACAATGGAAAATATACAGCAAACTGATATGCTGTTCGCTACCAACATGAAATTACTAATATCCATATTGTTTGGTGCTTACAGTGCAGCTGAAAGTCATAAAATATCACATTATTCACTAGTTTTAACGAAGTTCGCTGGTAACATATTGATGAATGACCTTTTCAAATTATATTACAGGGAAATCGAAGACATAGTATATACCATAACATTTTGAAGGGGTGGACAAAAAAAATATCAATGGGTCACAGGAGCGGATCTAGAGACAAATTGGTGGGCTCATCTATATACAGTGTGTCTCACTTCTCATGGAAACGCCCCCGTATCATCCGTAATTATTGCAGTAGAATTCTGTAATTTTCACGATCATTAGATATACCAAGAATGAGTCTAACTCTTTTCTGGGGCTAACCTGAGTGACATACACTGCGCGACGGGGGCGATGGATATAACGATTTTCGGGAAAAATAATATTAGGGGGCAAGACAGATTCAAAATTCTTACGGATTCGTGATCAGGACATCATCTTTAGTACTAATCCATATTTTCGCTGAAAAATTTTCAGTTCTGAAAAATCAGAATTTCTCATGGAAACGCCCCCATATCTTCCGTAATTATTAGAATTTAATTCTCTCATTCTCACCATCGTTAGATATACCAAAGGTGAGTCTAAATCTCTCCTGGGGTTAACCTGAGTGATGGATGGATATTCCGATTTTTGTGAAAAATCATATTAGAGGGCCAGATAGGACCAAAATTCTTACGGATTCGTGATCAGGAGATCAACTTCAGTACCAATTGGTAAAAGAACCCGTGAACGGTAGACCTACGTCATACTATAAAAGCTGAAATTTTTTCTGCGCAAGTACACTATCGGAGGTAAGAACGTTTGGCTACTATTAATCTTGAGTCGTGGTGGATTTGACAGACACAGGTAGTAAAGGTGCATAAAATTGCTGCACAATAATGTCATAGTAACGTCATAGTATGAAAAGTTATTTTATATGTTCTACGGGATACTATTAGAAATCATCCATCGCCAGACATTTTAATGGCGCAAACACCCTGCCAGACATCTTGAAACTTTGATAAATTATAATTGTACTTACACATGTGAAGACTGGCTAGACGCTGTGGTTTCACACAATCGGAAATTGCATAAGTAACCCCTTCACCACACTAAATCAATTCACACCTATGTGCGCATTTCGATAAATAAATCACCATCATCAGTAGGTAAACTACACTGTGGTTACCTACTTATCACGTTTCATACTATGACGTTATTGTGCAGCAATTTTATGCACCTTTATTACCTGGTATCTGCCAAAGCTACCACGACTCAAGGTCCATAGAAGCCAAACGTTCTTACCTGCTGTAGGGTAGTAGCGCTTGAAAATAACAGCTTTCATAGTATGACGTAGGTCTGCAGTTCACGGGCCCTTTGACCAATTGGTACCAAAGTTGATGTCCTGATCATGAATCCGTAATGATTTTGAGCCCATTTTGCCCCCTAATATTATTTTTCGCAAACATTGGTATATCCATCGCTCCTGGCGCGCAGGATATGTCACCCAGGTTACCCCAGAAGATATTTAGACTTATCTTCGGTATATCTAACGTTGGTGGAAATAACATAATTCTACTTCAATAATTACGGAAGATACGGGGGCGTTTCCATGAGAAGTGAGACAAATTCGGATTTTTCAGAACTGAAAATTTTTCACCAAAAATATGAATTGGTACTAAAATTGATGTTCTGATCACGAATCCGTAAGAATTTTGAGCCTATCTTGCCCCCTAATATTATATTTCGCAAAAATTGATATATCCATCGCGCAGTGTATGTTACTCACGTTAACCCCAAAAGAGATTTAGACTCTTCCTTGGTATATCTAACAATTGTGAAAATTACAGAATTCTATTCCAATAATTACGGAAGATACAGGGGTGTTTCCATGAGAAGTGATACACACTGTATATATATATATATATATATATATATATATATATATATATATATATATACACAGTATTGGACACATTTTATCTGGGGTATAGACAGAAATCTACACGAGCAACAAGGAACGCAATGATATGATAATACCACATAAACAAGAGAGACGTACTGCTGTGCGCCCCTCCTGTTACCCCACCCGACTCATTAACTGACCACGTGGCAATGCGACATCAGCGCACAGCTTGCCGAGCCGTGGTTGCGAAAACACAAGATCCTGACAATTATTACCTTTTGAAACATGCCGCCTATTTACACAACCGCAGAGAAAGTACAATAGATTCGGCTATTGTTTGGCACAAAATGGTGGTTTGTTCGAACATTTAATAAAATAATTCCGTACACAAAATATTTAATTTGGTTTATCTTTTCTTGTAAATATTTGTTTCCTCTCCATTCAAGAAATAATTGTTTTTTCTGTAAGAAATAAGTTTTTTGTTTTTATTGTCTTACAGATATATCGTTTGCTTCTGTTTATGTTTGAGAATTTTCTTTTGTTTTCGCGGCCACCACGTCACCAAAGATATTTTGATCTACCTGTCGTCCGACAGATTAAATTGAATCAATGATTCAGTTTAATTTGTTCAAATTATCTGAAGTGAAATTATCGTCAATAATTCTTTTTCATTGCACATTCTCCCGACTGCTGCTGGTATGATACTGACGTCCTGAGCTGACCGCCGGGACCGCCCTGATTCTCCTATCTCTGTGTCGTGACGTAAATATCCCTTCCTCGAGCGAGTCGAGGAGAAATTGTAATGCTCTCTCAACATAAAGCAAGCTATTCTTTACGCTCTCATGAAACCACCGTACCCAAGATAAATACTTTCCGATACTGTATATATATATATATATATATATATATATATATATATATATATATATATATATATATATAAACAGTGGGGAATAACGGGGATCTTCAGTCAGCTCAAGTGTTGAAATATGAAAAACTCTTTAATACTTTGGACCAAGCTTTCGTTTCAATGTTGAAACTTCTTCAGGGTCCTAAAATATGTAAATTACATTATTGAGAAAAAATACTCAAAATGAGCGAAGTACTTACAATAAGTAATGTGAGTGGTTGATTATTGAACATTAACTTTGAGAAAAAGAAAACGTAAAATAAGAAAACATAGGTCGGAATGGTGTTATAGCTTTGACGTTTCAAGTGACATTGAGAGATTTGAAATTACTGCCTATTATGATTAATCGTCAGAAAAATATAAAATATTGTAGTGGGTGTGAAAATTTGTATTCTTTAAAAATCATCAGTTTTGATCTATTTGTAAAAGATTTTCGATATCTGTTTTTTTGTTCATATTTTGATTGGATTTATTAATTTCAATCATTTCAAGAAATAATCTTTTAGATACTTTTTTTTCTGAATGTAAAACTTTTGCTTTCTCGAATGATATTTTATGGCCTGTTTCAATAGCATGTTGAGCCAATGCAGATGATTTCTTGTTGAGTCTTATATCACTATGCTGACTGAAGATCCCCGTTATTCCCCACTGTTCAAACCAATTTTCAGTCGTTATATCTGAATTTATATATATATATATATAGAGAGAGAGAGAGGGAGAAAGAAACATGCATGAAGGCAGTCCCCACCAAAAAAATGTAAGAAGACAAAAGAAAAAAATAATTTTTTTAAATGCAAGGCGTTGAAACAATAACACGAATACTTGAAAAGGGAAACATTCTCAATTGAATATTGATAGAAAGATTTTTCTGTGAATTGAAAAATCCACGATTAAAATGAGGTTATTTTTTGTGAATGTCTAACAGAAAACAACTACTTCCCCGGCTAAAGCCACGCTGGACATTGAACTACTCTTTCAGTAGGTTTAGACGTCTTCATTAACAGGGCAATAAGCTGCACGTTGCCTATGGCTTGGTAAAAAACCTCGATATACATTGAACTTCTCGTGATTTACATGGATGTACACACGAACAGAAAATCGCTAATAATTAATTTTCAATAATTTCATATTTTGTGTTCGCCCTGTATGCTCCTTGAGGAGGAAATTTCATATTGCAATCTACCTTTCCGACAGCCCGCGCCACCGAGGTTTTATTTGGAATTCTTGGAGACCTTGTACGAAATGTGCTGTTCTGAAAAAGAAAACAATCTAAAGGTTTTTTTCTATGCAGAGCTTACTTTCTGATAGACGCTGTATGTGAATGCAGCAATCACCAAACTAAAACAGGCTCATAAGGAAGCTAATAGTTGAAGACAATAAGGTGTGAAATAAATATCCCTGTTGAGCCATATACATGTCACGAGTTAACCTTTGAAAATTTTGGGGCTGGTAATGTAATTTGGGCTAATCCTTTTAACTGGCAGTTTATTTTACTATCGCATTTACCGGATCCGCGGGTTTAACGCCTATAAATAAAAGCCGAACGCTAAACAACATCGATCACCAATAAATAGCAAAATATGGGATGACCATAACAATGTGGTTTATGAGCAGGCGAATGACCACATTATGTCTGAATTTGGGATTCACTTTTTGACACGCTCTTTTAATCAATCATGGGAGAATTCTAGAACTCAAGAGGGGACACGGTTAGAAAATCCTTCGTATGATTAGCTGTACTTTCTTGTTTTTTAATGCAGGGGAATCTCGCAATACACTTTTCACTCACCCGTTTTCACTTATCTGATTTATAATTTGAATGATTTTACTTTCGATTGGTTGAATTATTTTACTTTCGAAAATTCAATAGGGCGGATGAATTGTCTTTCATAGTACTATTTTTCTCAAAATCGATATTTAGGTAATTTTAGGATCAATTTTTTATAGTTTATTTTTCGAATAATAATAAACTGCTTTATTCATAAAAAATCTAAAGGCGAGGTGTCACTCAACAGTGTTTCTCAACTTCACCTTGAAATTGGAATATTAACAGAAAAACAAATGAAAAAAAAAAGAGAGTATATAATATATATATATATATATATATATATATATATATATATATTAGGGTGCTTCATTTTTGGGCAACATTTTTTTTCTTCAAGTCCCGCCTGAAAATCTTGTAATTCATAGAAAAACAAAATTTTTGAGCATATTGCGAACCCTTAATTCGAATTTAAACCCATTGCTAGAGAATTTTGAATTTTATCCATTAAAATAACATTAAAAAATGATTTTTTATCTGTTTTTCCTTCCGCTCACCAGGAAAACATTTTTTTTTGGGAATTTTGACTCATGGATTCTTGTTATAGGTATAATTTCCTACAAAAAAGCCCATTGCGTCGAGTTTGTAACTCCAACGGGTTCGACAAAAAATGTCATTTAAGCTGAATTTTTATAAAAATACCAGTAAATCGCGTTTATTTGCTAAACTATTTTTGACGTTGATAATGAGAAATACATTAGGTGCGCAAAGATTTCATAAATACAAATGGAAAAAAACTACTGGCAAACTAACGGAAGCGTACATATAAGTCTGACATAAATAATCTATCTGTGAAAATCGTATAATTTTTTTTTTTTAATATTCTGAACACCAAAAAGTAGTAATCGTTGTGAAATTACCGATTTAAAAAATTTTTGCTGCCATAAAATTCCAAAAAATACAATGACAAACAAATTTTTCATTACATTTTTCAACTTGGATTTCATAAATTAGTTTTTATTGAAAAAAAAATATTTTTTCGTTAATTTTAAGTTATAAGTGGTTTTAACAGCTAAACTACGAGAGCTACGTGAAAATATTTCGGAGCAAAATTGTAAGGCATAAAACCCCTACAAATTTGTCATTTACATTTCCTTTCTATCTTCAAGAGTTTAGCAAATAAATGCGATTTACTGCTATTTTTATGAAAATGCAGTTTAAATGACATTTTTCGTCGAACCCGTTGGAGTTACAAACTCGACGCAATGGGCTTTTTTGTAGGAAATTATACCTATAACAAGAATCCATGAGTCATAATTTCCAAAAAAATGTTTTTCCTGGTGAGCGAACGGAAAAACGGATAAAAAATAATTTTTTAATGTTATTTTAATGGATAAAATTCAAAATTCTCTAGCAATGGGTTAAAATTCGAATTAAGGGTTCGCAATATGCTAAAAAATTCTGTTTTTCTATAAATTACAAGATTTTCAGGCGGGACTCGAAGAAAAAAAATGTTTCCCAAAAATGAAGCACCCTACATATACCGAATGGCCTATTACAACAATAAGAACTTCAAAACAGTTGAAATACAATTTAGTTTGAGAGTAAGACATACAGGGTGAGTCAGAAGTACAGGAGGTGATTCCTCACAACATTCTAATATGAATTGCCCAAATAAATATATGTCCGGAAACGCTTCGTTTCCAAGATACAGGGTGTTGAAATTTTATTTTTATTTTGGTTTTTTTCAAATAACTATCGAAATACTGACCTCAATTGAACGAAAATTGGTATTGAGAGGTTTTTTGAGGTGTCGAATTCGAACCTGATGTTATTATTGCTCTTACTCGTAGGGGGCGCCACCTACACGCCTTTTTCTTTTTCGAAGATTCATAACTTTTTTGAGCGTGCTTCTAGCACATTTTTCATTAAAAAATCAATTCCTCTCTATCATATCTACGTAAAAAAGCTACCCCTTCAATCATTTTTTAGAATTTTATATGCGAAAGTTAGGGGATGAAGGGTGCGTAAAGATGACAAATTTAGTTTATTGGTAGTTCTAAATGCTGGTGAAATGTGGTCAAACTTTTGTATATCAAGTGCAAATCGAAAATACGAGTTCTGGATCCGCTGTAATCTGGTGTGATCTCGATTAATTGAGGATGGGCCATAAATGCAGTCGCAGTACGCTACTAAACATTCGCATATAAGGAGTTTCTGGTCACGATTCCGAATACTTCTATGCGGATAGAGTGCTCTTAGGTTACCATATGCATGAAGACTGGCTAGACGCTGTAATGTCACGCAATCAAAAAAATGCACAAATAGACATCTACATAAAACCCTCACGAACGGGTTCATTCCAGCCGATTCAAAACACCAAATTCAACACAAAATGGCTTGTTTCAATTTTCTTAGGCACAGCCGTAAACTTCCCATTGAATGCTGATCGTTTTCAAAATGAAAAGAAGATCAAGAAATAGCAATAATTAATGGATATACACCAGACATTATATAACCTCTTGAGAAAGAAGCGTTTCACACGTTTAGTGAATGAAACCACAACTCTAAGAAAAACTACGGAAAGCAAATGATTCGTGAGAATCCCTCTCCATCCAAATCTCACGAGAGGTCCAACACTATATTCAGGGATACAAATCTCCAAGCAGTTTATAGTAATAGAAATAACTTGCAAACGTTATTAGGAAACCCGAAGGACAAAACTGACATATTAGATAAGTCGGGACAAAGTCTATTATGGTCAGACAAAACGTTCAATTTCCAAAAGGTTCCACGAACATTTGGCCCATGCTACCTACCGAAGGGAGAATAACTCAAGTGTGGCTGACCATATGATAGAATCTTGTCACAAAATTAACATTCATAATTCGAAAATGATCAAATCGGTCAACGACACTAGAAAGTTAGACTGCCTGGAGAGTATAGTTATCCACAAAAACCATAATAAAAATTTACTCAATGAGGATAATGGGCCTATGTATTCAACTCTGTTTTCTTTGATCCCCATAGTACCATCAAGATTCCATTAGCGACTTGAGGAACAGTAATTAGAATAAAATAACCCAATTAGAAAGAATAAGTGTGGTGAAGGGGTATTTTTTGATTACCATATGCAATTTTACAAAGGTGATAGACATGCTTTGAGTACTGCATTTCGTTGTCAATTCACAAGCCAAGATTTTTTGCTTCATTGAAAACTGGCAATACTTCATCATTGATCGCGAACGTACAACATTGTGTAATCATATTTCTCTTGGTTTTCGGACCAAAAATCATGACTAGATTTCGCAGCATTAAGTTTTAAATTATGAGTCGACGATATCTCAAACAGCTTCAACAGATCGCTGTTGATACCATCCGCAGCTTCACGACAATCATCAACTTACGCTACAAAATTGTGCAAATTCAACCCTCTATTTTTTTGAAAAATAAACTTAGGAACTAACCTTCAATGCGGCGTATCCTTAGGGTCCTTTGCATATTTAATTTCTTGAGGATGATATGAGGATGTCGAATTTGACTACTTTTGACCGCTTTTTGGTCGAGCCAGATCACTGTGCACGGTGTGAAATACAAAAAAAAAATACGGAAGAATGTCCAATTTCGCGTCACCGTTGGAATTCGTCGTATTAGAGCGGTATTTTGAAGTTTATATTTGATTTTCTTGACTTTTCGATCCCCTTGAATGACAAAATTAATGTTCAATCAATACGTTGTCACTAATTTCTCAGTAATAATATTAACTATACGACAATATTTTTTTTGGGGCGGTCCTGCATCCCTTTTTCATTTCATATAAAAAATCAGCAGAAAAATTACCCATTTGAGAGGCAGCTTGGCTTTTTTCACCGCTTCTTGTTACTTGAACGATCTCATCTGAAAAAATAATTGATAAGAAATCCACCAAATTATAGAATTCAATTTAGTTATCTGAAGAATGTTGTTTCGTACCCACTGTTTCTCTCTTTCGTATTGCTTTATTTTCGCTTAGTAAGGATATAAAGCTACTTTTTCGGCAGTTATCTGTTCATCAAAAACATCAGCAATGAATTACCAGGTTTCTTCTCATATTCTAATGAAATAAATTTTGTCGTATCGATGTCTTTTGAAATTTTTGGCCAGATCGATTTTGTATAGATCTCCAGTAATTATACAGTTTTTCAAGTATTTCGACACACTTTGGTAACCTTCGCATGTTCTCCCAAAAACGAAGACTTATTTTTAAATGTTTACTTGGAGAAAGTATGTGTAGTTGGGCTGTGTGCAGCTGGCAGAACCGATAGTCTTTTTTTTTGTAGTTCGTGCTACTTTTTTATTATATTCGCTTTCGACCTATAAGGTCATCTTCAGTACATCTTTATAAGGGAAAGGTTGTCACTTTCCCAGTGGGGAGAGGGTAACAATCTCTAACTATTTGCAGTGAATATATTATTACCATTATTTTATTATATTTCGAGGTAAAGCTGTTATTGAAGTCCATAATAAACAACAAATCCATTCCACAATAAAAACAGTAGAGTAGTATTTCTCTAGAGGGATATCAAAGTAGTCCAGTTTGACATATTTTACCAACTTATGTCAAAAAATGTCCAGTTAAAATTCTTTCCAGTTTACTCAGAAATATATTTCGTTGCTATGGTAAGGTTTTTAAATAACTTCATTGTATTGGTCAAAAAATAGTGGAATGATAATTTCACTGCAGCTTCGCTAAACGAACAAAAATAGTTTGATTCATTTTCGGAAATATTCTAGATATCTATACTGCTTTTTTTATTCAAAATTTTGATCGAGGAATATTCTCATCGGCACTCACATAATTTTTTTTTTCTAAATAGTGTTGCCCACAATGGAATGAAAAATATTTCCGTATTCGTTTCATTCCCAATTAAATTTTACTCGAAGATCACAAGATACGCAATTCACGCATAGTGGAATAAAATTCTTTATTATCTCCACACTAAAGAATGCTTTTAAGGTCTCAGCTTGTTTGAAAATGCTAACTAATTCATTGTAAACATGTAATATATCTTGTTGTTGTCATTAATACAAGCGCTTTATTGGCCGGTAGATGTTTTTGGCCAATACAACAGGTTCATAAATTTCAGCGGCATTTATAACTGAAACTGACGTAATTCTTCGATCTGCAATCACACATATCTCTCGATGGCGATGACTGAAATACTGTTGTAAGCGCAAGTACTTACTATAAGAATCCTCTATTATTTATTGCGGTATAGATGCTACACTGAAAAATATTTCATCATCATTTTTCCAATTATAATTGACCGAATAATCAATGTAGAGAAGGAACTATTGAAATTAGGAAGTTTAATTTCTTCGAAGATATGGAAAGAATAACCTTGTTTTTTTTTGCTCGATAAACGTCTTCTGATGAAAAATTTCTAAAATAATTCGAAAGGAGTATAGTCCACAAACTAACATGTGCGAAATGTGAAAGAGTGTTTATTGGGCAGACATGACGATATCTCAAAACTAGAATAGAATATTGCGAGTGCAGTATAATATAAAACACCCCAAAATTAACAAATAAAATAAGCCTTGCAGAAGACTCGGACAAAACTTTACATACATTTCGATTTGGAAAAACAGAAATTGATGGATAACCACGAATTTACGAAAAATGATGTCTACAGGATATGATCTACATGAAAAATACAGAAACAATACAAATATGCTATTCACATATAATAAGTAAAGTACCATAATCCTCGATTATTTCCAATCATTCCGGCCAAACAAACGTTCTGCATATTTGATTCATGTTAGTAAATTTTCGTAAAATTTACCTGCCCATTATTTCCCCAAATATGTGTATATTCTATATTAGCCCATATTGGGATTTTTTATATTTCCCACTAGATTTTAATATGTTGACATACAAGATGACTATCAAAGTCGAATCGTCGGCGACAGTAGTTTCACTTATTTTGACCGTTCTTCAACCAACCCTTAAGTTACCATAATAATAAGGTGTTCTCAGAGGTGAGGTATCTTTTCAACAGAATGTGAAACTTGACAAAAAATCACTCAAATAAAAGTATCAAAATAATGAACTCGCAAGACTTATCGATGGAATTGGCCTATTTACGCTCTGGGTATGTATTTATGTATCTATATCCGCGGTAGAAATGAACACAATTTTTCATTTCACACTCGTTTTCTTCCACTGCATTGAAAATGTAAAGCATGAGGATTTTCTACTACAACAAATAAGTGTATCATGAAAATGATTCACTTCATTTTGCGTGTGTTTGTCATTCTTATGATGATTTAGAAGGCACTGGTAGTATTCAACTGTTGCGGGATGATCTTGTGGTTGTAACGCTTGTGCCCTTCGATAATGTTTTGAATTAGAAACCATTGATAGGCAATATTCAACTCTTACTGGACTGAGGCTGCCATACATTATATAGTATTAGAGATAAAAAAAACTGTCATATCGTTTTCCATACTTTACTGTGGTGAAACGATTGGTGGACAGACATGTCTGATGCTCCATAAAACACCACTTATCACAAACCTTTGGAATAAATGATCTTTTCACACCAGTTTGCGATTGGATATCATCCCATCATGTTTGTCCTTAATTATTATGACCAGGTCATCGGCGTAACCTTGAGTCGTAAATCTAGAGTCGGGTAGTTCCACTATCAGATTGTCCATGATCATTGGTACCATAGCAATGGCGACAAAACCCCGCCTTGGGGGCAACCCATTTTCGGTGTCATTCTGACCGTTTCCTTCCCGAGAGCACCCACAATGATTCTGCTTTTGAGCATTGCTTGTATCCATCTGATCAGTGAGGTGTTAATTTTCCTTTCTTCTAGTGATCTGGTGATGGAGTCATGTGAGGTCATCGAAGGCACCCTCTATATCTCTGAATGCACATAGAGCCATTTCTTCAGCTGAGTATGTCTTTCCATTGCTTTCAACTAAACACTGTAGAGTATTGATGGTCGATTCGCCTGCTTGATAGGAAAACTGTTTTTTGTGAATCGGTTTGTTCAGGAGTTTATTTCTTATATATTAGTCCATTATTTTCTCAATCGTATTCAGGTGAAAGGAGGTGAGACTGATGGGCGATAAGACTTTGGTTTGTCTGCTGAATGCCTCCCAGTCTTTGGTATATATGCCTCCATGCTTTCGGTATGTATGCGAAAATAATACTGGCTTTAAATAGCCTTTTCAGGAAGGGCTCTCTCTCCCTCTCTCAAGGCCATTTTGTAGTAAGGCGGGGAATATTCCGTCCTTTCCGGCCGATTTGAAAGTTTAGGAGCTCTTAATGGCCCATTTGATCTATTGGGCGGTGAAGATTTTCCCATTATGCTCCTGCTAGAACCTTCTAGATTCACTTTGTAAATCGTCTTCAGCAACCTTAGATCCAGGAAAGTGGGTCTGAATGAATACACTTAGCTTTCATCCTAGTTTTCTGCATATTTTCCATCCGGCTTTTTGATCAGACCGATACCGTTTGTATGTTCTTTGGATATAACTTTCTGGGGGCATTGAGCTGGGGCTAGTTCAGTAATCTCCTCACCCATTGGCCTCGCATGTTTTTCTTCTAGATTTTCTGAGTTCTTTATTGTATTCAGTAAGAGCTGGTTTGGAGTCTTCCCAATGTCCCAGATTTTTAGCTCTATTGAAGAATTTCCTGACTTTCTTCCTAAGGTTAGATAAATCCTCGTTTCACCAAGGCATGTCTCTGTTGATCGCCTTCTGTTTTTCTGGGCTTTCATATGCTTTTGTTATAGCATTTTGGAGCTGTCGATGTACAATCGTATAATGTGCATTATTTGTAATTTTTTCGTTTCATGACTACATTGTACTTTTAATATTAGCTAAAATATATTGTGGCAATCTACAATGGAACTTGTAGGCACTGTTAGCACGGCGAAATATTTTAACAAGATATTATGCAGAAAATTCCCGAACATGTACATATTATAACTCTTTTATTAATGAGTTTTTCCCAAAATCTTAATTTTTTTACAGTAACATTTGTAGCATAAACAGCCACATCCTGTAGAATCAGTTAACATTTCAGTTAAGCTAGCCGTGAAATTTTGTTTTTCCCTGATGATTTTTCTGAAAGCGATACGCTCCTATAAATATGCGCAGTGACGGGTGTTTTATTTTCTTTTTACGGACAGACGTAAACAGAACGATTTGTCTGTGTGCATGCAGGCTATCACATTGGTGAAAATGACACTGACATTTCAATTTGGGTGCATGTCCGTTTCTGGTCGACGTTGTGCGGTAACCTCTCCACTAGGCGTCGCCGTCGCTTGATGCAGGCGTCGAAAGGGTTCAAAACCGACGCTTCATTACACCGCTTCGACTTGTTGGAGAATTCAATTTGCAATGAGTCAGATATCGGATTAATAGTGTACTTGTTTATTGAACAGTTTGTGGGAAATTTCGATATCTGATTTGTTGGTTCGCTGTTTGAATGGGCTATTGACGCCAGCTATTGGTTTTTTAGCCTTGAAACATGATTGTTTCTAGATAGAGCGAATTTCGAATTTCCCAGAGGAACGTATTGAATGATGTGTGACAAACGAATCCCTGTGATTTCACTTAAGACATTCTGGATCCCTTGATTTTCACGAATGAAAGTTAATTGGATTCGTTATAAACGAATGTATCAATTCAATAAAAATTCCCTTACTGAATACTAACATATGCCCACGTGGATTTCGAGGTCTTATTTTTTTAATTCTTCTAATCAATGCAATAAATTTGCGGGATACTCGTAAAAAACGATTTCAATAAATGTTGATACTACTCGTTCCTAAAAGTGAGCTAATTGAAAATAATTCATATTAGAGGGGGTAGAATTTAGAGAAAAATCCCACATTTTTTCTTTTATACAAATTGTTTATTTACTGGAAGTTCTGTGACCTGTTTATAGTAAATTCTAAATTTTGTTGAGGTAAGGACGTTTCGACTTCTATAAGTCATCTTCAGGACACTACAATGTAAAATGGGAATATAAAATATGTAAAAAGAAATGTTGACAGAATAAAATGGTGATAACAAAATTAGATACATAACAAAAAGAGTTAAAATTAAATACATAGATTGACAAATATAAATAAATACACATATATATATATATACATATATATATATATATATATATATATACACATACAGACATATACACATATACCCTATACATACAAACACACATGTATATTACGTTGTAAAAGGGCCCTAACTAAAATGAAAATAGGGACATTTACACATGTGTTAACAGAAGATCCTTTTGTTTCCTTCCTCATCTCTTGTAGAAATCTTTTTTTCTAGTTTCGCTGTTTTCCAGCAAATTTTTGTGTTTTCAAAATCAAATTGGTGCAAGGTGTATTCTGCCAGGTCTGTTTTATTAGTTGTCTTAAGGATGTTTTCAGGTCTTATACTGCGTTTATGTTCGACAATTCTAGTTTATAAGTATCGTCCAGTTTGTCAGATGTTAACTTTGTTACATTTTGTAGACTATGCCACTTTCAAGATCTTTCGGTGTTTCCGATTTTAATTTGGTGAGATGTTTTTCAAAGTGTTTTACCTTTTTGAAAGCTTTGTTGCAAGGACGTCTGTAAATATTTATTTAACTTTTCTAAGAGACCTGATATGTATGGGATTTTGAGAAAAATTGTCTCTTCATGTGGTTTGTAAATATTTTTGTTTTTATCTTGTTCTCTTAAAAGTATTTTATTTATGAATTTCGACGAATAATTGTTTTTAATCAGGTAGATGTAAATATTTTTTCGATAGAATGTTGGGTGTGATTAAAGTCAGCGACGATCTATTCGACGATCAAAATGAAGTGAATTTAACCTATGTATGTACTATACTTTATGTATTGATACACAGGTTCCATAAGATTCAATTTAAACTTATGGAAGAAAAAAAAAACAATATAATATTTAAAAAAAAACAACTATTCAGGGGTACTTTAACCCCTTATGATTCACATGGGATTCAGGGAAGGAAAGGATTCAAACAGTTATAACTTGTTTCACCAGGAGTGGTTTTTGCCGCCGTTGGTGCAAAATTCAGATATGAACATAATCTATTACAGGTCTGGGTTTTGTGGTTATCAAAATATTGAATTAATTATTTTTCGTTTAATCACACTTCACAGCATAAAACAATAATGCACTCTAACAAATAAAATAACCAACAGAAATTAACTACCAACAGAAATTAACTACCACTTTTTTTATCGGAATCACTTCGTTTGGGTTGTACTGAATTAACTGACTCCCTCGCCAGCTTGTGTGCATTATATAGAGTCATTAGCACCCAGAAAATTATCTTCTGCTGCTTTGAAATAATTTTAAATGTAATAATTCATTCATCTATGCATTTTCTGTGGAATAAAGGAACCACACTTTCGATTATTGCTTTATTTCTACGAAATTTAAGATCTCCGTAACTACAGTTCCATTTTTTAATATTTTAATTCAATGTAACTAGATATTCCACGAGTCAAATAAAAAATAGCTTTTTATGAATTTTGCTATAAAAATAACTTCTATCGTTACTCCATCCAGTGTTGCTCATATCCTATTTGGAAAAAATCTTCAACTAAATAGTACCAGAAGAATAGAATGTCTTTGAGCAGAATTCAAAATTCTGCCCGAAAACCAATTTGGATTTAGAGTTGAAAAAATCAAGGAAGATGTTCTCACAAAAATTGTCTCCAAAATAAATGAAGCTATCGATGGAAAGTTCCCAACTGTCGGCGTATTTTTAGATCTACGAAAAGCATTCGATACTGTTAGCCACACCCAGCTACTTGATTCACTCGGAGGGATAGGTTTCAGGAGAATTCTTTTGAAATTGATGACTAGGTATTTCAGTCACAGAGAGCAATGCACCAGCATTGGTAAAACAGTTTTGAAAAGACAGTTACGTACAGAGTTCCCCAGGGAACAGTCCTTGGGCCATTACTAGTCCATATTACCTCAATAGACTCTTTTCAATGAAATTGAAGGGCAAAGTTGTCAGTTTTGCTGAGGATACACCAATTTTCTATGAGTTTATAAATTACCGAAGCTGAAACAAAGAGTGGGAAAAGATTTACCTTTCATTTTCAAATGGTTCCATATCATTTTGCTCACGGTTAACTCTAGCAAAACTCATTTTATGCCTTCCACATTCTACGCCAAATACTTTCCAAGTGATAATACTCTACCACCAGACCTAGATAGCGACACCGAGGAAATATTTTTTTGTGTTGTACTCACACCAAAAAATTGAGAAGTATGTAATATAAATTCAAACAAACCAAATGAAAATGCTATACCACTCACTTATTGGATACCACGTTTTTTATGATATAATATATTGGAGCAGTGCCACAGTGAATCGCCTTTTAAACCTACAAACTGTGCAAAAATTAATAATCAAGACAGTTTACATGTTTTCCCGATCCTACTCTAGCAAACAATTATTTTTTGAAACAAGAATTTTTGATACAAGACAATTCTTCTCAGACATCAAAACAAACAGGAATTACTAGTAATCCTACACTCGTTTTAGAAAAAGCCATCAGTGATATCGAAAACGAATAAAATCATCGCGCAAAGATGTAAGTTGTTGAAGCATATCACATGTTACCTCATTCAATTGAAATTATTAACAATATGAATTTATAAAAAAAAACTGGATCTACCAAAAAAGAGGGAAAAAAATTCACAAACTGATTGAGAACGGCAACTGAATTTTTTTTTAATGATCCTTTATATCATTTATCCATGCTCAAAACATAAAAAATGAATTCATCCATGAATATATGAGTATGTATGTATATGTGTATATATGTATATATATATATACATATACATACATACTCATATATTAATCCATGAATATATGAGTATGTATGTATATGTGTATATATGTATATATATATACATATACATACATTCTCATATATTCATCCATGAATATATGAGTATGTATGTATATGTGTATATATGTATATATATATATACATATATATGTATCTCTATGTTGATATATGTATACCTGATCGACACTCACGTATTACCCTCATTTTATTCTACACATTCTGAACGTACAGGATTCAAGATTCTGAATGTAAGAATGAACATCATATACTCATAAAAACAAACCACGCATTTGCGCACAGATTCATTCACTCATGATTTTACACCTACACGATACACAAATACAACACAACTCAAACATACTCTATATATTTTATCATCTTTATATATATAATTCTACTGTACGTGTGTTGTCACTGAACTCCTCCTAAACGGCTGGACCGATTTGAACGAATTTTTGTGTATGCCTTTGGGTGGCGCCCTGGATGGTTTAGATTCACAAATCATCCCCCTAAATGTTAAGGGTGGTCCACCCTTTAATTTAATTTTTTATTTTATAGACAAAATTTTTGGTTTTTATTTTTGTATGATACAGCATTCAAAAATACATACAACCCTAAATTTTCATCTTTCTACGATCAACCCCTATTTTTTTGGCAAGATTTTTATTTTTATGTTGTCATGACTTAGAATAAAAAAATTCATATTACTCTTAATTTTCACCCTTCTACGATCAACCCCTATTTTTCATTTTTTTTGAATAATAGGAAAACGGGATAACGGGAATAACGAAAAACGAGAAAAGGGGATAAGTGGATGACAGGATAAGGGAATAACGGCATAAATAAAAAACGGGATAACGGGATAACGAAAAAACGGCAAAACGGGATTACGGGATGACGGGATAAGGGGATAAGGGGAAAACGGGATAACGGAATAAAGAAAAAATGGGATAACAGGAAAACGGGATAACGGCAATAACGGGATACGGGATGACAGGATAAGGGGATAACGGGAAAACGGGATAACGTGGTAAAAAAAAGGGGTAACAGGAAAACGGGATAACGGGAAAATTTTCGGGAAAAACATTTTAGGGAACATAGAAATTTGGACAGGACAACGTCTGTCGGGTCCGGTAGTATTTTTATATTTATTTTCAGTACTAGCTGGTTCCTGCGACTTCGTCCGTGTTCCCGAATTTGTATTTTTTCCTATGTTTTTCTTTGTGTTGTTCCATCTAGCTTGTGCCTGTGGCTTTGCCAGCTTTCCGTTACCCCATTATCCTGTTTCCCGTTATCCCATTTCCGTTATACCATTTCCCATTATCCCGTTTTCCGTATATATATATATATATATATATATATATATATATATATATATATATATTTACAATGGGAAGATATACTTGAAATGGGAGCTCACCTTATATTGCACTTGTTACATTTATCCGGTTCCCGTCATCGTAGCGTACAAAAAATAATATTATTTCCGCAAAAACTCCCTCAAATTAGTTTTTTTCATGGTGTTTTGCGTAAGTGTTCAGAATTTCACACCGATCGCTTTGTCATTGAATTTCTGACGATCTTTCAAAGCATGCACAGACGCCCTCCCATTTTCACTTTTTCCACTTCGGAGCGGGAAAAAAATATTTTTTGAACTCCGATTGCCCGATCGATCCGAAAATTTGTCTCTAGATTAATTCAACCATTCTGAATCGATTGGTGTTTCCAGAATTGCTCTATCTATTACCGTTCCCGAAGTAATTTTTTCGCGGACTTCCGGAAAAAGTCGGGAAATAATTTTATTTCCGCAAAAACTCCCCCAAATTCGTTTTTTCCATAGTTTTTTGCGTAAGTGTCTGGAATTTCACACAGATCGCTCCGTCATTGAATATTCGACGATATTTCAAAGCCTGCACAGACGCCCTCCCATTATCACTTTTTCCACTTCGGAGCGGGAAAAAATATTTCTCGTACTCCGATTTTTCGATCGAACCAAAATTCAGTCTCAAGACTGATTCAACCATTTTGAATCGATTGGCGTTCTCATAATTGCTCTTTCTATTAACGTTCCCGAGTTAATTTTTTTTGCCGATTTCCGGAAATAGTGGGGAAATAATTTTATTTCCGCAAAAACTCCCCCAAATTCGATTTTTCCATAGTGTTTTGCATAAGTGTCTAGAATATCACACCGATCGCTCTGTCATTGAATTTTTGACGATCTTTCATACCTGCACAGACGCCCTCCCATTATCACTTTTTCTACTTCGGAGCGGGAAAAAATATTTCTCGTACTCCGATTTTTCGATCGAACCAAAATTCAGTCTCAAGACTAATTCAACCATTTTGAATCGATTGGCGTTCTCATAATTGCTCTTCCTATTACCGTTCCCGAGTTAATTTTTTTTGCCGATTTCCGGAAAAAAGTCGGGAAATAATTTTATTTCCGCAAAAACTCCCCCAAATTCGATTTTTTCATAGTGTTTTGCATAAGTGTCCAGAATATCACACCGATCGCTCTGTCATTGAATTTTTGACGATCTTTCATACCTGCACAGACGCCCTCCCATTATCACTTTTTCCACTTCGGAACGGGAAAAAAATATTTCTCGTACTCCGATTTTCCGATCGAACCAAAATTCAGTATCTAGACTAATTCGACCATTTTGAGTCGATTGGCGTTCTCATAATTGCTCTTTCTATTACCGTTCCCGAGTTAATTTTTTTTGCCGATTTCCGGAAAAAAGTCGGGAAATAATTTTATTTCCGCAAAAACTCCCCCTAATTCGATTTTTCCATAGTGTTTTGCATAAGTGTCCAGAATTTCACACCGATCGCTCTCCCATTGAATTTTTGACGATCTTTCATACCTGCACAGACGCCCTCCCATTATCACTTTTTCCACTTTGGAGCATGAAAAAAATATTTCTCGTACTCCGATTTTCCGATCGAACCAAAATTCAGTCTCTAGACTAATTCGACCATTTTGAATCGATTGGCGTTCTCATAATTGCTCTTCCTATTACCGTTCCCGAGTTAATTTTTTATTGCCGATTTCCGGAAAAAAGTCGGGAAATAATTTTATTTCCGCAAAAACTCCCCCAAATTCGATTTTTCCATAGTGTTTTGCATAAGTGTCCAGAATTTCACACCGATCGCTCTGTCATTGAATTTTTGACGATCTTTCATACCTGCACAGACGCCCTCCCATTACCACTTTTTCCACTTCGGAGCGGGAAAAAATATATCTAATAAAAAATATTTCTCGTACTCCGATTTTCCGATCGATCCAAAAATCCGTCTCTAGACTAAGTCGACCATTCTGAATCGATTGGCCTTCGCAGAATTGCTCTATCCATTACGGTTCCCGAGTTCATTTTGTTTCTGACTTCCGGAAAAAAGTCGGGAAATAATTTTATTCCCGCAAAAACTGCCCCAAATTCGTTTTTTCCGTAGTTTCATCAAAATGCTCGAACAAACAAACAAATGAACAAATAAACAAGCAACTACACTTTTATAATAATATAGATTGATATTATCATATTACATGATATATCATACTTGGCAATGATTTTATCAAACTGCCTTCGCACAAGTGCTCACTTCCAGAAGGTTTATTTGCGCCCATGTTCTTCGAATGTACCTTAATATTTTTATACTGATCTGGAAATATATATAGGACACCAAAATAATTGATGAATGATCAACATAACTTTATCAATCGGTCAGTTTTGAAATGCCCATTGTTTGTGATGCCATTTTGGGGGGCGATCTAAACAGATAGTTTTTTCATCACCTCGGTCTACACCTGTCTGCATAAGCATTTTCTCGGTCTAATTATTCATGTCGTCTGGTATAATATTCCGGATTCCGCATTATTTCCGCATGACACTTCCTTTCTTCAATTTGTCAACGTTTCTATTACCAGCAGAAGAATTATGCAAACCCGAATAATTTTTATCCGAATCCACCCCTGCTAGCCATTAACAATTCAGATTGAGAATGATATTGCTCACACCGTAGCCCTATTCATCGGGATCCGAGCTCAGATGAATAACTTTGCTCCTCTTCAAACAGGATCATAACACGGTGGGAGCACACAAAATCCCATTTTACACAACCTTTTTTATCATGTAAAAATGTTAACAGTTTGAGGGTTTAAGCGAGGTTTTGCATGTCATTTTCTCTCGTCTAATGCAACGTTCCACAGACATACGATGCGACGCTGTAATCTGGATATCAGGTTTCATAAAAACCACCTTGAAATGTGTCGGCGGATTCGTGCAGATTTTTTTCGGTAAAGTGGGCTCCTTTAGAAAAAACCGCCAGTTATATTGAAATGCAAATTACAAATATTTGGATACTTTCCTGAAGTCGAAGTTCCGGAAAGCACCCAACAGTGTTTAAATGGTCATATTCGAGAAGCAGACTTTCATCCCATTGCGGTTGTCCTTCATTGCCTTATATATATACATGTATATATATATATATATATATATATATATATATATATATATATATATATAATACACTGAAACTACTATTTGTTTGAATTACTTATCTAACTAGAATTTATTTTTTATTTTTCAAAATTGAAGATGTATTGAAAAAATAACATGATATTTAGCTTCTACATCCACTTGTGTGGTAAACTTCTTGTGTATGAATCCAAAAGCCTGTATATTCCAGAAAAGACACTTTGTGAGAAAATTATTTGTGGGTTCGTTTCAATAACCTCAGTCTCACATGAGACACCACCCAGTGCAGACGTGTAGTGAGTGATATCGGTCTGTAAGAGTATGAGTAATCAGTGCTAAGTGATGTCGATTAAACGTGAGAATACCATAGTGTTGGACTTTAAAAATGTTCGGAAAAAACCCACGAATTTATGGCTACACCGGTGGATTCGGGAAAAATTCAAATTTAATGTAGATCAAATATGTGGAATACAGTTTGATCACATCCGCTACAAAGTCTATATAAAGTTGATAACGGATTTTCTGGTGAAATCGACAATCCAAAAATTCGAAGATGGTACCATCCTTTTTGTGGATGAGAATGGTGTAGAACACGTGGTATACATAGCCGAAGAAGTTGACGATGTTATGGTTCGAGTATTCGATTTTCCGTTAGACATGGAAAATGGGATTATAAAACAGAAATTGTCGCAATATGGAATTGTGAAAAGTATCAGAAATGAACTTTACCGAGGGAAGGAACTTTTCGAAGTTGAAACTGGAATTATACCATATAAAGAACCAGAACAAAGTGAAAAACAAATGGAAGAAAAGAAGAAAAACGAAAGAGAACCAGAGGTAAAGCCAATTGAACAAACAAAATTCACAGATAACCCAAGAAATAAAAATGCAGAAGGAGATTTTGAGGAAATAGAAAGTTCAGGAAGTGAAATAGGATCGGATCAAGAATGGAATATGGAAAATACGGAAAAGGACATAATAGAAGCGACACAGTTTGAAGAGAAGGTTACAAGGAAATCTGAAAAGAGACGGAGAGAAAAACAAGGTTCGAGTTCGGAAGAAGGAAAAAAGTTACCAAAAATAAAAATTAAGTTAACTCCTGAGTGCCTAATCATGAAACCCGGGTCTGAAGTCTAGAAGTGAAGTGAACCTGTGGTTTGTAATATTACTTTCTTTTTTCTTGGTTTTTGTTTGTTTTGACTATCTATTACAGATACAATCTCTCACAAATCATATCATCAATGGCTATGTTACGAACAATTGTGACTATAAACTGTAACGGTCTGAAAAATATTGTAAAACAAACGTTGTTAAATGACTTCATCAAAAAATATGATATTGATTTAATTTCTGTTCAGGAACTGAGCACCGACACAATAAAATGTTCTATAGGTTATCAATTGATTAGTAATATTGGGGATTCCCAAAGGGGTACAGGTATAATAGTAAGGGAAGGATACGATATAAAGGACATCATGTGTTCAGTGGATGGCAGAATTATCTCAGCATCCATTAATAATGTAAGATATATAAATATCTATGCCCCTTCTGGATCCCAGAACTATAGAGAAAGGAATTCTTTTTTTCAAAATGACCTCACCATACATTTAAACTTCGATATGCCCATGATTTTACTGGGAGATTTCAACTGTGTCGTGAACCAAAAGCAATCACGTAATAAAGCAAATATTTGTCAGATTCTACAAAAACTTATCCAAAATCTCAGTTTAGTTCACAGAAATACAAACGAATTCACGTTCGTGCGTCAAAATTCCGCGACGAGAATAGACAGAGTTTACATCTCGCAAGAACATTTCAATATGGTTCATAAATGTGACATATTACCAATATCGGTATCGGATCATAATGCAGTTATTGTCTATCTGAAAATTGATTCGAACACGCCAGAAAACTTCACTAAACACGGGTGGGGTTACTGGAAGGTAAAAAATTGTTGTTTCACAGAAAGCAGTATTGATGATTTCAAAATTGAACTTCAAAATATCAAATCGAGTACACTTTATGATAGAGACTTCATGAAGTGGTGGTTTACAGTCTTCAAAAAGAGAACAAAGTCTTTCTTTAGAAATATAGAAATCAGAAACGCAATAGATAAAAAAAATCTTCTCGAATTTTATCAATCAACTTTACTAGAGCTAAACATAAAACTAAATTAAGGGGAAAATGTCATGACAGAATTTAGAGAGGTCAAAGCTAGTATATTAGAACTGAAACCGAGACATCTAGAAGAACGTTTCCAAAACAGAAACAGAGACAACATAAATGATAGGTACAGTCTTTTTGAACTCATTAAAGATAGGAAAAAAAAATCATTAATCCAGAAGTTAAACACGGACAATCAACAGTCGCTCAGTACATCAAAAGATATTCTTAAATACGCAGGAGAGTATTTTGAGAAGAAATTTGGCGATACTGAAACTAATGAACAAGACGTGGATTTTTCAATTCACAGAAAAATCTTTCTATCAATATTCAATTGAGAATTTTCCCTTTTGACATGAATACCCCCAAAGGTATCTTCGAAGATAGTGACTAAAGTTTATCTTTCAGTCGCAGATGATTCCACATCTGATTTTATGAACATCCTGTTTATATTTTCAACAAATCAACGTAAGATGCCTACTGACCCGTATTAAAAATAAGATCTCAGATTTAGAGAACTCTCTACTAATCAGAGAAATTAGCAAGGAAGAAATCAAAACAGTGTTGACTGAATCGGCAAAAAAAAGAACTCCTGGCCTCGATGGGTTATCTTACGAGTTTTACTTGAATTTTTTCGATGAAATAGGTGACGAGCTCGCAAAGCTTCTGAATTTATTCTTAAATCACGGTGTTGCGCCCCCACGAGAATTTTCAGAAGCGGTGATTACTTTGATCCCAAAGACAAACAGCTCCGTTGATCTCAACTCATTCAGACCCATAACCCTTTTAAATTCAGATTACAAAATTTTGATGAAAATACTAGCAGCACGTATGGAATCACACTGCTCTAAAAATTTTGGGAGCGAACAAACATGTGGCAATAAGACTTCAATATTTAATAACCTAATGCTAACAAGAGACGTGATATTACACTATGAAAAAAATTATAATCAGAAGGGTGCCCTTGTGACAGTAGACTTCTCCCAGGCTCTCGACAGAGTGAATCATAATTATATGTGGGTAGTCTTGAGGAAAACGGGTCTCGATCAAAAAGTAATTCAACTTCTCAAGCATGTATATATTGGCGCGAACTCCAAGGTCCTGATCAATGGTTTTCTTTCTAAATCATTCAACATTAAAACGTCTATACGACAAGGCTGTCCGATGTCAATGATTTTATTCAGTTTGGCTTTGGAACCTCTGATACGTTTAATAGATTTTACGGTAAGAGGAATTGAAATAAACAGTAGAAGTCATAAGGTTTCAGCTTATGCCGATGATGTATCTATTTTCATCAGAGATTAAATAGACTTGCAGAACTTAAATATAATTTTCGAAATATACGAAAGAACATCAAATGCCAGAATAAATATGAACAAGTCTTTTATAGTACCTTTGGGAACATTTGGTGACAACTCGAGACAATACATTCAGGATTACTCTGTCAAAACCAAAGTAAAAATTTTAGGGATGGAGGTTTCCCGAAATTTTAACGAGATGGTTAAAGCGAACTGGGAAAGGGTGCTGACTAACATCCAGACAACACTAATGCTGAACTATGTCAGAAACTTAGATTTGATCAGGAAAGTGTGGTTTGTCAATATTTATGTTCTGTCGAAAGTCTGGTATCTGGCACAAATACTACCTATGAATCGCCTTTACTGTCAAAAAATGTGTACAGGGAAATATATATGGCAAGGAAATTTATATCGAGTTGCAAGGGAGCAACTGTACCTACCCGCGAAAAGAGGTGGTCTAAACCTGATAAATATAGAAAGAAAGGCTGCTGCTCTGTTTCTGAAAACTCAACAACTATCATGGACAAATGTACCGAACAAAGTCTCCTACGAATCCACGGTCAACAAAATATTCGAAAATGGAACTGTTGATTTACATTCAGCTTTCAGCAATATAAAAAGGTCACTTACAGAATTAGATACTCCATTTAGTAGAGATAAAATTTTAACCGCAAAATTCATATACAAAGAAATTTTCATTGACAAAACAGTGCTCAGTCCAACTGTCGAACTAAAATACCCCCAGTATGACTGGAAGAATATTTGGAGGAAGATTTTGTGTAATCTCAATATTCCTACGAAATGGAGATCTAGTGCATACAAAGCAATTAATGACACTTATCCAGTAGGCCAAAAATTAAAAATGCACGGAATCCGTGATACGGATTCATGCGAAAAATGCAAGACTGTAGATAGTTTAGTCCATAGAATAAGTATTTGTGGTGATGCTAAAAATACGTGGGAATGGACCCTCACACATATGAAGCGGAAGTTCAGAACAAACGTGATAGAAGCAGAGCCAAAAGATATATTCAGTTTGCACATAATAAATGAAGAAGACTTGAATGTATGGTGCTGGGTATTTTGTGGTCTAATATTCAACAACATAGAAACAAATGGCAAATTAGAAGATTTCAAAAATATAATGAGAACAGAACACTTCAAGATAATAAAAAAGAATTGTTTGGAAAAGTTTTCCAATAAAATATTTTTCTTCTAGCCCTACTGCTGTGATTAATCTTTTTTTTTTTTTGTAAAATATAAGTAACTATAAGGTACTATGTATAGTGAAATATTGTATATATTTATTTATTTTAATAAAGGTTTAAAGAAAAAAATGAAAGAAAAAAAAAATAACCAGCAACTCCAAAGGAACACATACAGTGCTTCTCAAAAGTCCTCTCCCCCCCTCTTATTTTTGGAACGATTATACATAAACAAGTGAAATTTGGAAACTGAATATTAAAGGTTGTAAACTTCCCTACTAGTGATGATAGATGACGAAATCGTCAAAGATGACGTCACAAGGCCATTGTGACCAATAATTTTAAATGGAACCCTACAGCAAGCGACACCTCTTTTAAAAGGTATCGAAAAAACCTATTCAATGATACTTATTTTGTTTGTGTTTATGGCAGTTTCAATGGCTCATTAGTAAACATTAAAATTTAAATTCCATTCAGTATGATATTAATTACAGATTTAAGAATCAGTATCTACTTAAAGAAATTGCTCGAAGTGACCTCCATTCACCTCCTGACAGTGAGATATCCTATTTTTAAACTCTTTCCGTACTTTTTCAAATGTGTCTGCGGAAACAGCCTCACATTCTGAAACAAATCGTTGTTTTAAAACGTCAATATTATCAGGTTCAGTGGCGTAAACCTTCGATTTAAGGTACCCCCACAGAAAAAAATCCAAAGGTGTTAGGTCCGGTGATCGAGCTGGCCATTCCGTTGAACCTCGTCGTTCAATCCATCTACCACGTACTCCTCATCCAAATACCGTCCTACTGCACCGTAATAGTGTGGAGGAGCACCATCCTGTTGGAATGTTATTTCAAAATTGCCGAATTAATCTGGATTATCTTCCAAAATTTCAAGGATTAACGGTTCTATTGCGTTTTGCAACAGCTCCAGATAAACCTCACCAGTTGAATTAGTATTTAAAAAAAGAGGCCCAACGATGTGGTTTCCCAGGATACCTACCCAAACATTCACCATCTGGCGAAATTGGGTATGTGTTTCACGAAACAGGTGAGGATTTGCGACACTCCAATACCTCACATTCTGTGTATTTATATTTCCATTCAGATAGAAAGTACTTTCGTCACTAAAACAAATTGTTTTGACATAGTCTAGCTGTTGGTTAATTTTAGTTTCCATATTTTCACAAAATTCTAGTCCTCGGTCTGGGTCGTCGTCTGAGAGTTGATGAACCATTTTTAATTTGTATGGATGAAATTTGTTTTTTTTTAACACCCTGTGTACTGTACTTCGACTGACTTCACAGGTAGATGCAACGTGAGTTGTTGAAGAAGTAGGATTAACTATTACTTCTGCCAGTATATCAATTTTTTTCTCATCAGAAATTTGTGGTCTGCCAGATCGTTTCGCATCATTAATACTACCCGTTGTTTCAAATTCACGAAGAAGCTCCCTTAAATATGTTCTCGAAACGGGGCGATCGGGAAACCTCTCATTAAAAATTCGTTCTGCTGCATGAATATTTTGTCCAGTTTCACCAAGAATTAGGATCGCTGCTACTTTATCACCTATAGCACGTACCATTTCGCTTCTCGAAGCACTTAAACGTTCGGCTCACAACAGTTTAACAAATTATTAAAATGTACAAAAATATTAAAAGTACCAAAAGCTGCTAAAACAGTTAAACGTTCGACCAACAATACACAAATTATTAAATGTACAAAAACTTGGACAATTACAAAAACGTCGAATTAGGGAGACTAACAAAAACGTTAGCTTTTTTGACAACTATCCAGAGGCGGAGCTTGAATTTGGAATTTTAGTATTAACTGATTTCATTCATCACAGCTTTGCGTTTTTTAAAAGCGAGTTGCCAAAACTGCGATAAACACAAACAAAATTAGTATCATTGAATAGGTTTTTTCGATACCTTTTAAAAGAGGTGTCGCTTGCCGTAGGGTTCCATTTAAAATTATTGGTCACAATGGCCTTGTGACGTCATCTTTGACGATTTCGTCATCTATCATCTCTAGTAGGGAAGTTTACAACCTTTAATATTCAGTTTCCAAATTTCTCTTGTTTATGTATAATCGTTCCAAAAATAAGAGGGGGGGAGGGACTTTTGAGAAGCACTGTATATCAATTTTGTGTCGGATTTAACCATTTTGTCGCCGCCAAATCCATAATGCATGGCCCTGGACATCCTCAGATTTCAATTCAGAGTCGAATCTGACTATACATGACGAAATTCGTCGGCTATGTCGGTAACGCCATTTTGAATTTCAAGATTCATCTGAAATTCGAAAAATCTATACGGGGTGTTTTTAAAGGTCAGGCATCTCTTTTAACAGGAAATAGAATTGGTCAAAATAGATCACTTCACCAGAAGTCAGCTATAATATAAAAATCGAAAAATGAAGAACCCACTGAAAAAAATGATACCATTACGGTCCTCGTATATATACAGAAACCATAATTCATTTGATGCACACAGTCGTAGTCGGCGTAACAATGAGTCAAAACAGACGGCAAAAATGTAATCAATTTTTCTATGAATAACTCACATGCAGTTTCTTCCTCTTTATTGACTGAAATTGTTCGACTTAATTATTTTCCACTAACCAAACACGTGTATTATGGAAATTATTCACTTCATTTTGTGCGTGGTCATTGTTATTTATGATGCTTTGGGAGCCAATGGCAAAACACAACTTTTTCAGGACAATTTTGAGATAATAATACATTCAATAATGTTATGGATATAAAAACTTTCTAACAAGAAATTAATTATTAACTAAGCTCCTAAACTAATGTAAGTAACTAATTTATTGATGTCTGAGGGCGTTAAGGAAACCCCTTCGAGGAACTTAAGACTTTTGCAAAACAGCGCTTGTCAGAGGACAGGTGAGCAGTTCCGTTACCAGCTTCGAGTCTTATCTTATCTAACTTGAGAAGTTGTTTAGCTTTCTTTGGCGATGGGCTCGGAGGCTGTTCGCTTATCTTTGCCCTGGAATCTTATTCCAGTGGATTTTTATTTGGTCATGTTCCCAGCGCCGAAACTCTTGGTTGATGTGGGCTTTGGAAAGACCACAGAAGGGTTCTGGGCTAGGCAATTGAGTGTTTGCTCCTTCCTTGGCAAGGCTGTCTGCTTCCTCATTGCCTTTGATTCCCTTGTGATCTGGCACCCACATCAGAGTAATCTGATTGTTCGTAGCCAGTTGTCTTAGGGGGAGTTTGTAGTCCCAAGTCAGTCTAGACTCACAAGTGTGTGAGTTTAGAGCTTGGCTGTCTGATAGGATCTCTGCACCCCTGACCGGTGTTACTCTAGGGTTTATATTCTTCTTGCTGTTTTATGTATCATTAATAGAGCCAAAGGTATTTTCTTATTACTCAATTTCTAAAATGAAGAAATCTGAAAACTAAGAAATCCGATTCAATATTATTATTTATGGTGTGGTTGAAACATGTGATTGCCGTGATTGAGCTGTTATCAGTTTTATGGATATTCATTCCTACCAAATAAGTAGAAAACGACGTATTTTATTGATATAATTTATAATATTTTTCATCCGATCCTCACAGTGTTTCTCTAAAAAACCTTTGACTATTTCCTGAAAAGTCTTGGTGGGGTGAGAGGTGAGCGATATGAGAGGCGGTATCAAGGTCGATGGTAGATTACTGTTGGACCCTGATCATACTAAAAATGTTAATAAGTGCCAATTTGGCAGAAAACAGAAAAGTAGCCCGTGATCTGAATAACTGAAGATATTAGGAATGGTAAGTAGTAATTATGTAATCTGTATACAGTGCTCGTCTAAAGTCCGTTCCCCCCTACTAATTTTTGAACCACCTGGTATATCGCAACGAAATTCGTAGGGCTTAAATAGGAGATAAAAACCTACTTTTTCATGAAAAAATCACAGCTGAAAGTTTTAAAATGGCAGCTGAGCGCCATCTTCAATAATTTTTTTAAATAGAACACCCCGTTTTCGAAATCTGCCCATAATTCTCAACAGTTTTCTCTGATACACTTTACTCCTAAATTCAATTGTTTTCGAAATATTAACGTTTGAAAAGTGACATTCCGGTTCCATACATCATGGATTTTGGTCACTTCCGGTAAAACATTTTGCTAACTAAACGTTGTTGTTAATTTGTAATTAAATCTCTTAATGAATTCGACTAATAAGAGGCGTAAAGAGAGTTTATTAAGGATAAACAGTACCGCTTACCAAAAAATCTCGAAGCCTACGAATGTGTTCTGTAAATTCACAATAAAAACAAATTAGTTAGCTAAAAAAATATAATTTATTTTTGAATAACACTTTTATTTAACCCCAACAATCATTTCATCAAGTGTTCAATGTGGCCCCCTCCTAAATCTTGACAATAAAGTGCCCCATTATAAATAGCTTCTCTCACGTTGATGAAAGTCTGTTCATCTATTTCTTCACATGTATCTATTATTCTGCGTTCCAACTCTTCTATTGTTTGGCATTCAGTGGCGTAGATTTCTGACTTCAGATACCCCCAAACGAAAAAATCTAGAGGTGTGAGATCCGGAGATCTTGGTGGCCATTCTGTACGATCCCCTGCGATCTATCCATCGCCCAGGAAAGTTTGTATCGAGGAACTCTCTAGCCATGCGATCGAAATGGGGAGGTGCCCCATCCTGCTGAAATATGATTTCACGATTTGTAAACTCTTACTGATTGTTTTATACAATTTGTCTCATTCGAGGTCCAATTTCAGTTTCTAAAAGATTTCTCTAAAGAACTCCTGTAAGATTGCCTCTGATGAAAATCGGTCCAACAACGCAATTGCCCAAAATCCCCGCCCAAACATTCACCTTTTTAGGAAACCCTCTCTAAAAATATGCGGATTAGTATCGCTCCAGTATCGTACATTCTGTTAGTTGACTTTTCCATTAAGAAAAAACGTGCATTTGTCTGCGAAACATACACGTTTAAGGAAGCCCTGTTTTCCTTCAATTGTTCTTGTTAACCACTCACAAAATTCAACCCTCCGGTCTGGATCATCCTCCGTGAGAGCATGCAGAATTTTCATTTTATAGGGATGAAACTTTTCTTTTTTAGGACTGTTTGGACACTTTTTGAACTTACTCCAGAGGATTCAGCAACTGCAGACGTCGACTGAGTCGGATTGATTACCATTTCAGCAACAATTTCTACCTTTTTTTCTTCTGAAAGAGGCGGTCTTCCTCATCTTGGAGCATCTTTCAGTGTACCAGTTGCTTGGAGCTTATTTAAAAGTTTACGCAAATATGACCTCGTAATAGGATTCTCGGGAAATCTATCATTAAACATACGGACTGCTAGATGATAATTTCTTCCAGCTTCTCCAAATATCAAAACTGCTTCAAATTTATCGTCTAAACTGCGAGCCATGATCACACTTTTCATAAAAGGATTTAGGCGCTCAATGGACTATTTGACAGTTAGCAGTTCAGTTTGACAGTAAACAAGATGTTACCGCGACACCGATTTTTTCCAATGCAAACTTGATTGAAAGCAATATTGGTGTTTTTGGTTGGGTTTGAAATGACCAAAATGTCACTTTTCAAACGTTAATATTTCGAAAACAATTGAATTCAGGAGTAAAGTGTATTAGAGAAAACTGTTGAAATTTAAGAGCAGATTTCGAAAATGGAATAATATACAGGGTGTTCTATTGAACTTTTTTATTTAAGATGGCGCTCAGCCGCCAATTTAAAACTTTAAGCTGTGATTTTCTCATGAAAAAGTAGGTTTTTATCTCCTATTTAAGCCAACCAAATTTCGTTGCGATATACCAGGTGGTTCAAAATTTAGTAGGAGGGGAACGGAGCACTGTATATAAAAATGGATGTAGGTATATATGTATGATATTGAAAAACTCCGTCATCGTTTGACCAGTCACCATGAAAATTGGCTCATCAGTGTTTTCTCATGGTTTTATGCTATATATTTTACTCTAACTCCCCACTAGACGGCGCTGTAGCGCATCAACTTCTATACGGTTCAACCGATCGCCATGAAAATTGGTATATACAGATATTTGAACACGGATAATATTTTCGCGCTATCCATTTTGCTATAACTCGCCTACTGGGATAACAGAATAACGGGAAACGAATTAACGGCTTAGCGGGGTTACAGGCTAACGCGAAACGGGGTAACAGAAAGCGGGCAAAGTCACACAAAGAATAACATAGGAAAAAACACATTCTAGGCGGACGAAGTCGCGGGTACCAGCTAGTATAATATAAAGTATAGTATATGATGAATGATAGAAATATTTCAAAGTATTTATAATATTATATATTTTTATATAATATTCGATTCATCTCGAAGCCAAAGAAGATATTATTCTACCATAAACAGAATTAACAAACAAATATTTCTAATGCACCTTTTACTACAAACGGCATAATTGACTATTCAAATTGCACAAATTTTCCTTCGGGGAAGTGGAGAACGATACCGTTTAGGAATGTATTCGAGGGTCATTATTGAATATGACCATGTTTTGTGGTGTTAAAAGCCGCAACAACAAATCATATGTAAGCTTTTACTAACAGATTTTAACTGTCTCTGTAATGCTAACATAATGCGCGGTGCTATGAGGGAAATTGGGCTCTGTGCGTGATTTTAACGGCCATAGTGGTTTGTGTGTTTTGCGGTTTCTAGTTTTTGCCTTCACACAACATACTCATTTTCTCAGTGTTTTCGGATACATCCGCTATTACAACCGCTTTATTTCGATCCTTCGTGATTTTTCGCCGCACATCACTTTTAAATGACTTGACCCGCTGTTATTTCCTGGATTTTTAGAAGGTATAAGAGCATGGATAAATATAGATAGCTGTAAAAAAGGTTTGGAGATAGTTTTGGAGTTGGTTTTCGAAGTATTTTCGAGGGTAATATCATAAGTGCTAGGGGTTTTATTCAAATTTTCGAGAAAGCATTTTGCCTGAAAATTTGCGGTCTTATTATCATAGTGAGCCACGAAAGCGAAGCTTAAGTGGTTTAAATTTTGTTTTAGTCCGCAAAGTGCACGAGATGATTTTCCTAGAGGCAAATTGCTCGAGGAAAAATAAAAAAAAATCAAATAAAATATTTTTGTATTTGATTTTGACAAAAATTTTTTTTTACCAGGAATCGAACCCGAGCCTTTCACGTGATAGAATTGTCACCCAACCACTACAACAACACCACAATATTTCTTGATTTTCTGAGAATACTGGAATTGAATCATTCGCCGCCTTACTTGAGAACCCGAGGCACATTTAATGGACTGAAAAATGTATATTTGAATTCCAAAATCAAATAACAGTATGTAGTGAGCTCAAAATCCCTTATTTGGTCAATTTTGCACTTCCTGTTTCCTTATAGAAATTGAATGCGTTGACATATAATTTTGATAGGATAATTTTTCGCGAAACAATCTCGAATCTAGGGTAAGTACATTTATCAGTATAAAACAGCGAGAAGACATTTATCAGTGTAAAACTAATCTGATTGTGAAATTTCGATCATTTGATTGGTTTAAAAATAACGAGGGAAATAGTAGCTTAAAAGGGTCTAGCGATAATGATTTTGTGACGTTTCTCAGACTCCTTCAAAACTGATTGAGATCATTTTTTGTTACTTAGGGTACTCATGTAAAAGCATACAGGCGTTGGTTTCGAGATCATATAATCAGTATCATTTTGAGAATCACGTAGACTGCAGAATCCACCCTCAGGTGTTTGGCTGAATATATCAATCTGATAGTTATGAGTATCAATGTATATGTATATAAAAATAGGAATGAAAAACAGGATTATCAGGTATTGCAGTCTACCACACGTAGGTAGTTTATCCATTCAACTTAAGAACATTTTTAACCAATTCTCAAACAAAACTTTCCTTCAAAAACTGTTTAACAATTGAAAACCTCTTCTCTGAACTGAAAGAAAAATTGTTACATATGTTCAATGTAGTATACTCCATACCATGTGGAAAGTGCAGTAAGAGATACATTGGACAAACAGGTAGGTTACTCAAGGACCGAATTACCTCACATAAAAGTGATATCAGAAATAAAAAAGTGTTGCACTCTTGCCAAACATACGATTGAATCGGACCACAACTTCTTATATGATGAGGTGAAAATATTAGATACGTTCAATAACCTTCATAAAATATTTTTTTAGTACTGACTAACATGTTCAAAAACTCTTCATCTCTTAACTCAAGGAAGGTCATAGAAGGACTTAATGTCATCTATACATATCTTTTGCATTTGAACAACCAATTACCCCTTAATAATATTTATTATTAAAAATTAAAAAAAAACAGAAAGTCTTTTTTTGTCTTCTGTTTTTTCAATTCAGTTGGTATCACTATTGCAGTTGGTATTAATTAAATTTTTCCCCAACAAGTAGTCCTATGCCAATTGTCACAACTGTCATATTTCAATTCTATTTTTTTTTTAATATTGTCAATTTTCAATTCATGCAACAGCAGACATGTGAACATGTAACTTGAATATTTTTAAAGAAAATTCAACAAATCTCAACTTTATACAACGACGTAAATCTTCAATCCCAATCTTGGTTCCTGTCCTCAATCAT
The DNA here is from genome assembly GCA_018342105.1 of Gonioctena quinquepunctata. Taxonomy (NCBI): domain Eukaryota; kingdom Metazoa; phylum Arthropoda; class Insecta; order Coleoptera; family Chrysomelidae; genus Gonioctena; species Gonioctena quinquepunctata. Next base: position 676,936 of record JAFIRS010000169.1, read on the forward strand.
CAATTTTGAATATGTTACATTTTATAAGAATCAATGTGAATGTGAATGTTTCCGGCTTCTTTCATAAACTCACTTTTCACATGTATCTATAAGTTAATTCTATAACTGATTGTAATATTCATTTTATTCTTTTTAGAGCAGTGTTCCTGATGAAGTGAAAATAAAATCTCGAAAGCTAGAACTGAAAAAAAGAGTTCACCATAAATCTTTTATCTCCGACTGCAATACCTGACAATCCTGTTTTTCATTCCTTAACCAGCCAGTCGAGCTAACCTTCTGCACATATATATATATATATATATATATACAGTGCTTCTCAAAAGTCGTCTCCCCCCCTCTTATTTTTGGAACGATTATACATAAACAAGTGAAATTTGGAAACTGAATATTAAAGGTTGTAAACTTCCTTACTAGTGATGATAGATGACGAAATCGTCAAAGATGACGTCACAAGGCCATTGTGACCAATAATTTTAAATGGAACCCTGCGGCAAGCGACACCTCTTTTAAAAGGTATCGAAAAAACCTATTCAATGATACTAATTTTGTTTGTGTTTATAGCAGTTCTGGCAACTCGCTTTAAAAAAACGCAAATCTGTGACGAATTAAATCAGTTAATACTAAAATTCGAAATTCAAGCTCCGCCTCTGGATAGTTGTCAAAGAAGCTGACGTTTTTGTTAGTCTCCCTAATTCGACGTTTTTGTAATTGTCCAAGTTTTTGTACATATAATAATTTGTGTATTGTTGATCGAACGTTTAACTGTTTTAGCAGCTTTTGGTACTTTTAATATTTTTGTACATTTTAATAATTTGTTAAACTGTTGTGAGCCGAACGTTTAAGTGCTTCAAGAAGCGGAATGGTACGTGATTTAGGTGATAAAGTAGCAGCGATCCTAATTCTTGGTGAAACTGGACAAAATATTCATGCAGCAGAACGCATTTTTAATGAGAGGTTTCCCGATCGCCCCGTTTCGAGGACTTATTTAAGGGAGCTTCTTCGTAAATTTGAAACAACGGGTAGTATTAATGATGCGAAACGATCTGGCAGACCACACATTTCTGATGAGAAAAAAATTGATATACTGGCAGAAGTAATAGTTAATCCTACTTCTTCAACAACTCACGTTGCATCTACCTGTGAAGTCAGTCGAAGTACAGTACACAGGGTGTTGAAAAAAAAAATTTCATCCATATAAATTAAAAATGGTCCATCAACTCTCAGACGACGACCCAGACCGAAGACTAGAATTTTATGAAAATATGGAAACTAAAATTAACCAACAGCCAGACTATGTCAAAACAATTTGTTTTAGTGACGAAAGTACTTTCTATCTGAATGGAAATGTAAATACACAGAATGTGAGGTATTGGAATGACGCAAATCCTCACCTGTTTCGTGAAACACATACCCAATTTCCCCAGAAGGTGAATGTTTGGGCAGGTATCCTGGGAAACCACATCGTTTTTTTAAATACTAATTTAACTGGTGAGGTTTATCTGGAGCTGTTGCAAAACGCAATAGAACCGTTAATCCTTGAAATTTTGGAAGATAATCCAAATGAATTCGGCAATTTGGAAATAACATTCCAACAGGATGGTGCTCCTCCACACTATTACGGTGCAGTAAGACGGTATTTGGATGAGGAGTATCGTGGTAGATGGATTGGACGACGAGGTTCAACGGAATGGCCAGCTCGATCACCGGACCTCACACCTTTGTATTTTTTTCTGTAGGGGTACCTCAAATCGAAGGTTTACGCTACTGAACCTGTCAATATATACGTTTTAAAACAACGTATTGTTGCAGAATGTGAGGCTGTTTCCGCGGAGACATTTGCAAAAGTACGAGAAGAGTTTAAAAATAGGATATTTCACTGTCAGGGAGTAAATGGAGGTCACTTCGAGCAATTTCTCTAAGTAGATACTGATTCTTAAATCTGTAATTAATATCATACTGAATGGAATTTAAATTTTAATGTTTACTAATGAGCCATTAAAACTGCCATAAACACAAACAAAATTAGTATCATTGAATAGGTTTTTTCGATACCTTTATATATATATATATATATATATATATATATATATATATATATATATATATATATAATATATATATATATATATATATATATATATATATATATATATATAAAGACCAACTCAGCTTCCGTTTCATACTTGGCCCACCAAGCATCCACGTGTTTATACAAAGCAAACAGTTAATAGCCCACTCAGCCTCCGCCACTATCTCAGGCTAGTTAGCCTCCTCTATATATGTTACATACGTTTTTTGGGAGTTTATGTAACCTGGCCTCCTTTTGAAGCTCTTGTGTATTTACTGGGCCTCCTGACACTGTTGCCAATTTTTCAGTCAATATTCAATTCCACAGCATGATAACAAATCACGCGGCCTGTTGAAAAGTTTATCCGGTAGTTGAGAGTTTGAATTTTGCTTCATACTCTGAAATGAAATTTATTTCAGTAGTATCGTATAACGAGAATATATAATCTACCTTCGATCATTCTGAAAATATTCGAGGAATAGTGACTTAGAAGAGTTCCTGAAAATTATACTAGACAATAAGTATTCCATGATGAAAGCAGTAAACTATATTGGGTATATTTTGGGCTTATAAGTCTTCATTAATAGTAAAAATTCCCGATTCAAATTCTAACGTTCCACGATCTTTCACTACAGTTGACCACTCTCATTTTATTTTTTATCGAAATTTACCAAAAATCCAGTTGGTATCTATACATCAGTAAAATACCAGGAGAGTTCTTGAAACTGACAGATCCAAAGCTCACTGGTTTTCGCCGGTCTTTGGTCACTTTACTGGTGAAAGAAAGTGCAAACTTAAGTGCTCTCAAAAAACACAGGCGATGGAAATTTTAAATACTAAATTCAATTGGGGATTCGCTGGATAATTAGTAGAATATTGCCTAAATCCTTCTTTTGAAGGCGGCCACTACTGTTCATTCCATCCCTCCTACAAGAATACTAAATGACGAAAAAAACATAGGAAGAGCAGAAATAATATTTCTAGTTGTTCAAATTGTATGATAAATATTAATGTCAATGAAGTTCAAAAAAACATTCGAATGTTATATTTGTAAATAATAAAAATTGTGAAGAAAATTGTTGAAATTTATACTTTCAACACTTGCTCGCAATAACATCATAAAAACGCGCGCCGTCGATAGCAATTAGTTGGTAAATAGCCGCCACTAGTGAACAGATATATTTATGTGTTGCATTTCGAGAAAAAAGTGACATAACTGCTTTTGAGTGATTGTAGCGATCCACTGCGAATGGCGCCTCTCGAACAAAAATGTATTTTCGCTCTCAATACATCCCTAATATTTGAACTCATAGTCAAACTGCAATGCTCATATCATACACTTCCTCATCAAATAGTGCGATCCAGACTATACCATTGAAGGTTGATTCTGAGTATCAATAAATGAATTATTCAGATTTGGAGAGATTTCCATGACTTTAACTTCAAAACCAACGGTATTTTCATCTTCACCCCTTTGGGGATGAAGTATCAAAAAACCTTCATAGTAATTACTCATGTCATGATAGTCTAGTAGAGAAGTGAGTTTTCTGCGAAAAATAGTTCCAAGCCTTCTCAATATATCAGCGATGACTCATTCGATTCGGGATGTCATTCTGACGAAAATTTGCAAGTTTTTTAACACAAATCAAAAAATAAAAATAGTCTTAGTTTTTTGGTAGTAACTCAAGAACTCTTGATGATAGATGAAATAAAAAAAACAGATTCTTGAAGACGAGACTATTTACTATGAAAAATGTTGTCCCGGAGATCTATATCAATTATTTATAATTTTGATTCAACGTTGAAAATAGGGCTACGCGCGCGCGGACTTTACGGCAGGAGTACAGCACCTCTCGAGAGAGCAATTCAAATACAATATTTTTTATACTATCAAATATAAATTTAAAAATTCCAAAAAATCAAAGTATCAGCTGAACACCTGAAAGAATATAATTTCTTTATTTTGTTTTCATTGAATTTTGATAATCGGAGGCTATTGTTAATTAAGTAGTTTTGTGGGAATCACCGTTTTTATAAAAACCGAATAATTGTTTAGAGAATGACTCCATATTTTTTTTGCTTTCTGGAGCACATTTTACAAGTGTACTCAATGATATCATGCAGAAATTGATGAAAAATGTATTATTTTGTTAATTATAAATTTCTAAAGGTAACAAAATATGAGATATCGAATAAACATTGTATTTTTTTTTGATATTCCACATTATTATCAGTTTTATATCTGACAAAGGCATTCCACAACGTTTATTATATTCTTTTTAAAATTGTTTCTTTTCATTTTCTCATTATTTAAATAATATATTTAGAATTTTTTTTCTTCCAAAATGCGGAATTGGTTATTCTCTACCTAATAGGAAAAAATATTTTTTTTTTATTAATAATTCTTTAATTAGTTACCAATTAGTTATAAACAAACTTTGATTGGCGTTAATTTTTTTTGAGTAGTACAAAAAATAACAAAAACAACCATATACCACAAACTGTGTGTGTTTCTCATATTTTGTTATCTTTAGAAATTTATAATTATCAAACTAATTAACTTTTAAACAATTTTATAGCGTGATATTATTGAGTACACTGTAAAATGTGCTTCAGGAAGCAAGAAATCATGGAGTCATTCTGTGAACAATTATTCGGTTTTTAATGAAATCGGCGGTTCCAAAAAAACTACTCAAATAACAATAGCCTTACATTATCAAAATTGAATGAAAAAAAAATTCCCAAAATTACATTTTTCCAATGATACATGACACAATAATTTTTTTGAATTTTTAAATTCTAATTTAATAATATAAAAAATATGTTATGTGAATTGCTCTCACGAGAGGTGCTGTATGTAGTCCAGCGTAACGCCCACGCGAAGCCCTGTTTTAATTCATCGTTGAATTAAAATCATTAATAATTGGGATAGAAATGCGAGAGTAATATTATCACAGGAAATTTCTCCTCTTTTTTAATTTTCCCGATAATCGATAGTTTTTGAGCTTTTTCCAAAAAACTAGAACCGTTTTTATTTTTATTTCTTTTTTTTGTTAAAAAAATCGAAAAATACGATTTTTTTAGAATGTCATCCCGAATCGATTGAGTTTGATACACGGATTTTTCCTAAACAACATATGTTATAAAAGGAAAAAAAATATTATCCCATAGCGCATGGTTTGGAAAATATTTTTATTTGTGGAAATATTGGTTGAGGATTCAGTAATATATATTGATATTACTTATCATTTCATTATGAAAAAAAAACTTCTCGATACCTACTTTCAATTTCGAAAATGTGTTTTTAATGGTATCCCAGTTTATTTGGATCTATTTTCCTTAGTTTCCTTTCAAGAAGAATTGAATATACTATTCATTGAGCATAATGATTTCTATTCAATTTCATTATTTCCTATTCTTTCAAATCCTCAATAACACAGTAAATAATTTTCTTCGGTAATATAAATAAATAATTTTGAGTTGTTTTCAAGATCTGTGAAAGAATGTTCCTCTTCCATTCGATTTTCTGTACCATTTAGAACTCCCACTTATAAGGTTTTCTTCCTAAAATATATTATTGTATTGTTATATTATTATTATCAACTAGCATTTTTCCATGTTTTCATCTAGCTTATGGCTCAGGCTATTCCGTGATTTCGTTTCCCGTTATCCTGTTATCCCGTTATCTCGTTAACTCGTTTGGGTGGCATAATTGATTTGACAGCGGAAGTAATGCTTTGTGACGACTATTACAAATTCACCAATCCCTTTCCACCCCTGTAGATATGGCATTTTGTTTAAGTTTAACACGATTTATTTATTCGTGACAGAGAGCCAAAACACCAATTTTCATTATTCTAACATAAAAACTCACGGAACTCTAATAAACATTTTCAGTCCCCATTTCGCCCCTTTAGTAGTTGAATTTCTAAAAACACTGGAAAACAAATGTCTTCATATGTAAAAAGACCTCAAATATCCATTTTCATGATCCTAATAAAATTTTCACCCCCCATTTGACCCCTTTAGGGTTTGTATTGCTGAAGACACTGAAACACATATTTTTTTATTGTAACAAAGACTGCAAATACCAATTTTTATGAACCCAAGTGAAAACTAAGGGTACTCCAGTACAAACTTTCGAACCCCATTCAACCCTTTTACCCCTTTAGGGTTGAATTTCCAATAATCTAAAAATACGTGTTTCGTTATTTGAGAAGAAAAGGCCAAAAATAGCAGTTTCCATGACTCTTACTTCAAAACTAACGGTAGTTTGATTTTCACCCCTTTAGGGATGGAGTATTGAAAAAAACTTCTAAGTGGTTATATATATACTTATGTCATCATAGGAATACGCTATCAAAATTTCAGCTCTTTGTGTTGAGTTATTTGGTCTGGGCGTTAGTGAATCAGTCAGTCAGGACATGTAATTATATATGTATAGATTATTTCAATTCATTAGTGTCTATATGTATATGTTCTGTTGACTATTTTTTGTTGGTATATTTCTAAAACAATGGGCTACTGATTTTATAACATAACTTGTGTCACACACCCAAAAAATTCCATCCTTTTTCTGTACCCTTGAACAGTAGCATGTTCTGATTAGAATTGAATTCATTTGAGTCGTTTACCTGAAAATTTTTCATGATTCATCTGTAATCTTGAATCTTGGAATACCCCAGATTCCTACATTCAGTTGATTAATAATCCATTCTAAGCAACCTCATTCAGTAACTTTCGTGGTACACAATATAATAACCGAAACTGAATAATACAAATCAAATACAAGACACATTACGAGAATATAGATTTTCTGATATGTGGAAAACAATGCAAGCGTTTTTTCAGGTTCACAAAATACTCAACTCACACGAGAATATATTCAAGTAAGGATTCTATATGAAGATTGTTTTCATTCAATGAAAGAAACAAATTAATTTTTTTTGGTTGAGACGATAGCGGAAGTTTGGTGTCCTTTTGTTGAATCTTGCATGAGAAATTGTTTGAGTGATTTGTGTATAACATTGTAAAGTACCTTTTCTGAAATGGTGAAATATCGCAATATTTCAGTGGACTCCCGAATAAATCTTGACGTAATCGCAGTAATATAAATTGCGGAATCAATGAGAAAAAGTATTTGCCAGGCTCATTCAAAATATTTGGGAGGCAATTGCAGCTTCCACAATTTATTTCGTTCGTGCGCGGAAAGAATATATGTTTCTTGATGACAATCTAAAATGAATGATATTTGTGTGCATCCCCTGTGTTGCCAAATTGGGGGAAGCCCAGTGACCTTCGAAAGTATACGTTTCAAACACTATAACATAAACAAAGTATATAAGCAGCGCACTTCAGCGGCGAGGGACTGCACTAAATTTTAAATGGCTATCAAAAATCGGGCAACTTGGACTCCTCCATATTTTTGTGGTAAAGTGTTTGTTACTATGTTACATGTCGTATGCGACATTTTTTAAAGGGTGGTTACCGGGCGTCCGTATATCGGAGGCTCGGTGACATCGGAGTCTCAGTGAACCTCAAAATTAACAAGGCCGGAGGCCCAGTTATACCGTATATATATATATATATATATATATATATATATATATAGAATTTGTAGTTTTATTTGCTGACTGAATACGAATTAAGTGATTGGTATTTGGGTTATGCAGCAGGCCAATAAGTGTACTCTTTTACACGGATTCCAAGCTTTCGATAATATTTATTATCATCATCAGGGATGCTACAAAATAGGAAGACACATAGGAATATATAATAGAAAAAAGAGATAATCATAACTTACAGTGTAAGTGAGGTTATGCGGCGATGATGTTAAAATCATATATAAAGTTATATGAACAAAACTGTGTATACAACTCACAGGAATCAACTACAATCCACATTACATACGTTAACAATGTATTCTTATGTTGAGAATTATGAATCGTGTTTTACTTTGAAAGGGTTGTCAACTAGACATGTGAATGGATGAATTCTCAAATAGACTGACACAACAGATATAGACCACTGGAATTAGTATTACCAAGTGAAATTTACAGCGGCATGGAATATTTCCATATAGGTAGATCAAATAAAAAGTTTATTGACTATTGAGAATTTAGATGTGTGAATATGGATGATGTGCATTGAAATAATCAAACTATTTTTAGCATTCATGGGGGTAATCTCGTTCTCCCTAAATTAGGATTATCTACAAAAATTTAAATAAGTAAATTCTAAATGATTCAAATCTGTTTTTTTTTATTTGGGGTTTTTCCGGAAATGTGAACCATCTTAAAAAGATCTCTTGGTATTTTCTTTTTGGATTTTTTTACTGGGTTATAATCCATACAATTCCTTCCTTATAGACATGCTCACTTAGTGCACATCTCTCCGGGTGCAGTTTCTGTATCACTTTTTGTGCGGTGATGCGTCCTTCAACTTCTGGACGTTTGTCCTATGTACTGTTTATCCAGTGTTAATTTGTTATTAAACTACATCCAGGGCTGGGTGGTTTTCTTTTAATTTTGAAAAAAATTCTACTAAAAATTAAAACATTTGTATTGCTAAAATGTTTTTCTGAAAAAGACTTGAAGGTTCTGGACAGTCAAGATGTGATATCTTTGTAAAAGGTAAAGAGGGGTATAAAATATGTTTGAGAGGGTTCTGCAATTTGCATATTGACTGGTGGAATTTTTGGTCAATAATGGGGATGAGCATTGGTTTGTCTTCTTGAATGGTATTTATAAAATATTCTTAAGGAAGGAAGCAGGATGGCATTCTGTATGAATAGGTTTGAAATAATTTGGGAATCTTATTGTGAAAAGGAACTATCAGATATCCGGATTACTCTTGTTTTCAACTGTTGGTTGTTGGACTTTTGCTCTGTTTGTTATGGGCAATTTGTTAACGCCAGAGCTCATTGGATACCAATCGATGATATGGTATTGTCTGGTGATCTGATGAATAACTTATCTAGAAAGGCCGCTATTATATTCATTTCTCTCTTTCTATTGAATTGTATGTGTGGGTCTGCTACTGAAGATGAACAATGTTTCATCAACAGAATCTCTAGGTATTGCATTAATAATCACATTTTTTTTTTAAGGAAAGGGTGGTTTGTATGGGAACATGTGTGACATTGTCACAAATCATCCTTTATATTCCAATATGGGGCTTTTTTTTTTGCACCCATTGGGTCAAATGTTTTTTATAATATTTTTTTGAATGTGAAATTATTGAAAGGAATTTAAATTCATTAAAAAGTGTCTTTCTCAAATGCAAAAACCACTAAGCTTCCTTTTATCCCTCTTAGAAGTGAAATTTTTACATTGCAAAAACCAGAGCCACATCCGGCTCGCTGGTACAAAATTATTTGGTAGTTTAAATTCATTGAACCTTTTTCTTGAAAAAATCCCTTTTAATATTCGTTATCCGTCCTTCGCTTTTGTTATTATGTCATTTTAGAAAGATGAAATGGTTCTGTGGGTTTCTCTATTGAACCACTTTGGTCGACCAAACGTCGGTTTTTGTATTTTTCACCAAAAAATTTTTTCCTTCCAAAATGCACGAGGCGTTTTCAATCGACCAATAAAATTGCTTCAAAGAAACCACCTTTTCATCTTTCAATAAACAAAAGCTAAGACAATATTTCATTAAAGGTTCTTTTCAAAAAAACATATTTCAAAATTTAACAAATATTTTTCTGAAACCGGGTTTTCCCTGTTTTAACAAAAAACCGCCAAACAAAATAATAATGGAAACGTCCCCTTGTTTTTTCAATTTGACTTGAAACCACATAATTTTACCTTCCTTTTAATACATATTTCACATTCAATAATAAATATTAAACAAACATTTATTTAAGGAAAAACCCTAACGGCATAGGGGTTTTTTGGGGAAAAAGTCACTGCCCTTCAAAATTTTTGGGGTTTATTTAAAAATGGAAAACCAAAAATTCGTTGATAAAGGGTTAAACCCCTTTAATACGACCCAACACAATAAAAGGGAAAGGTATAATCCCCCCTTTAAATGATTTTCATCAGGTCGGTTCCCCTATAAAGATATAAAAACCCAAAGATCGATATCGGAAAATTGGGGCTAAACAAACGGGCAAAAGGGGCAATCTTTTCCAAAAAGATACCCAAAAATTTCCTTTTTTGTCTCCTTTTTTAAAACCCACCCCGGGGTTTTCCTTTATGTTTTTAAAAATACTTCTCCAGAAAAAAACCAATGTTTCACCGCCAATTTTCCCCCAAAAACCGGCCCGTAAAAAAATGCTTTTTACTCGAAAGTTCTTTTAAAATTTCAAAAAAGTAAAAGGGGGCAAATTTTTAGGAAATTTTTAAAAGGGAAAAAACAACCCCTGGGGGTTAACGGGTTCGGGTACCTGCCCAAAAGGGAAAAAACGGTACAAAAAGCCCAAATTTTCAAAAAACCATAAACCCCCGGGTATTGAAAATACCTGAGGAAGGAATTGAAAAGGTTTTCCCCCTAAAATTTACCAAAAAAATCTTTGAAATGTTCGCCAAAATAAAAAAGGTTTAAAACATTTAATTTTCTCTTTTTAAAGTAAATCTAATGTGAGGAAAAACGTTTTGAATCTTTAACATGGGTTTTTTATTTCAATAGCTTTTTTCAATAGTCAATAAATTTTTTTTGGATCTCCCTTTTTGGGTATTCCTTTTCCCGGGGGAAATTTCCGGGGGTCTTCTTTTTGTGGGTTTTGTTAAAATTTACCCCTTCACTTTTTGGGGTTTTTTTTTTTCAAAAAAAAACACGTTTAATTTTCCCATCCCATTGTTGGGGGAAAAATTTTTGGGGGTTTTCCCCTTTATTAATTTTTTTATAATTTTTTATATGTTTAACATCATCGCCATTTCCCCCCTTTAATTTTAATATCTTTTTTTCTCTATTATATTTTTAATTCTTCTACATAATTTTATGAAATAAATTTTTTAAAAAAGGGAAACGAAAAAACCCCCATCCTTAAACCCCAAATAAAATATATATATATATATATGGATCGAAAGAAGGTCTTATCTTATCAATAGCGGATGTTTGGGAACGGGGCATGGTATTCAATAAATAAATCGCTGACGCATTCTTATGTTTTATTTCCGTTATTAAATTCATAAATTTTTTCACGCAATCTTTCCCTTCCGATATCGTCTGTTGTAATAAACTGATCCAACTACAACTTTTTACGATTGTCGATTGACTTTGAGAATCGGATTTTCTTGTACGATAATTTGTGTCTCTACTAACAGCTTTTTTACTATTGTTCAGATGGTCATACCTAATTCCGTAGCTCCCTTGAAATTGGGTGAAATCAATTAACCTATTTACAAATTCCAGGAACTGTACCTATGTGACTCAGTAAAAACAAAAAATATTACTTTATTTTTATATTTTATCCACCCTCTGATCCGAAGAATAATTTTCCAAATCATTAATTACAGGTGATTAACTGCACCCCGATGTTAATATTCAACTAATCCACGTGTCAGTTATCTTGATTTTTCCAAGCTTTTATTTAGTTTCACTTGTTAGTTCGTTCGTTCGTTCGTTCGTTTGTTCCTTCGTTCGTTCGTTCGAAATTGATATGTGGGTGTGTATGGGGTCGGAGATTATGAAATTTCTATCAAAATTCATAAATTCATAATGGCGGCTCCAAGATGGCGAACGAGTTTTGTGATTATGGTCCGATTCGATTCAAAATTGGTATGTGGGGGTTTTCGGAGTCGGAGATTATGAATTTCTGTCGAAATTCATAAATTTAAGATGGCGGCCCCAAGATGGAGGACGAGTTTTGTGATTATGGTCCATTCGATTCAAAATTGGTATGCGGCGGTTTTCGCGGTCGGAGTTTTTGAATTTTCTGTCAAAATTTATAAATTTAAGATGGCGGCCCCAAGATGGAGGACGAGTTTTCTGATTAAGGTCATATTTCGATTCAAAATTGGTATGCGGCGGTTTTTCGCGGTCGGAGTTTTGAATTTTCTGTCAAAATTTATAAATTTAAGATGGCGGCCCCAAGATGGAGGACGAGTTTTCTGATTAAGGTCATATTTCATTCAAAATTGGAATGTGCGGGATTTCAGGTTGGGAGATTATGAATTTTTTGTCAAAATCTATAAATTCAAGATGGTGGCTTCAGGATGGTAGACGAGTTTTGTGATTATGGTCAGATTGTGTTCAAAATTGGTGTGTGGGCATTTTTGGGGTCATGATTTCTGTCAGCCTTAAATATACAGGGAATTAATAACGATGCTCTATTAGAAATAAATAGATTAAGGCGAACTAACTAAAAAGCAAAAAATAAAATAACTAATAAAAATTCTTTTTAAAGACAATCTTTCATTCAAGCCGTGTACTGAATCGTAAAAAATGAGTTTAAGTCATCGCTGACAATGATTTAATTATTTTTTGTTGAATTATTTGGTTTCAAAAAGCTTGTCGCGTGAATTGTAATAAAATTCATACTTCGACAAGTTGTTACTTACCAACCAATCATTGTCCACTGAAATTAATAGGTACCTACTTTTATGAACACTTCGCGCTAGAAGGTTTTTAAAACCAAATAATTCAACAAAAAATTATTAAATCATGTCAGCGATGACTTAAACTTATTTTATACGTTTCAGTTCACGGCTTAAATAAAAGCTTGTCTTGAAAAAGGTTTTTTGTATGGGTGAATTGGAAATTTCTAGAGTGCAATTCAATCAATTGATTTTTGGAACTTCCGTTAAATTATGAATTCAATTAATTCACGGGAATAGATTGATATAGAACAGTTTACTAAAAAAACGGATCACGCGAGATTTTAATGAAATGAAAAACTGAATTCAATATATAAATAAACAGATAACATTTAGATGAATGTAGGCACAATTTTGTGAATTCCTGATTAATCATTCATTTTTCTGGAATTCAATCTTTATTTTATGAAAATCACATGTGTTATTTATACAGAACGGTATACCCCTCTCTTAACTTTTTTTGGAAATGCTATCATTATATCAACGCTCGTGCGCTTATAACAAACTTTTTTTTATCTGATAATGAGAATAAATGTCATGTAAGCTTGGTGATTATCTGGTAAAAAAAATCAACGCGAACAGAAGTCTCACCTAATTTTAGAGTTTATATTTATTATACCAGTAAATATTTTGCGGACATCCAAGTGTAAACGATTTATTTCTCGTCCAGGTGGACACAAGCCACTTTAGAGGAAGAAACAATAGCCCACTGCCTACTGAGTTTCTGTGTTTATTTAGTCAAGGCAGTTGGGTTTCATCTACCCATATAAACAAAGCAGTCGGTTTAAGCCAAACAAATTTCATCTCAATCTCCTCTCATTCAGTCTCAGTTTAATACATTTTTGTAAGTTAAACAATTCGCATTTAATTATGTTGACACATAAACTGCACCTAGTCTGTCAGATTGATCCGTTTGGAATTCTATTGAAGTGGACATTTTGACGATAATTTGAATAATTTCCAGTGAATATTTTTTTTATTATCCATGCATATTTTAGGTAGATTTCAATAGAAATACATCAGCTAAATTCGAAAATGGGCCAGATGGGTCTAGTAGATCCAAAAAAATTGAAGAATTGAATAAATTTCAATCTGTAATTTTCATATAGTATTTCTAATCCCAATTGGACCGACATAAAAAGTTTCGAGAAGGAATTCTCTTCCACACGACAGAACTTTTTTATGATTGTACCAGGAACGGTTTGGAAGTAAAAACACTGGTATTATATAAATTTCCCATTTGCCGGGCAGTGCATATGAACACTCCTCGTAGTGCTCTTATTGTTATTGCCGTTCCAATATCGGCAAACATTTTACGAGATCTACAACTTTTATTCTTTTTTATTTTTCTCTAAGATGTACACACAATTAAAATGAAGTTATTGTTTGTGAATGTCTAACAGAAAACAACTACTTCCCCGGCTAAAGCCACGCTGGACATTGAACTACATCTGAGAATGTTTCCCTTTTCAACATGAATACCCCACAAGAGGTTATCTTGACGATGGGAGATAGTGACTAAAGTTTATCTTTCAGTTGCAGATGATTCCACATCTGATTTTATGAACATCCTGTTTATATTTTCAACAAATCAATGTACACACAAATGGAAAATCGCTGACAATTACCATTCATGAGAATTGATAATTTTTGTTCACCCTGTATGCTCCTTTCATTTGAGGTTCATTCGCTCGTATCAATCAGATACTATATCCTTTTGTGCTGGTTTTACTTCTTTCCTTTGATTTGAGCCAGATCACATGGAATTATTAGAAATCATTTAGGGGTCAGCTAAAAATTTCATCTTTAATAGGAATCCAAAATGTATTATAAACATTAACAAGGATATTTCACTGCAGGTATATTGAAAATATCAATTCTTTCAGAGACCAATTCTATTTATATTCCTAATCGAAAACAGCATAGTGATATGCGGATTTTTTTTCTGATATAATAATGATGTTATGAAAACATTAGATTTGAAAAAACCTTTCGGAAATAATCTATGACTAAAGTCCAAAAATTCCAGATCCAGTTTCCGGTTTTACTTTCCGGTTCAACTTGTAGGTACTTCATAAAAATATTTTAAAATACAAAATTAAATTTACATGGATAATCACAAGAGTTCATTTGAATCCCCCTAAAATTTTCAAAATACGAATTGTTGCTAATGGAATGGAATCAAATTATTAAAATACATATAACAGGTGTTTCGGTTATCTGACCGTGAATTCTATCAACAAATGATGAACTTTTTAACTCTATTTAATATAGGTTAATTTTGTAGAGCTGGCAAATTCATCATATCAATGTGTAACAATAATTACTTCAGTCGTTTGGAACTCTGGAATGCAACCGGTTCATTCATCCCACATGTCCTTTATCACAGCCAAAACGCGTCGGAAGTTAATCCATAATAGAAATCTGAATGAGAAGTTATTCATTCACAATGGTAAAGGTGTCCCTTGGTCTTTATTGTCACCTCAGGGCCCGGAAGTCCATAAATAGAAAAATAGCCATAGTCATTAACTTCAGTCTCATTCAGTTTTCTGAAATTCAATAGCTTTACCCAGATATTCTTCCTTCTTCTATTTGTCAGATTTATTTTGGTTTGTGAAGGTACCCCTTTGAAAAATCACAGTCATCGAGTGATAATTATTGTTAGCCTGACCTAGTTTGAATTTGTATTTATTAATTAAAGGCGTTTTCCAGATTGAGATATATTTGTTTGATTATGGTGATAATTCAGAGATTTTTTACTGAAATGTGTGTACGAGATCGGTAATCTCTGAATTGATTTTTCGAATAGGAGAGGAAGAATAAGTCTGGCGCATATTAGATAGAGGCCGCAGAAAAAAAAATCGACTAAAAGTCGTCATTTTTTTAAGTGGAATTCTACTAAAAAAATGAAGATATAATGTTTATACTAATTGATATTGGGTATTTGGCTATTATTTTTAATTTTCCGTTAGTAAGTATCTAAAGTAATAAATATCTTGTATGTTCCCCATAAATTAAGAAAAAGTTGACAAAATACTGGTTATCAAACGAGAACCATATTAAACCCCTTATTAACAGTATAAATCCAACAGAATAACTAACTGTAATTCATTTGACATGATAGAAATACATAGCCAACTAGAAAATTCAACCTAAGTCACAAAATATCATAAAAATAATGTGTTTTGGCTATGCGGATTTGCA
This sequence comes from Gonioctena quinquepunctata, assembly GCA_018342105.1. Classification (NCBI taxonomy): domain Eukaryota; kingdom Metazoa; phylum Arthropoda; class Insecta; order Coleoptera; family Chrysomelidae; genus Gonioctena; species Gonioctena quinquepunctata. The sequence goes on from JAFIRS010000169.1 coordinate 692,749, forward strand.
CTGGGGCTCTTTTTCGAACAATAATTCAACCATAGGAAAAAATATTGTGGTTTCTGTATATATATATATATATATATATATATATATATATATATATATATATATATATATATATATTTCATTAACTAATTTGAACTGTTTTTAGCTCGCCCTGTGTTATATTTAATGTAAATGAAAGGTGAGGGTAATCCGATTACCTCCAATATTAATGAAGTCACCGTATATTTATTTATTTAGTAAGCAAGGTCACTCAACAGACAGAACTCATGGAGTTTGTCCTATAACAGAGTGACACAATATAATGAAGTGAGTAGTGTAACTATGGGGGTTCTGGAGCAAAATCCCATGCTTTTTCTTATGAAGGTTCATTTGGGTACTTTTTGGTCCCGCGGCTATGAAGTCCAGGTATATTCGGAGTGAGTTCCCCCATAGATGACGTATATATCTTTCCACTGCTTCTTCTATTGATATCATCATGACAAGAAGTTATATCTCCTACCTAGGATACCTGCTCACCAAGACAGATACAACCGTGACCGTCCTTGTCCAGCCGGTCCGCGTGACCATCCATGACTACTGTGACCACTCGTGACCATTCATGAACATCCGTTACCCTTCGCGATCATCCTCGTGAGCATATTTGTCCAGTCGGTCCGCGCCACCATCTGTGACTACCCATGACCACTTATAACCATCCATGAATATCCGTGACCGTCTGTGATCATCCTCGTGACCGTTCGCGGTCATACCCGTGACATCCTTGTCCAGTCGGCCTGCGTGATCATGCGTTTCCACTCATGACCATCCGTTACAGTCCGTGATCAACTTCGTGGCTACCGGTAGCCATCCAAAAAATCAAAATTTCAATATTTCTCTTTGTTTTGATGACTCTAGTAGTATTCTTTAATATCAACAATACCTAACCAAAACTAACTGTGTCTGTTGAAGAGTTGGGATATATGTTTTGATCGTTTGCTTCCGTTTAGATATATCTACTAGTATCCTTCAATATTAACAATACCTAACCAGAACAAACTAAGTCTCTTGGAGAGATGGGTTGAGTGTTTTGATCGTTTGCTTCCGTAATGATATATCTAGTAGTATTCTTCAGTACTGAGCACTGTATATTGATATACGTATTGATATTTTTCACAACCTTACCAAAAATAACCCAAATAAACCTTTCCAAGAGTTGAGTTCTGTTATTTTCACCGGTACTGTATTGATTCTTTTCTTTCAACTTCCTACTATTTCAATGAAGCGCTCATTTCATGAACTTATTTTTCAGTTCTACAAACTGAGTGATCTTATATTAATCCTCAAAATACCTCCATATTAGTTACATTCTTCCATCACTTATCCACATGCAATAGAATATATGATATTATTTTATCATTTACACTTCCACCATGATTTCAAGAACAAGTCTCAACAAGTCCAAACAAGCTTACACAAGTTTATATAATGATGCTCGGAAAACATCGGTCTGCAGGTGTTCATTATCGTGAATCTTCGGATTCAAGATCATGCCCGATTGTAGATATGAAAAGCAACTCTACTTCAGAGTATAATCATTATTCAACAGTCTTTCGTACGAGAAACATCTCGGTCCTTGCTCTTAGATAATCGTCACGAATTGAACTCAAAATGTCGTCTACAGCAGAATACCTACGGAAAATTCAAGAACAACTGGACAGGGTCAAGTTGCATCCCAGTTGTTCACCAATAGAACTTGGGATCAGGGAGTGCAATAGAGTGTCACGATTATTGCACAAACGTCTGAAGCGTGCGGATGCTTCAGGTGAAAAACAACATTTATTGGCAGCTATAGGACAATGTAAATCCTTCAAGCAGAATTTCAAAGCGTTGCGTGTTACTGGCAGAGGCCTGTCATTGAAAGCTCTCACAGCTAAGCACCGAGTTCGATGGGAAGATACCGCAGCAGCTTTCAAAGGGCGTATCCGAAACGGTATCATAACTAATCTGAAACATCTGGATCTTCGGCAGTTCTTAGATGATTGCAAAATATTCTTCAGTCGGCGTATACAGAACATCCTGAAGAAATACGGAGCAGTTAAAGTGAATACTGTATTTTGCGGTGAGTTCTCTACAAATCAAGGTAATGAAGAAACTACTGAGGCCAAATATTTGAATACAAAGAATGAACCCATTTATCGAGACACCAACCTGAATATGTGGTTCATCACCAATGTAACGAATAGCCTACTTACCGATTTCGACGAATTTCAAGTAAATGGTAGCGGGTGGACTATGAAGAAGATCGTTAACCTACAAGTGAATATGAACAAATTCTCCCCACAAAGAGGTTCATCATATCTAGACTTACCCGAATCTATCAAGCGCAAGAAAGCATGTATTAATATCAAAAATAATGATCAAGCTTGTTTTGCATGGAGCATCGTGAGCGCTATTTTTCCTCAGAAAATCAGCAGTTGTAGAACCTCTTCTTACCCCAATTATTCAACAGTCCTGAATCTGAAAGGGATTCAATTCCCAATGACAGTGAAACAAGTTCCACGTTTTGAGAAGCAGAATAATTTATCAGTGAATATTTACATACTGAAGAAAAGAAGAAAAGCTTCCAAACACTTTCAATTTACCTTACCAAAGACAAGAAAGATAAACATATCAATCTTTTGATGATCCAGAACCAGTACTTCAACGAAGATGAAGACCAAGAATACAATACTTTTGATTCTCCACTAATTCAGTACCATTTCGTTTGGATTAAAAACTTGTCTAGGCTCTTATCAGCTCAGCTCAGCAAACATAAAACCACAAAGTTCTTCTGTGATAGGTGTTTCCACTATTTTTATACACAAGCCAAATTAGATTCTCATTATGAGAGATGTAAAACCATCAACGAATGCGGAATTAAACTTCCGCAGCCAGGCAAAGACATGTTGCAGTTCAAAAATTTTAAAAACAAAGAATCTGTTCCATTTGTCATATATGCTGATTTAGAGTGTGTTTTGAATCCTGTGAACAATAAGGGTAAATATCAAGAACATGTTCCCTATAGTATAGGATATTATGTTAAATGCAACTATGATGATTCTTTATCATTCTACAAATCATTAAGGGGCAAAGGTTGTGTACAATGGTTCATTCAAGAGCTCGAACAATTCGCTGAAGATGTAGAAACGGTATTTTTATGTCCGATTCAATGAACCTTAACAACACAGGAGAAAGTTGCTTTCAATAGAGCACTTTTTGCACATGTGTGAGAAACCTTTCATGCTAGACGATGAAAAAGTACGCGATCATAATCATCTCACAGGGTGTTATAGGGGCCCAAGCCATGAAAGTTGTAACATCAACTACAAGGATAGTCACACAATACCAGTTGTATTCCATAATTTATCAGGCTATGATTCTCACTTTATTATCAAGGATATTTCTACAGGACTAGAAGGGCGTATCGATTTACTTCCTATCAACAAAGAGAAGTACATCAGTTTCACAAAGAACATAAAAGATAATTTGATCAATTTTCGTTTCATTGATAGTTTCAGATTTATGGGTGCTAGTCTAGATACTTTGACTTCTTATCTAGATGAGTTCAATATTCTCAAGTCCGAGTTCAAAGATTTAACAGAGGAACAACTGGAGTTGCTTTCAAAGAAAGGAGTGTTTCCATATGATTTTGTAGACAGTTTCGAAAAACTCAGTTTCACCTCTTTACCTAGGAAAAATGATTTCTACAACAGGCTAGAGAATAAAAATATCACGCTCAAGCAATATGTACATGCTGAACGAGTATGGTCAGAGTTCGGATGTAGGAGTTTGGGAGAATATTCTGATTTATATCTTAAAACAGATATATTGCTTCTGGCAGAGGTTTTTGAACAATTTAGGGTTAGTTGTTTGAAAACGTATGGACTTGATCCAGCCCATTACTATACTTTACCGGGGTACTCGTGGGACTGTATGTTGAAACATACAGGCATTAATTTGGAATTACTGACAGACATCGACATGATACTGTTCATTGAGGAAGGAATTCGAGGGGGGTTAAGTCAATGCTCCAAACGAAGAGCAACTGCAAACAACAAATATATGCCTGATTATAATTCGACCAAACAAGACACATATTTATTATTATTTATTTATTATACACAGACATTAACAATCAATATGGACTCGGAATGAGTCAGTTTCTTCCATATGGCGGTTTCGAATGGGAAGAAAATATCGATCTAGATGTTACGAATATTGCCGACGACTCTGATGTGGGTTATATTCTTGAAGTGGACTTAGAGTATCCAGAGAATATTCACGATGCCCACAGAGACTTGCCTTTCTGTCCGAAACATTTTTCTCCTGAATCGAAGGAGAAAAAGCTGATGGCGACTCTCAACGATAAAACCAAGTATATTATCCATTATAGGAATTTAAAACAGTGTTTGGCAAACGGCTTGAAACTAAAAAAAGTTCATAAAATTATAAAATTCAAACAGTCCTCATGGTTGAAGTCCTACATAGACCTGAATACAAAGCTTCGAACTGCTGCTAAAAATAATTTGGAAAAAAATTTATTCAAACTCATGAACAATGCAGTATTCGGAAAAACGATGGAAAACGTTCGAAAACATAGCAACGTCAAGTTGGTAACTGAATGGGAAGGACGATATGGCGCAGAAGCTCTAATTTCTAAACCAGAATTCAAATCAGTCGTGATATTCAATGATAATCTAGTGGCAATCGAATTGAATAAAACTGAAATATATTTCAACAAACCTATATACGTGGGAATGAGTATACTTGATATAGCAAAAACTACAATTTACGACATTCACTATGGTTACATGATACCAGAGTTCGGTCACGACTGTTCCATTTTGTACACGGATACCGATTCATTAGTTTACGAAATACGGAATAAAGACGTTTATGAAGTTATCCGCCGTGATTGTCATAAATATTTTGATACCAGTGACTATCCAGAAAATAACATTTACAATATACCACTCGTGAACAAAAAAGTGTTGGGCCTTATGAAAGATGAAAATGAAGGTCGAATAATGTTGGAATTTGTAGGCCTGAGATCAAAATTATATGCTTTCAAGACTCAAACTTCAGACAAAGACATAGAAAAACTCCGCAGAGATTTAGAAGAGGTGGAGAGACAAGATCAGAAAACAATTGATAATGTTCTGAGAGATAATGGAATCACAAAGAAAGCAAAAGGTGTTAAGAAGTCCGCTCTTCAAGTTCGAAGACTATGCAAGTTCGAATGACTTGAGAACTTCCCATCACGAAAAATGTAGAACAAAAGTTATTCAAATCGGAGAAACATGTTGTCAGTTCTATAACACAAACAAAAATTGCTCTGAGCCCCCATGACGACAAGAGATACCTGATCAAAAACTCATATGAAACACTGCCATGGGGACATTATTGCATAATGGACAGTACTTGATATCCACTCCACATTGTATCATAACACACACTCGCGGAAAGTTATTCAATTGGTATTAGGTTATTTATAGAGAGTAAGTATTAGTTGTTTAAGTTTTTCAATAAAGCATGTATTTTCAACTATGTCTTTTATTTCAGAAACCATTCTCCAATATATCAACATCTTTCAAACTACAAACACACACAACCATATTTAACTGTATACATTTTAATATTTATTATATGTGTCCTTCTGGTACACGTCATAATTTTTCCTTACTCAAAACAATACAACATTCATAAAGCTCAATATAGTACTTTCACATCCATTTTCAATCCAGAGATCAGATCCAGTAAGTTTTCTTTCTATCTAAAACATCCACCAGTTGCCAATGGGTCATACTTGTATGAATATTGGCATCTTCTTTATTTTATGTTCAATAATAAAAACAGCCACTCACCAAGTGATATAAAAAAAACAAAACTACCAGTGAATAACTTTTTCGAGTTCAAGGAACTTGATAAAAATTTTTCTCAAAACAAATCAATCGAAATAACCTCAAAAGTTTCAAGCAATATACTTTCAATTCACATCCAAATCATACAGCATTTATCCTTATTAACAACATATGCAGAATTTTCACAGCAAATGTCCATTTCCAACATCAAAATCAACTGAATTAATACTATTCACATCAAATCTCCACCTATCACACGTTTTCCACGACCACTCAGCATAAAATCAATAATTTCAATTTCAATTCCTAATTACGAACAATTTACATATCATGGCACTATTGTTTCCACTTGTTTCCTCGAAGCAGATATTTCATCCATACAGAAACTATAAATGAATCCAAAATCTGTCGAAACAGTAATTCTGTAACAAGGATATTTAAAATAAATTTCCAAATATGATCTAATTGCGAAATTTGTCATATATTCTCAAGGATATTCAAGTTAATCTTCAATTCCAGAAAGCTTTCTCCAATATATCAGCATCTTACATACACATTAATATTTATCATTTGTATCCTTCTGTAACATGTCATAATTCTTTCTTACACAAAACAATACGTTATTCATGAAGCTCAATATAGTACTACATCATTCATTCTCAACCCACATCATGAATTATATCTCTTAAGTTTCGTTTTTATCTGAATCCTTCACCAGTTTTCAGTGTATCATACTTGTTCAAAAATAGGAGTCTTCTTTTATGTACAATGATAAAAATATACACCTCACCAAATGATGTCAAAGAAAATTATTTAAAATTTACAATAAACAACATTTTTGATTCCAAGGTCCGCAACAATTTCTCGTCATGAAATGTATAATATCATACAAACTGGTCTGAACAACAATCAGTCAAAATCAACCTCAAAAAATTCGAACGATGCCCATTTAAGCACCAATTGACCTACTCAAATCATACATATCCTTATTAGTAGCATATACAGAGTTTGCGGACCAAATTTCTACTTCTAAAAATCACAATCAACTGAATTAATCCTAATCCTATCAAATTTACACCAATCACTCCTTTTCCACGACCACATAGCATAAAGTCAATAGTTTCAATTTATGACACCTAATAATACATAATTTGCATATTCATCAATATCTTCTCCGAAGCAGCCATTTTATTATTGATAATAATTATTTTATCCATACAAAATCCATAAAAGCCCAAAAATCATTCAAAATACAAAATTCCGTAACAGGAATATCTAGAAGTATATATTACCAATATATGATCTAGTTGCACATAATTTGCATATCACTGAATGCATTTTTTTCTATCTATCTCAGGAACACACTCAATTTATCCCAAAACCGTAATATGTCTTGTCAAAATACAATAAAATCGAATTACCCGAATTTACATATTATCAATGTCATATTTTTTTACTAGGTTTATCATAAACAGTAATATTAGTCAAACAACAGTCAGATGCTTCGAAAATATCTAATACTTACAATAACAGAAATACCTATATATATTGCCAAATTGATCTAATTACCCCAATTGGCACATTATCAAAGTACTTTTACACGTTTTCCTTCCACCTATCTATATCACAGTCAAATTATAGAATTATACGAAAACAGATGTTTTGACAAGAAGATCATTCATTTTCACAAGTATAAGCATGTTACAATATACATTGCAGAATATGCTCTAATTCCCCCTATCTAGCTAAATTCAAACTAATTTTTCACTAAAATCATGCAGGAAACACAACGATTATTTCAATAAAATTTCAAACACCCTTGAACTGTCGCAAAAATCCTTTCAAAATACACAGTTATTCCGTAGAAATGCCAAGAATTCACACTGTCTAATAAAATCTAATTACTTAAAATTTTCAAATTTTCAATGTTATTTTTGTACTAGATTCACTAAAAACAGTATTTATTATAATTCAAACAACATTCATGCATCAAACCCTCAAAATGATTGGAAAATATGGAATACAGAATACAGAAATACCTGATACATATATTGCGAAATTGATTTAATTACACCAATTTGTACATTATCAAAGAACTTTTTCACGTTTTTCCTCCAAAGATTAACATTTCCAATGAGATTATACACGAAAACACTGTTCGAACAAGAATATTTTGCATTTTCACGAGTAAAAGCACATTATAATATACATTTCAAAATGTGCCCTAATTGCCCTAATTATGCATAAATTCTAAATTATTTTGCACTAAAGTCATGCAGAATACTACAATGATTGATAATTCAATCAAAAAGCCACCAAAAACCGCTCATAAATATGAAAAAACATCAATTAATATCAGTAGTGGATGGGTCAGTAGGAAAAAGAGGAGGGGGTACGACGTAGTGACCCATCCACTACTGATATTAATTGATGTTTTTTCATATTTATGAGCGGTTTTTGGTGGCTTCTAGATATTCCTGTTACGGAATTTTGTATTTTGAATGATTTTTGGGCTTTTATGGATTTTGTATGGATAAAATAATTATTATCAATAATAAAATGGCTGCTTCGGAGAAGATATTGATGAATATGCAAATTATGTATTATTAGGTGTCATAAATTGAAACTATTGACTTTATGCTATGTGGTCGTGGAAAAGGAGTGATTGGTGTAAATTTGATAGGATTAGGATTAATTCAGTTGATTGTGATTTTTAGAAGTAGAAATTTGGTCCGCAAACTCTGTATATGCTACTAATAAGGATATGTATGATTTGAGTAGGTCAATTGGTGCTTAAATGGGCATCGTTCGAATTTTTTTGAGGTTGATTTTGACTGATTGTTGTTCAGACCAGTTTGTATGATATTATACATTTCATGACGAGAAATTGTTGCGGACCTTGGAATCAAAAATGTTGTTTATTGTAAATTTTAAATAATTTTCTTTGACATCATTTGGTGAGGTGTATATTTTTTATCATTGTACATAAAAGAAGACTCCTATTTTTGAACAAGTATGATACACTGAAAACTGGTGAAGGATTCAGATAAAAACGAAACTTAAGAGATATAATTCATGATGTGGGTTGAGAATGAATGATGTAGTACTATATTGAGCTTCATGAATAACGTATTGTTTTGTGTAAGAAAGAATTATGACATGTTACAGAAGGATACAAATGATAAATATTAATGTGTATGTAAGATGCTGATATATTGGAGAAAGCTTTCTGGAATTGAAGATTAACTTGAATATCCTTGAGAATATATGACAAATTTCGCAATTAGATCATATTTGGAAATTTATTTTAAATATCCTTGTTACAGAATTACTGTTTCGACAGATTTTGGATTCATTTATAGTTTCTGTATGGATGAAATATCTGCTTCGAGGAAACAAGTGGAAACAATAGTGCCATGATATGTAAATTGTTCGTAATTAGGAATTGAAATTGAAATTATTGATTTTATGCTGAGTGGTCGTGGAAAACGTGTGATAGGTGGAGATTTGATGTGAATAGTATTAATTCAGTTGATTTTGATGTTGGAAATGGACATTTGCTGTGAAAATTCTGCATATGTTGTTAATAAGGATAAATGCTGTATGATTTGGATGTGAATTGAAAGTGTATTGCTTGAAACTTTTGAGGTTGATTTCGATTGATTTGTTTTGAGAAAAAAATTTATCAAGTTCCTTGAACTCGAAAAAGTTATTCACTGGTAGTTTTGTTTTTTTTATATCACTTGGTGAGTGGCTGTTTTTATTATTGAACATAAAATAAAGAAGATGCCAATATTCATACAAGTATGACCCATTGGCAACTGGTGGATGTTTTAGATAGAAAGAAAACTTACTGGATCTGATCTCTGGATTGAAAATGGATGTGAAAGTACTATATTGAGCTTTATGAATGTTGTATTGTTTTGAGTAAGGAAAATTATGACGTGTACCAGAAGGACACATATAATAAATATTAAAATGTATACAGTTATATATGGTTGTGTGTGTTTGTAGTTTGAAAGATGTTGATATATTGGAGAATGGTTTCTGAAATAAAAGACATAGTTGAAAATACATGCTTTATTGAAAAACTTAAACAACTAATACTTACTCTCTATAAATAACCTAATACCAATTGAATAACTTTCCGCGAGTGTGTGTTATGATACAATGTGGAGTGGATATCAAGTACTGTCCATTATGCAATAATGTCCCCATGGCAGTGTTTCATATGAGTTTTTGATCAGGTATCTCTTGTCGTCATGGGGGCTCAGAGCAATTTTTGTTTGTGTTATAGAACTGACAACATGTTTCTCCGATTTGAATAACTTTTGTTCTACATTTTTCGTGATGGAGTTCTCAAGACATTCTACATAGTCTTCGAACTTGATGTTTCTATGAAGAGCGGACTTCTTAACACCTTTTGCTTTCTTTGTGATTCCGTTATCTCTCAGAACATTATCAATTGTTTTCTGATCTTGTCCCACCTCTTCTAAATCTCTGCGGAGTTTTTCTATGTCTTTGTCTGAAGTTTGAGTCTTGAAAGCATATAATTTTGATCTCAGGCCTACAAATTCCAACATTATTCGACCTTCATTTTCATCTTTCATAAGGCCCAACACTTTTTTGTTCACGAGTGGTATATTGTAAATGTTATTTTCTGGATAGTCACTGGTATCAAAATATTTATGACAATCACGGCGGATAACTTCATAAACGTCTTTATTCCGTATTTCGTAAACTAATGAATCGGTATCCGTGTACAAAATGGAACAGTCGTGACCGAACTCTGGTATCATGTAACCATAGTGAAAGTCGTAAATTGTAGTTTTTGCTATATCAAGTATACTCATTCCCACGTATATAGGTTTGTTGAAATATATTTCAGTTTTATTCAATTCGATTGCCACTAGATTCTCATTGAATATCACGACTGATTTGAATTCTGGTTTAGAAATTAGAGCTTCTGCGCCATATCGTCCTTCCCATTCAGTTACCAACTTGACGTTGCTATGTTTTCGAACGTTTTCCATCGTTTTTCCGAATACTGCATTGTTCATGAGTTTGAATAAATTTTTTTCGAAATTATTTTTAGCAGCAGTTCGAAGCTTTGTATTCAGGTCTATGTAGGACTTCAACCATGAGGACTGTTTGAATTTTATAATTTTATGAACTTTTTTTAGTTTCAAGCCGTTTGCCAAACACTGTTTTAAATTCCTATAATGGATAATATACTTGGTTTTATCGTTGAGAGTCGCCATCAGCTTTTTCTCCTTCGATTCAGGAGAAAAATGTTGCGGACAGAAAGGCAAGTCTCTGTGGGCATCGTGAATATTCTCTGGATACTCTAAGTCCACTTCAAGAATATAACCTACATCAGAGTCGTCGGCAATATTCGTAACATCTAGATCGATATTTTCTTCCCATTCGAAACCGCCATATGGAAGAAACTGACTCATTCCGAGTCCATATTGATTGTTAATGTCTGTGTATAATAAATATGTGTCTTGTTTGGTCGAATTATAATCAGGCATATATTTGTTGTTTGCAGTTGCTCTTCGTTTGGAGCATTGACTTATCCCCAAAAAATTCCAAAAATGCCTGTGTTCAACATACAGTCCCACGTACCCCGGTAAAGTATAGTAATGGGCTGGATCAAGTCCATACGTTTTCAAACAACTAACCCTAAATTGTTCAAAAACCTCTGCCAGAAGCAATATATCTGTTTTAAGATATAAATCAGAATATTCTCCCAAACTCCTACATCCGAACTCTGACCATACTCGTTCAGCATGTACATATTGCTTGAGCGTGATATTTTTATTCTCTAGCCTGTTGTAGAAATCATTTTTCCTAGGTAAAAGAGGTGAAACTGAGTTTTTCGAAACTGTCTACAAAATCATATGGAAACACTCCTTTCTTTGAAAGCAACTCCAGTTGTTCCTCTGTTAAATCTTTGAACTCGGACTTGAGAATATTGAACTCATCTAGATAAGAAGTCAAAGTATCTAGACTAGCACCCATAAATCTGAAACTATCAATGAAACGAAAATTGATCAAATTATCTTTTATGTTCTTTGTGAAACTGATGTACTTCTCTTTGTTGATAGGAAGTAAATCGATACGCCCTTCTAGTCCTGTAGAAATATCCTTGATAATAAAGTGAGAATCATAGCCTGATAAATTATGGAATACAACTGGTATTGTGTGACTATCCTTGTAGTTGATGTTACAACTTTCATGGCTTGGGCCCCTATAACACCCTGTGAGATGATTATGATCGCGTACTTTTTCATCGTCTAGCATGAAAGGTTTCTCACACATGTGACAAAAAGTGGCTCTATTGAAAGCAACTTTCTCCTGTGTTGTTAAGGATTTCATTGGAATCGGACATAAAAATACCGTTTCTACATCTTCAGCGAATTGTTCGAGCTCTTGAATGAACCATTGTACACAACCTTTGCCCCTTAATGATTTGTAGAATGATAAAGAATCATCATAGTTGCATTTAACATAATATCCTATACTATAGGAACATGTTCTTGATATTTACCCTTATTGTTCACAGGATTCAAAACACACTCTAAATCAGCATATATGACAAATGGAACAGATTCTTTGTTTTAAAATTTTGAACTGCAACATGTCTTTGCCTGGCTGCGGAAGTTTAATTCCGCATTCGTTGATGGTTTTACATCTCTCATAATGAGAATCTAATTTGGCTTGTGTATAAAAATAGTGGAAACACCTATCACAGAAGAACTTTGTGGTTTTATGTTTGCTGAGCTGAGCTGATAAGAGCCTAGACAAGTTTTTAATCCAAACGAAATGGTACTGAATTAGTGGAGAATCAAAAGTATTGTATTCTTGGTCTTCATCTTCGTTGAAGTACTGGTTCTGGATCATCAAAAGATTGATATGTTTATCTTTCTTGTCTTTGGTAAGGTAAATTGAAAGTGTTTGGAAGCTTTTCTTCTTTTTCTTCAGTATGTAAATATTCACTGATAAATTATTCTGCTTCTCAAAACGTGGAACTTGTTTCACTGTCATTGGGAATTGAATCCCTTTCAGATTCAGGACTGTTGAATAATTGGGGTAAGAAGAGGTTCTACAACTGCTGATTTTCTGAGGAAAAATAGCGCTCACGATGCTCCATGCAAAACAAGCTTGATCATTATTTTTGATATTAATACATGCTTTCTTGCGCTTGATAGATTCGGGTAATCAGTATGATAACCTTTTGTGGGGGAATTTGTTAATTCACTTGGTTAATCGTTACATTGGTGATGAACCACATATTCAGGTTGGTGTCTCGATAAATGGGTTCATTCTTTGTATTCAAATATTTGGCCTCAGTAGTTTCTTCATTACCTTGATTTGTAGAGAACTCACCGCAAAATACAGTATTCACTTTAACTGCTTCGTATTTCTTCAGGATGTTCTGTATACGCCGACTGAAGAATATTTTGCAATCATCTAAGAACTGCCGAAGATCCAGATGTTTCAGATTAGTTATGATACCGTTTCGGATACGCCCTTTGAAAGCTGCTGCGGTATCTTCCCATCGAACTCGGTGCTTAGCTGTGAGAGCTTTCAATGACAGGCCTCTGCCAGTAACACGCAACACTTTGAAATTCTGCTTGAAGGATTTACATTGTCCACGCTTCAGACGTTTGTGCAATAATCGTGACACTCTATTGCACTCCCTGATCCCAAGTTCTATTGGTGAACAACTGGGATGCAACTTGACCCTGTCCAGTTGTTCTTGAATTTTCCGTAGGTATTCTGCTGTAGACGACATTTTGAATTCAATTCGTGATGATTATCTAAGAGCAAGGAGCGAGATGTTTCTCGTACGAAAGACTGTTGAATAATGATTATACTCTGAAGTAGAGTTGCTTTTCATATCTACAATCGGGCATGATCTTGAATCCGAAGATTCACGATAATGAACACCTGCAGACCGATGTTTTCCGAGCATCATTATATAAACTTGTGTAAGCTTGTTTGGACTTGTTGAGACTTGTTCTTGAAATCATGGTGGAAGTGTAAATGATAAAATAATATCATATATTCTATTGCATGTGGATAAGTGATGGAAGAATGTAACTAATATGGAGGTATTTTGAGGATTAATATAAGATCACTCAGTTTGTAGAACTGAAAAATAAGTTCATGAAATGAGCGCTTCATTGAAATAGTAGGAAGTTGAAAGAAAAGAATCAATACAGTACCGGTGAAAATAACAGAACTCAACTCTTGGAAAGGTTTATTTGGGTTATTTTTGGTAAAGTTGTGAGAAATATAAATACGTATATCAATATACAGTGCTCAGTACTGAAGAATACTACTAGATATATCATTACGGAAGCAAACGATCAAAACACTCAACCCATCTCTCCAAGAGACTTAGTTTGTTCTGGTTAGGTATTGTTAATATTGAAGGATACTAGTAGATATATCTAAACGGAAGCAAACGATCAAAACATATATCCCAACTCTTCAACAGACACAGTTAGTTTTGGTTAGGTATTGTTGATATTGAAGAATACTACTAGAGTCATCAAAACAAAGAGAAATATTGAAATTTTGATTTTTTGGATGGCTACCGGTAGCCACGAAGTTGATCACGGACTGTAACGGATGGTCATGAGTGGAAACGCATGATCACGCAGGCCGACTGGAATAGGGTGTCACGGGTATGACCGCGAACGGTCACGAGGATGATCACAGACGGTCACGGATATTCATGGATGGTTGTAAGTGGTCATGGGTAGTCACAGATGGTGGCGCGGACCGACTGGACAAATATGCTCACGAGGATGATCGCGAAGGGTAACGGATGTTCATGAATGGTCACGAGTGGTCACAGTAGTCATGGATGGTCACGCGGACCGGCTGGACAAGGACGGTCACGGTTGTATCTGTCATGGTGAGCAGGTATCCTAGGTAGGAGATATAACTTCTTGTCATGATGATATCAATAGAAGAAGCAGTGGAAAGATATATACGTCATCTATGGAGGAACTCACTCCGAATATACCTGGACTTCATAGCCGCGGGACCAAAAAGTACCCAAATGAACCTTCATAAGAAAAAGCATGGGATTTTGCTCCAGAACCCCCATAGTTACACTACTGAAGTGTATTTGAGACTGGTATCGTATACAAGAAAATCTTATAAACGAAAACAGAAAAATCCTATAACTAATACTTATACGTATATATCCTATAACCAAAACTCATAAGTGAAAGAAAGGACTAAAGGAAAGAAAAGTGTTGGGATTAGAAGTAGCCGACAGCTTTCAATGCCTTCCTGACGATAACCTCAACATGGCTTTCAAACGAGAGCTTTTATCCAGGATGACCCCTAGGTCCCTTAATTTGGGAGCATTTTTGTATATTGAGAAAGCTCATATTGGTTGTGCAGTATTTTGGAAAACGATTCAGATTATTCTTAAAATCTAAGTAGTACACGTTGTCCTTGATTTCTTTGTAGATTTTCAGATCAACCGCGTACAATGATATTTTAGATGCAATAAAACATTTTTCTATATCACTTAGAAAAATACTGAATAGTAAGGGGCCTAGGTGTGATCCTTGTGGTATACCTGAGGTAATTAATGTATCATGCGATTGAGAGTTATTTAAGCAACATATTGGTATCTGTCAGAAATATAAAAGTTCAAAAGCCTTAATAAATTGCCATGTACACCAAAATTTCCAAGTTTCGTCATCAGAGTTGGATGATGTACTTTATCGAATGCCATGGAAATGTCAGTGTACACCGCATCACACGTTGAAACTCCATGTTCCATGGAATTGTAAATATCTTGCACAAAAGGATTGCATTAAGCTGCATATGTTCATTCCGGAAAAACAGTTCAATCAAATTTGGTAACGATTTAAAATTATACGTGAATGGTCGATGCCCTGTCAATTTTAGATTGACTGGATTACTTTCGCTTATATGTAGTCCCTGTAGAGGTCTATTCATATTAGACTAGGAGGAATCGGCGCATGAGTACCGAAAACTATTCCACCTCAATTTTTTTATTCTATCCTCTTCAAATTGCCCTACTGATGATATAAATGCATGTTGCCATGGGGCAACCCCGTGCCATATTGTTTAAACCGAAATTGTTTAAACAATTGCAAGGAATAGTTATTTTCCAACCGGACCATTTTTTTTATATTCTTTATTATAATACAAATAAAAAAGGTTCTATGACTTTTCACGATAAAGTTAATATTTTTGGAGATATGAGTTTTTAAATGTTCGAAAAATCTCAAATATGGGTGCTTTTGACCCATGAAAAATATATAAAAAAAAAAAAATATAAAACATATTTCGTTTTTTATTCTTTATACAATAGTTGATAATATCTTCAATTGAGATTTGAAAAAATTTCATTGTTTATAGCTGTTTTTTAATTGTTTATTACGCGCGCTCACAAGTATGCGTCCCTTACCTTTAAGTATCGCCGTCTCTCTCTGACTCATACGCTGCATCGGCCTCTCTGTGTCATGAATCATTATTCAATACAATATGAGTACTTTCTGTTCTAATAACAAAAGTAATATAAAACTTATTGAAAACAAATTGTAGATAATTTAATTATTAATAACATTGCTCTCCTTAACAATTTTGATAAAGTTAATAGTTTTTAAGATAAATGGTAAATAATGATTCAGGACACAGAGAGGCCGATGCAGCGTATTAGTCAGAGAGAGATGGCGATACTTAAAGGTAAGGGACGCATACTTGTGAGCGCGCGTAATAAACAATTAAAAAACAGGTATAAACAATGAAATTTTTTCAAATCTCAATTAAGGATATTATTAACTATTTTTCATGGGTCAGAAGTACCAAAATTTGAAATTTTTCGAACCTTTAAAAATTCATATCTCCAAAAATATTAACTTTATCGTGAAAAGTCATGGGACCTTTTTTATTCGTATTTCAATAAAGAATATCCTGTTGGAAAATAACAATTTCTTGCAATTGTTTAAACAATTTCGGTTTAAACAATATGGCACGGGGTTGACCCATGGCAACATGCATTTATATCATCAGTATGGCAATTTAAAAAAGTCGTTTAAAAAAATTGAGGTGGAATAGTTTTCGATACTCATGCGACGATTCCTCCTAGTCTATATCAACCATAGCTAAACGTAACTGGACTTTATCTTTTTCAGTATTTTCTTAACAAAATTTTAAGGTCATATTATGTTTGAAGTTTCGGCTTTACAGAATGGCCCGTTAGCGTAAACTCGTGTCTTTGCTACTCTCGTTTTGCTTATGTATAAATAAATAAATAAATGGAATAATGTCGTGATTTTGATTTCGACCAATTTTGTCAACACCAAAATATTAGATATGTTAAATCCATCCAGGGGATAGCTCAAGGTAAAAATAATCATATTTGGAAAATACAATTCTCGCCGAGCCAAACGTCTACCGTTTCGTTTTTTATCTCGAGACATAAGCACTTCTTTAATCACATTGTTTTGCTGACAAATATGTCGTGTTTATCCTCTCTCCATTTTTGTCTCAAAACAATAAACATTGGTTATTGCTTCATATCAGTATAAATGATTCTTCAAGTTATTTCATTTTCATGGATGTACCAACACCCAATCCTGGCGAATAATTGCATTAATTGACCGCGGATAAAATTTATATAAAGCAGCACTAATCATGATTGTGTTGATATCACACCATTAAATGATATTCCTGAAACAGACTTTATTAATTAATGATTTATTAAACCATTCAAAGGTGATGTACCTACTGGTACTGATGATAGTTTTTAAAGTACACCTATTTCCTTACTTTATTCAACGGGTTGAATAGATCTGAAGACTATGCAAAATCATCTGCTTCATTTTCATCCATTAGAATCCAGGTACAAGCCATCATATATTATGCCAACTAGGCACGACTTTGAAGTGAATTATGAGGTAGTTATAAACAACCACCATACAGGGTGATTCAAAAGTACTTTGACAAACTTAAGGAGGTGATTCCTCACAATATTCTAATATGAATTGTCCAAATAAATATATGTCCGGAAACACTTCGTTTCCGAAATACAGGGTGTTAAAGTTCTATTTTTATTTTAGTTTTTTTTAAATAACTTTCGGAATACTAACCTTAATCAAACGAAAATTGGTATTGAGAGATTTTTTGAGGTGTCAAATTCGAACCTGATGTTATTATTGCTCTTACTCGTAGGGGGTGCCACCTATACGTCTTTTTATTTTTTGAAGATTCATAACTTTTTTAAGCGTACTTTTCCAGCACATTTTTCAGTAAAGTAAAAAAATCAATTCCTCCATCATGTCCACGTAAAAATGCTACCCCTGTTACAAGTCGCTATAAGTAACCGTTTTCTAGATATTTGGACTTGAAAGTTTCAAGTCGTTTATTTGATAATCGATGCGTGTTGAAGGTATTACCATTATTTTGCATTTTCACAAGAATGCTTAGGAAATGAATTTGACGTTTAAGCAAGTAGTTTTGAAATTACATATTATGTGACAGTTAAACGTTTTGTTGTTTTGTTGAAGTTTCTGTAAGCTTTAAGAGGGC
Source organism: Gonioctena quinquepunctata (assembly GCA_018342105.1). Lineage (NCBI taxonomy): Eukaryota > Metazoa > Arthropoda > Insecta > Coleoptera > Chrysomelidae > Gonioctena > Gonioctena quinquepunctata. Next base: position 711,222 of record JAFIRS010000169.1, read on the forward strand.
AGCTGACATTATTGGAAGACCACGAGTAGTCCGAACTCCAGAATTGGAAGAAGCTGTTTTGAACGCTCTCGAGGAGAATCCAGAAACAAGTACAAGAATAATTGCTGAAGCTCTCAATTCTACTCAGTCCACAGTTTGGAGAATTATCCACGATCAACAATTTCATCCATACCATATTCAAAGTGTACAAGCTCTTTTGCCACGAGACTTTCCCCAACGCATTACTATGTGTCAGTGGTTTTGAGAAATTGGCTGGAAATCCTCAATTTTTAAGATATGTACTCTTCATGGACGAGGCAAACTTCTCCCGAAATGCTATCACAAACTCTCATAACAACCATGTTTGGGCTCGGAAAATCCGCACGCAGTTAGTGAAAGACATTATCAGTATTGATTTTCTGTAAATGTATGGGCGGCGATAATTGATAATTACTTGATAGGTCCTTTCTTTCTTCCGTTCCGACTGAATGGCGCAACTTGCAGAGACTTTTTAGGAAATGAATAGCCGGGACTACTTCAGAATGTACCATTAGAAACTCGTATTCGCATGTGGTTTATGCATGATGGGGCTCCTGCCCATTTTAGCGTTGTAGCCAGGGAATTCCTTAACACTGTCTATCCAAATCGATGGATCGGTAGGGGTGTAGAAGAACCTAACCAGGCGTGGGCACCTAGGTCCTCAGATCTAAACCCGCTAGATTTTTATTTTTGCGAAAATTTGAAGTCACTAGTTTATAAAACTCCAGTAGCGAACGAGGAAGATCTAAGAAACCGAATAGTAGACGCCTGTGAAACAATAAGAAACACGCCAATAATTTTTGAGCAGGTACGAGATTCAATGACTAGAAGACTCAATGCCTGTATCTTCGCTGAAGGTGGACACTTTGAACAATTCATTTGAATACAATTTAGTTTCCTTTATTTTATTCTACATATTCAAATTTTTTTGAAATTTTATTAAAACAAATACAGATTTTGCACCCTTGATACAAAAATAACTATTTCAAACGAGTGAAAATAAATAGAATAGGTGGCGCCCCCTACAAAAAACCAAAACTACTTACTTAAACGTCAAATTCATTTCCTAAGCATTCTTGTGAAAAATGCAAAATAATGGTAATAATTTCAACATCGATTATCAAATAATCGACTTGAAATTTTCCAAATATCTAGAAAACGGTGGCTTATAGCGACGCTCAAAAAAGTAATGGATCTCCAAAAAAGAAAAAGGCGTGTAGGTGGCGCCCCCTACGAGTAAGAGCAATAATAACATCAGGTTCGAATTCGACACCTAAAAAAAATCTCTTGATGCCAATTTTCGTTTAATTGGGGTCAGTATTTCGAAAGTTATTTAAAAAAAACGAAAATAAAAATAAAACTTCAACACCCTGTATTTCGGAAACGAAGCGTTTCCGGACATTTATTTGGACAATTCATATTAGAATATTGTGAGGAATCACCTTCTGAGGTTTGTCAAAGTACTTTTGAATCACCCTGTATATTCACAACGAACGGGCCTCAACTAGAAAATAATGCATCAGTATGGTATACTGATGGTTCCAAAATGGACGAAAGGGCAGTGACGGGTCCTAGTTTTGGCTCTCAAAATCTCTAGGCAAAGCCCCAACAATTTTTCAAGCAGAAAGCCATGCTATAGAAATTTGCGCCTCGAAAGAGGCTTCAGGGGGGCGAATATCTCTATCCTATCAGACAGCCAAGCTGCACTAAAAGCTCTAAAGTCACACACTAGTGAGTCCTTTATGTCGAGATTTATCCAATATTTGCTGCCAGACACCATAATTACTGTTGATGAGAACAATCAACCTTTTTGGTTTTGAAGCTGAAAAATAATTGAATCATAATTCAGCATATTTATAATAAAATTAACAATGGCAAATATACAAGAAAAATCTGACAGGTTACAGAACGAACTGAAAGATAAACTTCGTCATCGACATTAAACCTACTCAGGTCATTAAATAATGAAATGATGATAAATCTCATTTTATTATATGTAATTATCATCTTTCACGATGGATTTTTTATGAATAAACTACAACTCGATGTATTTCTTCACAAATCTTTCAATATAAGAACCATAGAACAACCATAATATAAATAAATATAAAAACGAGAATGTGAATGCGATTGAATCTTGAATACTTCAGGGGGATCAATATGCTGCGTGTCAAATATTGAAAAATTACTCCTGTTTACGAAGAAAATGTATTGCTGATCCCAAAAAAAAACAGGTCCATTGTTTCATCAGGTTTGTTGTTTGGAATATCATCCACAAAATATACTTTTAGCTAAAGCTTTCAGAATATTGCATTTATTGTCTAGTAATTATTGTAATCCAAGTAAATTATCAAAAGTTAATTTCAATGTAAAAGAGGATTATGTTTTAAAATGGTTTTCACGGCATCAATTAAATGATTTATGATTTGTTGTATACCTATAGCATAGTTAGTTCGTTTTCATTTTCTGAAAAGTATTTAAAAAACTACAACTTTTTATCATTATCATTTTGTGTCCCAACTATTTGACATGTCTCATTCCAGGTCAAAAAAACACTGGATGATAGTGATCTACGACTCTTCAATTTATTCTCCTGTTCCGTTTGATACAAGGTATCAAAATTCGTATTATTACTGTATAAGTTCATCTGTCCAAATTATGATGAATTGTTCATATACACATTGTAGATTTTCATTGTATTCATGTTGACTTTGGTATTCACCAATAAAAGGAAGACAGTATTGTATGGTTTTAACAAAATATATTTATTGTCATTGAGTTATTGGAATTGTTGCTTTTCAAATCGATACACCTGATTATTGAAATCAATTCATTCATTTATGAACGTACAAGTACAATAAAAGGAGTACATATACACGTTCACAGATAAAATAAAATACATATTTGAAAAATAATTACAGTTTTATATAGCTTTCTGAAAGGCGGATGTCCAATCGGTTATTCACACCAAATTATTGAGATATATTCTAGCTTAGAACGAATTAAAGTATTATACAATATTTTCATAGTTTGTATATCTTTGAAATTTGATACGTATAGTTGGCAGAATGAATACATATCTTTGACCTGATACTGCACTTTTGTATATTAAAGTTTATTTTCGTGGAAAATATTTATATATTTTTTGTAGTGCTTCACAATCCCTAACTTGATGATTTTTTCGTACATTCATCTGGGAATACACAATAATTGGAGGCTCGAATCGATCATTTATGAAGAGAACTAATAATAGTGGCCTCAGATTGGACATTTTGGTACTGCCGAATTGACAAAAGTATTGTCCATGTTGACATGAAGAAATCTCAATTTCTCAGATAGCTGCTGAATAATTCAAAATAATCATTTAGTAAACCATAGTTGCCCGTTTTTTTTTCAAAAGGAGATCATGATTAATGCGTTGGAAGGCTTAACTAAAGTCTGCATGAATTGTATCAATTTGTGATTTCTTCCCCATCATGGACAAAATGGTAGAGATTAGTCATTACTGATCCCAATGAAATTCCCAGTTACAGGACCAAAATCTTAAAAAAATATTTTGAGAGCCATCCAAAAGACATAAACTTCATGATATAGGATAGATCTCATTTATCGTGTACAATACACAATCTTGATGATATCAACATACAGTATTAACTAGAGTAAAGAGATAAACCTAACATGTTTGAGCACGAGACGAGGTTCCTATTATATAATGTTCAAAGATAATTTTTGAGTCGGAATATACCCCCAAATCTTTGATTTTATTGGTCACCGATTAATTTATCCTACATATTTCATAGTCAAATTATTATTTCAGGTTCAGTAAATCAATATGGCAGCCTAGAAGCCTAGAAGAGTTAATCAGATCCAACCTTAGGCTCTTTGCATCAGGAATGACGAACTGTTCTTTTCTTCAAATTATCAATATTCAAACAATAGGAAAAAACGACTAAAGATGACATAGATCATTGGCAGTAATAGTAAATCAGAATGGAGTAATAGGGGTCTCATATGAGATCCCCGAGGCACCAGAGCTCCCATATTTGACATATTCAACTATAACAGATATACAGCTCCTATCTCAACCTGCTGAAGAAAAAATTTTGTGGAGGTTGATCTACATCGACAGAAACCATATTTTTTACTTAAAAGTCGTAAAACAGTTTTTATGTGGGAATTGGGACATGCCCCTTTCTTGTAAAATATGAATTGAACAAGTAGATGAGTTTTGCTGAGGTGTAAATATAGTTTTTGATCGAATGGGCCAGTTGACAGTTTTCAAAAGTGTTGGGAAAGTACTGCACCTATGGTTGTTGTATAAATCCAATCGTCAACAGTGTTGACAAAATAAGAGAGCTGAATTTTATTTGCTGTTTGGAAAAGTAGTCTTAAAATACATCGATTATTTCATCAGTTTTCACTAGGATATCAATATTGATGTAATATTCCCGTGAATTCTGAATGATCCTTTTTCTGTCATTCTGAATTCCCTTTTTTGAAGTGACAAATTGCAATGCATGAATTATACCCGTTTAAATAGTGGTGTTTATAACGGTTCCGGTTGAGTTATTGTTCAAATAGAAATCGTGTAACAGGATTAATTTGGGTGGAATGATGTCGGTCTAGTTGCAAGGGCTGAAAGGAAAGGTAAGTCACAGGATCTGGCATGTGTGTCCTCTCGTCAAGGGGCCAGAGGCGTCACGTAAGGTATTTTAGATATATCGGCTTGGTAAAAAAATAATCGAATCGGGTGAAAATTTTTGTGACATTTTTGAACACTACTTCTTTTTGAATTACGCTATTTTCACAAAGGAATCATTGTTCTTAGGTGTGTGACTGTAACATTATTTGATAAAATGAATTCACCCAAATATCGAAAAGAATAATACCAAGTCCGGAATGAACTTATGCGTTTGCCGAATGTTTTTTTGTATGAAAATGTTCGTAACCCTGTATTTTTACAAGCTTTTATGTAGTTTCACTTGTTAGTTAGTTCGTTTGTTCGTGTGTTAGTTTGGGTCAAATCTTTTGAATTTTGACCAACTTCTAGTCGTCCGATTAATTTGAAATTTGGCGGCTCCAAGATGGCGGACGAGATTTGTAATTATGGTCCGATTTGGTTCAAAATTGTTATGTGGGAGTTTTCGAGGTCGGAGATTATGAATTTCTTGTCAAAATTCATAAATTCAAGATGGCGGCCCCAAGCTGGAGGATGAGTTTTGTGATTATGGTCATATTTCATTCAAAATTGGTATGTGGGGTTACCAGGTCGGATATTATGAATTTTTTGCCAAAATCTGTAAATTCAAGATGGCGACTTCAGGATGGTGGACGAGTTTTTTTACTATGGTCAGATTCTATTCAAAATTGGTGTGTGGGAGTTTTTGAGGTCGGAGATCATGATTTCTTTCAACTCAAAACTTCAGGGAAGATACCTTGTAATGCTCTATAAGAAATGAACAGATTAAGGCGAACTAACTAAAAAGCAAAAAATAAAATAATTAATAAAAAACCTTTCAAAAGACAAGATTTTATCTAAGCCGTATACTAAAACGTATAAAATAAGTTTAAGTCATCGCTGAAAATGATAATTATTTTTTGTTGAATTATTTGGTTTCAAAAAGCTTGTCGCGCGAATTGTAATAACATTAATACCTCGACAAGTTGTTACTTACCAACCAATCATTGTCCAATGAAATTAATTGGTACCTACTTTTATGAATACTTGGACAAGTTCTTACTCACCATCCAATCACTGCCCAATCAAATAAATTGGTACATACTTTTATGAACACTTCGCGCGACAAGATTTTTGAAACCAAATAATTCAACAAAAAATACTCTAATCATTGTCATCGATGACTTATTATTTTATACACGGCTTATAAATGAAAGCTTGTCTTTAAAAAGGTTTTTTATCGGTTATTTTATTGATTTGTAAATTGAAAGATATGTAACAATTAATTGTAGTGTAGTGTAAGAAACTTTTCGGTGCCTAAGTATATCTGTTTCTGTTGACTTTTCACATCAATCAAGATATAGAGATTACCTTTGAAAATAAGAAAGATTTGTTGTTTGTTGAAGTTTAATTGCTTATTTATTAGAAAAAAATAATTAACATATTAGATAGAAGTGTTTGATAAAAAAGTTGAGTTTAATATTTGACAGGGGGAAGTGTTGTTCTTTCGCTCCACGAAACAATCTTGCTTGTTCAGTTCGTGTACTATACGTTGCAAAATAAATAGTATTCTTAGAATTGTTGTGCTTGCCTTTGGTGAAATCATAAATCAACCATAAAAATGAGGCAGCAAAATAAAAAACATCTTCATTTTATCTTCTAATTAATTTAAAATGTTCTAGTACAAAAATATATCTATCCCAAATTCCAATATTGAAATCCCGCTTTTCAGTTCTCAGCCCTGGATTTTTAATTGTTAATTTTAACAACTAAAGTTTCATGAGTAAAACCACCAATGACTCTTGCATTATATTCACAGAAATGGAGAGAAAAAGACGGTGAATATTCTCGCAAAATATATAATAATGAAATATTCGCTTCTGCAGATAATTTCCAATGTATTTTATATGAAAACCAGTTCTATTTAATATAAATACTTGTTTTTAACTTAAGGTGAAAGGTTTGGCGTATTTTGTGCATCTTCTCCCACTGATTGCTATCATAAATTTCCCATTTAACCACGAGTATAAATAGCTGTCTTCGCATCCCAATTTTGTGCGTCATTTTGAATTCAAAATTGACCTTTTATTAATGCCACCTCTCGGAAAAAACCTGGTGCGTCGGTGAGTGCATGCTTTGCACCTCCAACATAATTTTCACACCACTGCACTGTGTTGCACTAGTGTATCGAGGACTAGTCCCCATTTCAGTTTTGAATGACTCCATGCCACTCTAAAATGAGATTAGCAAACGGCTATTTAGTGCAGTGAACCATAAAGCAGGTGTCCAGGAGTCACTTATCTTTTGTAATAGTTGACAAATAGTATCGTAATTGATCCCCACTAGAGTATTTTGTATATTTGCCACTGTTATTCACATACGCGTTTTTATTGTTATTCAAATTGATGGCGATACGGTATGGTCTATAGAACTGATATTAAAGGAATTTTAGAGAAACATATCGAGATGTTTTTATTTGAGTTCATATTACGTTTTACAATTTCATTGTCACAGTCTTGATCGTAATTTAGAAATCAAAACTATCCTTCAATCATGCACTTTGATTAGTCTCAAGCATATATCTTGTACTAACCGTAAGTTCGGAAATTTTATTATTTTTAAGGCTATGCTTATGAATATATGACGAATGAACACGTGTTCCTTTGAATTGTGAAATTATTACTTGGAACTTATCTCAGAATGAATTGACTCTAATCATAATTATAGGTGTGAAAAAGTAACAACCGCAATTTCGATATGATACTATTATTCATAGAATGATAGTCATATATGTCATCAGTACTATTATCTAAAATTATTAAGAATAAAACAGGGTTTGGTGGATGAACGAAATTCTTCAATTTTTATCAAAACATCGCTCGATACTAGATTTTGACGATGACAATTTGTTTTCCTTGAAATCGCATTAAATTGTTAATAACTTGTGCAGAAATCAATTTCCAAGTAAACCGGATCTCACAAACACAACAGCCCCCGTATTAGATCGAACTGAATCGTGCAAGCAAGTGCGCGCGCTGCTGTGATATGCAGTAACTCAAACAAAACTAGCTCAAATTTTGGGATTAGCAATACATTTTCTTCGTATACAGGAGTAATTTTTCAATATTTGACACGTTGCATATTGATCCCCTCGAAGTATTCAAGATTCAATCTCATTCACATTCTCGTTATTATATTTATTTATATTATGGTTGTTCTATGGTTCTTATATTGAAAGATTTGTGAAGAAATACAACGAGTTGTAGTTTATTCATAAAAAATCCATCGTGAAAGATGATAATTACGTATAATAAAATGAGATTTATCATCATTTCATTATTTAATGACCTGAGTAGGTTTAATGTCGATGACGAAGTTTATCTTTCAGTTCGTTCTGTAACCTGTCAGATTTTTCTTGTATATTTGCCATTGTTAATTTTATTATAAATATGCTGAATTTTGATTCAATTATTTTCAGCTTCAAAACCAAAAAGGTTGATTGTTCTCATCAACAGTAATTATGGTCTCTGGTAGCAAATCTTATTGGCTAAATCTCGACATAATAAAGGAACAATATAGATATATTTTGGATCATCTGCGAATGTCAGATACCATTTTTATACACGCGTTATTAGCTTCACCTGAATGAATGAAATTTTGTACACGTATGAAGAACCGACCGATGACCATACAATAATTTCATAGCTATGACCAAGAAAATAATTTACATCCTAAAAATATGGTCAACGCGGTGGCTGGTCTCGGCACATTCACCAAAATTTATTAACTTCCATCCCATGTGGATGAATCAATCGAAGAGTTTTTCTCCCGTAGTCTATCTAGTCTTTTGTGGAAAAATGTCCCAAAAAGTTTAAAATAAAATTATAGGTTAAAAAAACTAAAAAACACGCTTATATAGCAATAAACACTAAAAAGTTAAAAATAATAAGAATAAAGTCATTGGCCAAAAAATGTCATGTTCATAATGATATTCAGATAACTGATATCAAGCACCTCAAGCTTTTTTAACATAAAAGGAAATTTTTTGGTCAATGACTTCTTCATCCTGTAACTTCTTCGTGTTGTTTATTGAACGATGACAAGATGGCTAGACAATATATTGAAATCAACTTTTGTAAATCGTTTTCCATAAATTTCAAAAGTAGTTATTTCTCGGCTACTACATAAAAAATAAGTGAGGATTAGTGTCTTATAGTATTTGTTCATATGTTACCAAATCGGTGTGAAAATTTAATATCAATGTTAATATTGGTTTTCATCGTGTTGCGTTGAGTGGACAAGAATACTGAATCTATTCTATTGACATCTATATATCCGAATTATGGTGTCAACTTGCTCATATTTGATAAGAAAATTGCCTGCGTATTACAATATTTTTATGGAAAATCGAAGAGTGACTGCAAAAACACGTCACTATTCATTCCACTTCACATGGCACTTATCTCTCACTATATGCTAGACGGGCTTGCCACTCCTACTGAGAAGGAATCTTTTATTTAGAAACCTATCGAGGTGGGAGATTTTCGGAGTGTTTCTTTCTGTCACTAGGTACCGCCAGTTAAAGTTTATCTTTTCCGGCGTACCTATAGGTGTTACAAGATCGATGATGGTTTGTTTACGTTGTGTCTCACTTCAGCCAGAGTTCTTTGGACTTTTGGCTGGTTGACTACTCCGTACTGATGAGGGCCAAGAAGCCTGAAACCGGTATGCGGATTGTTAGGTGAACACGACTTAAATTAAACATAATCGAGCTTATCAGAAAGAAACATTTGCATTCAATGTCCATTGATATTTTATGGAAGTATGCATGGATTTTCAGGTGAATATCATTCAACGTTCTGCGTGGTATTTGCCAGGAAAGTAGTTGTTTTCACCTGAGATCTACCTTTCTCTGGTTCAATTTTATATTGAATCCTTTATGTGAAGAAAACCGTTTAAATTCGATTTTTTCTATTGAAATTTCAGTTTAAACTATATTTGTTATGAAGTTTGAACAAATTGCGACATGTTAATATGAAGATAAATATTTGTTTCCATTACACCTATATTTTCGTAGTATTTTTATAATATGGTAATGCTTCTGAGATTAAGAAAAATCATAATATTTGAAGAATGGATCTTCTAGCAAAAGCCGGTTCTGGGATTATTTATGAAATATGTCTATAATTATCGTACCTTATTATCTGTGGACGTCTTCGGAAATGATTAAGTTTTCACAGTGTATTTCAGTATGGGAGAACTTTCCACCTGACTGTTCATAAGCATACGGGAAAATTAAACATTACTTCGAAAATATAATTTTTCTCAGGCTCTCTATATTTTTATTTAATTGTTGAAGAATTCAGGCCTCCGAACAGAAAAATATAGCCAATTACAGAGAAGAATGCTACATAAAAGTAATTCTAAACACTGGAATGCTATAAAGAGAAAATATGATTGTGAAAAAAAAATTAAAGGAGAAACATTAAGAAAGAACTACAATATCTACCCTTTGCTATGCGATTCTGTTCGGCAAGATTGAAATCATGAATGAATAATTTACCTTAATTATTTATTGAGTGAGTTCATTTTTGTGCTGAATAAATCTACTTCCAAAGTATTTCCCATAATAAAATTATAAGATTTAATGCATCTATAGAGAGGGGAATTCAAAGTTAATTTGTAGAGCTCAATCCAGTGATAAAGATGTTCCTATTTCCAACATTAAATGGTATGCAGTTGTGAGTAAGAGAGTTGGTACAATCGGATAAATAAGTATCTTATAAATAAAAAATACAAAATAAAAAAATTCCCTCCGCAAATGAAGATTTTTCGAGTTTGTGAAGAGGAAGTTTGTCACGAAATTAGGATGCCTGAAAAATGTTCTTTGTACATTCTCAGTTATATTATATACTCCAAAGGAGATCACAACTGGATTTATGGAGATGGAGTATTTAGAAAGTATGCGATGGAGTCTGAGGTTTGATCGATGTCCTCACAGATCTTTCCGTGCTTTCCTTTGTTCTCCCTTGATTGTTTTATTGCATTCTGATATACTACAGGCAATGGGGACTAAAAAATAAAATATGTCCAACAAAAGGTGGGGTAGAAACGATTCTTCGACCTGGGGGGGGCTTGTAACTAGTGATTTTTTTCCAAAAGTCACGTGGATTAACCAATTTAACTATATTCATTTCAGCATGTGCTTAACACATATTACCAGATCACCAATCCTTAATTGCTTCTCTTGTAGGACAATTTAGCTATTGAGGGTTTCTTAACGAGTAATCGATGGATCACCAATTTTAAATTATACAAATCATCATGCACGGTAACATGTATTTAGCACCTATCACCAAGTCCAAAAATGACGTGGAATCCAAATAAAACAATCCGACTGGGGCTGGCTGGAAACTTGGTACCAATGATCCCACTCCAGTAACAACGTCAGAGAAACCTGCCCCAGATACTTTATTATTGAATGTCATTTCATGCAATTGCAAAAAGGGATGCCGTGGAGCGTGTGGCGTCAGAAAAAGTGGGCTGAAGTGCTCTCTTGTATGCGGTTTCTGCAATTGTCAATCATGCGAGAATGCACCAGAAGTTCAACGAGAGCGACAACGAAGATGATAACACTGACAACGAAAACATCAATATACTAGAATCATCAAAAAGAAAGAAATAATAGAAATATTCTCGGGGGTATAAATTACGAAATAATTCAATTGCAAAAAAAAGAACATCTGCGGATTAGGCCGACTGGGGATACCACAATAAAAAAAACAAGCCGTTCTTTCTACCTCATGGTGATGGTGCTGTGGAAATGCGTTGACTTTGAATTTATAAAATTATAATTATACAGTGAATAGCTGGGAATGATTTCTTGAAATGAGAAAAACGAGCAGTTGGACGATTTTTTGGAAGAATGTTCCACGTTTCTCCCACTGTAACTCGTCAGACTTACAGAAAACGTGTTAATACAAAAAATGTAGGCAATTTAGCCTACAACATTTGTAGGGCCAAAAACCGCCACAGACTGGACTAATAGTATTTTTCCCACTCTCAAGATTTTTTAGTTTTATTGAATAGCGTGCGCGTTTTTCCCTGAGTTTGGTTGTCTACCAGCTCACCTTATCTTTGTTTGTCTGCTTTTCAAAGAACAGAAAGAGTTTTTGTGACATTTATTCATATTGAATTGGAGTTTGTTACTTGAACAGTAATTCGTAAACCTGTCAAGGTCTTGTTGAAAATAATAGCAGTCCTCTTGAGTAATGTGATATATACACCTTCTAATCATCTGTAAAAAGTTTGTATTTGGTTCGTTTGGAACATTGAAATGTAATGGTCCTAGGTGAGATCCTTGGAGTACCCCTGATGTAACCTGCTGATCTATAACCATGTATTACAACATACTATGTTCGATTTGGGAGGTATGATTTCTGGTTGTGGCCTTATTCGATTTAAAATTTATATCTGGGGTTTTGAGGTACGTGGATTACGAATATTCAATGACAAAATTATGTTATTTATCGATCCAAAATCTATAACTCTGAATATATGTTGCATTTAATGACTTTTTCTAGTGTAATAACTGAACCAATAGATTGAGAAATAGTTAAATTTGGATTATTTGATCAGCACCTGACTCTGAATTCATTTTTTTTCACTCTTAAGTAGCCCCTTTCCTGGGGTCAGTTCAACTTTTTATTGAGTATTCTGACGATTGATCATTTCCTATTACAATTTCCATAATGATCCAGTAGCTGACAGTCTCATAGGAAGAGCGGAGATAATTATTTGGGTCAACTTTTTTCAGTATTTGAATGGTTTCGGGCATATTCGAACAAAGCAATTAAAATAACGCGCGAATCCGTCAAACACGTAACACCGAAACGTCAGGCAATCGGCCAGTGTTGATTTAATAAAAGTGAAATATGGTGTGGGTGAAATTGAATAAATTTATTATAGTATTCGAAATGAAATGAAATGATGCAATTACGCATTTTACAGGGAGTAAAATGTGATTTTGTATTCAAGCAGTGTCCTTACTTGTTAGTGGTCGTGGTGTAACGAGTGGCGGCGGCAAACGCGTTGCTGCCGCCGCCTACGAGTCGCAGCAACACGTACACACTAATTGCACGCTGATGAGAACGTGCGTTTTACTCTTTACTACTGTTGTTATTGCCAATTTTATACTAACAAATGTCCCCAATCGCTCTCCTACCCATATTAATTACGAATAATATTCGATCACGGCCGCGTTTACGTTTAGTTTAGTTTTTGATCCAAAGTATTTGTGAATTCATGTAGTACCACAAAAACATTTACGGAACATATACAGGGTGTTTTAACCACACTAACATTATAGGAAAATTATACGAAGCAGAGGGGTAAAATGGCTTGAAGAAGACCGAATTTATCTATTTCTGACCAAATATTCTACCTTAAACTACTTACTTACTCCAAAGTTATAATTCAAGTTAAAAAAATCCGCAAATAAGACCACCGGATCTCCTTCAAAAACAATAAACTTAATAGGCGTAGTGCATAGTATGAAATTGCTTGTTATGAACTTCAAATATACCTTCATAGCCCCATGAGCCAATAGAGTTATTTATTAGGTTAAATTTCACCTAAAGGTGACCAGAAAAATGTGTTCAGAATACTTGAACTTTCAGGGAATACTTTCTAGTGAATATGAACCTAATTATTACCTCATGTATGTTCACATAGTCAGGGAATACACAAGTCGGTAAACAGGTCTACTATATACTCTACATTACCTATTTTGGCACCAATCAAGTTGCCTGGGCATTTTTTGTCCTAGTTTATACCCACTGTTCCACAATGAGGGCGAGATTACTACAATATTTGTCTAATGAGACTAAATGTCTACAACGAAGTCAAAGTCACCAAAATGAATTCTTCAAAGTAACTTGGCCTATTATTAGATATTGAAGCCCGAATCGATTCGGATGAGCATGACATGATACAATTTACTCTCATCAAATAATTTATTTTGGAGCTGAATTTCAGAAATATATAAAATGCCAAGTAGAAATTCGAATAGAATTAATAAACCATACAAGTATACCACCAACTACTATCGATTAGCTGCCAGAATGGGAATATAATCCGAACACTTCCCAAAGTCCAAAGATCGGAGCCATCATGTTACTTACCTATGTGGTATATAAGAATATTCTACTATGTGCTCCACGTCTTTTAATGACTTCAACTATTTCAAATCATTCATCATCCATTTTTATGAATAAAAATATGAAAGCAAATAAGTGTTAACCATCGACGGAGGCAATACAAAACAGGCTTATGTTAGGTTATGCCGGTAATAGATGGATTGACAGAATGAACAGAATGAATGCATATATAAGCTGCGTTCAACGAGCTTCGTCTGTCGGCAGCGGTAAACTACTGCCGTGACGTTTTAAATGATACGACAAAATGAAATTCAATGAAGTTGGTCCAGCTGAAGCAAATGGGTAAAAAAATGTATTGAATAAAGTGCAAGAAAACGGAAGCAAATAGCAAAACTATAGAAGATTGAAATGTTGAAACGATGACTTCGAAAATTTCAACAATAATCATTGCGGTGTTCGGAAACGTCGAATTGAAGTTTTTAAGCAAATCATAATGTCATGATTTTTTGAGAGGTAGTCACAATTGGCAAACAAATTGAATTGGATATTTCCGAGCACGGCATTCTGCAAAGTAAGCATTCTAAGAGTACTTTCAGACTATGCGGAACGCGGCCATGTCAAACTACAATTTTTGAGCCAATCACTACACACCATTTGATATTTAAAATATTATGATTGACTATTTCTCTTCGGATAGAGATTCCCTCCTTACACTGAGATAGCATTGTAATGGATATTATTATGGCAAAATGTGCACTGAATACAATTATCGCGTACTATTTTCAATACCACTGATATTTGATGTTCAATTCCAGAATAAACACTTCAATTTCAGAATAAATAATTATTACAGGATTTTGTAGTATATATCGTTTTCTTTGAGTAACTAGGTATAAGCCAGACAGAGATACTTGGTTTTACCATCAACAAGAAGTAGAAAATAATGTTTATATTTTCTCCGTATTAGGAAATAAAATGATCATTTTAGTGCTTCTGCTCAGAATATCGAATAACAACAATATACATTTATTATCCACGATTCCAATCCAACCAGAGAACGGAACGTATAGACATATCGCATGAAAAAACATCCCATAACAAATTTGTATTTCATCACGTGACCACAATGTGAAAGTGTCTGAAATCCCAAGATAAGGAAAATGGACTTCAAAGTCAGGAAGAAATATTACTTTCGACTTTGCATAAACTCTATGTGTTCTCAAAGTTGAAATTTTAGGAAAATGCGACTTAAAGGTCCCATATGGGATAGACGCCATATTTTTTGGCTTGAAGCGTTTCCGCCATGGCAAAAATGATCCATAATTTTCTTGAATCGACTATATTTTAATGATAGATAGTCAAGAAATTGGTGTATATGATATGTATATACATCCTTCATCTATAAAATTAGTTTCTGCAGTGTTTGATGAAAAAAGTTGAAGTATTTTTAATTTTATGAATTTTTTCAATACAAATTTGATATTTTGAAGGGGCCCACTTGTTTTACATAAGTAAAATTCAACATTATTACAGAAAAGTTTGTATCGCAAATAAAATCCGAACTAGATGTGAATGCGAAACCATCACTTGCATACATCATTCTCTGCTGTACGTTTCTTGACGGTTCTTTTTTCATACGCCATGTTCATTTCCAAAGCTTCTACGAATAAACATGTAGGTTAAGATACACAATATGCAGTAAACCTTCATTATCTTCTTCTAACCTTCTACTGTTTGTTTTATTATAGTGTTTATTAGCTAAAATAGGCGGAAATGACTAAATTTTTACCATAAGTCGACTATTCTGAAAGCAATTTCACCTATTTATGCCTTAGACTTATTGGGAAAAATGTCTAAATGGCCCACTTTTTGACTTCTGAATTACTTCCATCTTCTTCCCCATATTGGTAAATTTAAGGTAATTATAACGTAAGAGAACTTCGGCGACTACAATTTACCATTGGCTACGTGACAATCCGCAGAAGAACATGGACTTCGCTGCCCTCAAGGATATCCAGCACACATCTTAAGTGATAATTTGTCCTTTCTTAACACGTTGAAGGACAGTTACGTTGATCGGCGTCATCTTTGGCTTGCTAAATTCAGCAAGAACGCCGTCCGGCGTCTAAAATTAAACTGTAGTACCAGACATAACGTTCCTCGACGTTCTGAATCTCATTCAAAATCTTAAAGACTGCCACATTCACCAAAGTTCGCATTAGAATACCGCCGGTTTTGGTACGTACAAAATTCTTTACACTGAGGTGCTTCTCCCACTACAACGGTAGAAGGGAAATTTGTACAGAACGCCGACAGACGTCTAGCGATCCATATAAATCTAATTAGTCATTGTTTTGATGCCAAAGTGGAAGTATCGTTCTAGCGACATCTCCCTATTTTTACGCGGGAAAGACCACGTGTTCCTGTTTTTTTTTCTAAATTATTGGTGGATTGCAGTTTTTTATGGGAACTCCTCGAGGCAAGTCTCAGAAAAAATATGTGTTTTCAAAGTGTAGAATGTTTACTAAAAAAAATATACGACAAGAAACCAGTTTTAGATGTGAAGGTTGTGAAGAAAAACCGCCTCTTTGCCATTTTGTTTTGAGAAATGGCATGACTCAATGCATGAAGTATAATAAAAGTTATTCATTTTATTTATTATATACCTTTTTTGCGTATTTTCAGTTGTCACATAGAATACTTTTTTAATTCTTGACTTCATTTGTTTATATTCCTGTCTTTTTAGAAGTCGTTTATATTCATGTTTTTTTTCAGATTATCTTTCTCAATTCTTGACGTATATAGACGTTCTGGCGATATCTAGTAAATATTTTAGTTGAAAAGTGACAACGTTTAACGGCGTCAAGTTTCAAACACCAAAAAAACAAATATAAATAAAAAAATGTAAAGTATAAATTAGTTTCTATACTTTTGAATACATTTCAAGACAAAATTTGTTGGAAAATACTAGTGTCTTTTTTAGCACCAAGCAGGTAACCCTACTGTCCATCAACTACTGTTAAACAACTCAATTTCATTCCTAATAATCATAACGTATATTTAGATTCAGTTTTTTCACAACATATTTTTGTTCAGATTATGGAAACCACTGATACCCAATAATTTCCATCGTTCAGATCAAGATTATCTATTTTTGTACCTAATGCGAAGATCTTATGAAGTTTTGTCACGATACATATACAGCAAATATTGATAATCAAATGATAAGTAATTCAAAATATTTTTGGAACTCATTGAGGAAAAGTTATGGATTTCCAAATAATATGCATCTTGACGGTCAAATAGCTAACACAGGAAAAGATAGAGACTTGGACATGAGGGAGGAGTTTAACGTGCAGCGCCGCAGTGGCGGAATGGGGCGAACTCGTCCGTACAATGTCACTTATCCGCATTTACCGCTTTGATAAAAAGGGTGTTTACAAAGTTCGATAGTTTGAATTTTTGGGGTGCAAACGTCAAAACGGCGTTTGTGTTGTAATTCAAATCAAATCAAAGAGATACCCAGTGTCGAAAGTGCGCGTATAATGAATGAACGACAATGAACGAGTTGGCCGCAAATAACCTCGAATCAAATGTAATGGACGTAAAAAATTGAGGTTTTCGAATGATCACTGCTGTGTTGTAGAGTGTTGTTGAATGCACCCCCGAATACAAAATTGTATGGTTTTTCTACCGTGAGCTACAAACGTGATCAAAGAGAAAAATGGATACTGACACCATTTTCACCTTTTCGATACGATTCAGATACTCCTAAACTACGTCTATTTGGGAAATAATTTCCTAATTTTTCCACAGTATTTCTTCGCAGGATCTTAGAAACTACAATTTTAATGCTATATTTTTCATTTAATAATAATAATAATAATAACATGCCTTTATTCATCATCTTACATGGTTTACAATTGAATATTTAACAAGAATGATGAATGGGCGGGGTTCAGATATTAAAGCTGCTTTTAAACACAACCTTGTGTGAAAATAATATTTTGAAAGTCTGTTATTATTGTACACTAATAAAATGAAAATTATTGTTAATTTCAAAAAAATGCAGTATTGATATTGACTTTGTAGGGTATACAGGGTGTTATGTAGTAAGTGTCCGATATTTCACAGGACGATTCCTCAGTTATTTATAAGGTGAAAAGTTCATATAAGCATGGGTCCGCAAGGCCTTCATTTTTTATATACAAGATGTCGAAAATTTATTTTTATTTTGTTTTTTCGTTAATAATTTTAAAAATAATGTCGATATTTGGATGAAAATTGGTATTTGGGGATTTTTTAATATGAGAAATTAAAATTTGATCATAGTATGGCCCTTAATTGTGGGGGGCAAACGAGAGACAAAGACCTGTATTCTTTTGGGGAGTCGCAACTTTGTTGTGCATGTATGTATCACATTTTCTAGAGGAAAAATCGATTCCTCTATAATTTTTACGTGAAAAATTTATTTCTTTCAAAAGTCGCTACAAGCAGCCGTTTTCGAGATATTTTGATTTCAATTAATCGATGCAATTCAATCTTCTTCTCATTGATTCGCGAACTCTTTGAAAATGAAAGTATCAAGAAGGCTAGTAAGTTTATTCCAATGTTTTTTTGTGCTGTCATGTCAAAAATAATATCTTGACGCATAGTTAAATAGTTTTATTCATTATTATTGTGATTATTTGTTAAAAAATGTCAAACTTCACCAATGCAGAGTATGCTGACTTACATTTTACATACGGACTTGCTAACGGAAATGCATATGAGGCTAGACGTTTGTATCAGGAGCGTTAGCCGAACCGCACAACTCCTGCTTCAAAAACGTTTTCAAGAATTGACGCTCGGTTAAGGGAAACAGGAAGTTTTGAGAAAGCTAGTCATCTGTCGGGTGCACACCGGACGGTAAGAACCCCAGAAACCGAGGAAGCAGTTCTCAATCTGGTAGGAGAACACCCGGAAACGAGATCCAGAAAAATGGTTGATTTTTCCAATGTCTTATTCAAAATCCTTTATTTGAAAATCAAATCCTGTTTACCGACGAAGCAAATTTCTCACGCAACGCTATACGCAATTTTCACAACAATCATTTGTGATCAGAGGAAAACCCCTATGCGATACAGGAATCACATTTCCAAGAACAGTTCTCTCTTAACGCGTGGGCAGGAATCCTTGGAGATTATTTTATAGGTCCATTCTTTATTCCGGGAAGATTAAACGGAGAGAGATATAGTCATTTTCTTGAAGAAGATTTGCCTATTTTACTGGAAAATGTGCCGCTTAGACTACGAAATGAAATGTGGTTTATGCATGACGGTGCCCTGGTACATTTCAGCATCCAAGCGCGAGCATTTTTAGATCAAACTTTCGGCAACCATTGGATAGGTCGGGGAGGACCTCAACCCCATGGCCCCCTAGGTCACCAGACCTTAACAGTTTGGATTTTTTCCTGTGGGGACATCTGAAATCCTTAATTTATCAGACACCTATCCAAAATGAAGAAGAATTAAGTAGTCGAATAATTAATTCTTGTAGAACGATTCAAAATACTCCAGGAATTTTCCAAAGAGTGAATCAATGAGAAGAAAATATTAAATGTGTGCATACAGGCTGGAGGAGGACATTTCGAAGATTTTTTGTGATTTTGATTCATTTATATCTAGTTTTCCGTTATTTATTGTTGTATAAAAATTAGCATTTCAAATGTTTCTATGTTGAATTAAAAAAAAGTTTTCAAAATTGTTTCACTTTTTGACAAACACATGCATCGATTAATTGAAATCAAAATTTCTCGAAAACGGCTGCTTGTAGTGACTTTTGAAAAGCATACCTCTTTCATGTAAAAATGATAGAGGAATCGATTTTTCTTCTAGAAAATGGGATACATAGATGCACGACAAAGTTGTGACTCACCAAAAGAGACAAAGACCTGTAGGCGGCGCCCCCTACAATTAAGGGCCAAACTAAGATCAAATTTAAATTTTTCATATTAAAAAATCACCAAATATCAATTTTTGACCAAATAAATTTTCAACGCCTTGTATATAAAAAATGAAGGCCTCGCGGACCCATGAATATATGAACTTTTCACCTTATAAATAACTGAGGATTCGTCCTGTGAAATATCATATTATTACATAACACCCTGCTTACTTGGAAATTTTTACAGTCAATTCATAATATCTTTGCACATATTTGGGTGGAATAATTCGAAAATTAGTGTTTTTTAGGAATCCAAGTAGACATTTCTTGCATAATTATAGAACTTTGAAACATATCATATTATATTTATATATATTTATTCACCTCTAATTTGACAGAGTACTGATTTGTTGTCGCTGCTGCTTGGCTAATCACTTTCGCATGCATGCTGGAATAAACTTTTTTTTTACTTTCCGCACCTGACACACGTGACCCAATCGCACTAATGCTACTCGAAAACAATGTGGCTTGTAATGGGTAAAAACCCAGTTTCAAGCACTTGCTCCATCACGAATATAAGACACTTTTACTGCATGAAGATGTCTGCAGTTTATATTTAATGATGATACATTTATAACTATTACTCATATTTTTTTAGTTTGATACTCATGACAGAAGGTAGGGCAACCAGGTTTTTTCAGTTCATTGTGAAAACTCATTAATTTTGAACCCAAATAAATGCCTAGTCTATTGCAAGGACCAATTTTTTTGGATCTGGATAAAAGCACGAAGTATATATAGGGATTCATTTTTTACGTAGATAATTCTGACTTCATAATATTCCACCGCTACAAAGTTAGTTAATAATATCACCGATCACCCGCAAAATCTTAGATTTGGTTGAATTACGAAAAAGAACCAAGTTCCACACTCATCTTCGAAAAACACTCAATTTTTAATTGTAATTATAACTGTGAGAGCCATCGAACAAATGATTTCTAAAAAAAAATGCGATACAACTTCCGCTTAATTTATTTGAAGGGTGTGAAGAAATATTCCTGGAGAAATCAAATGTCGCACATAAAACTTTCATTGTCCCATAATTGCGTTAGCGACAAATTTTTGAAATATGGAGCGAGAATAAGTGACATAAAAAGTCATGTTTGTAGTAAATATAATAACAATAAAATGTAAATTGATTTCTCACGGGGCAGGGAGTTGATACTATTAGGGGGATGCAACTCGAGTTCACAGCTGGAGAGGTAATATAGGACGCACAGGGGTGTCTGCCTCGGTGATCTTCAACGAGAATCTATTTAATAAACTACGAACACACTTTTCGCATGGAAGAATGAAAAATGTTGCCACATCGAGGGAATTCTCATCATGGCTATAAAAATCCGATTTGCATCAGAAATTATATATATATATATATATTCTTTTTGATTTTCTTGACATTAAATGTTTATTTATTTTCTCCAGTTTCTCAGAATAAAGGTCATTATCAGTCAAAGGCTTTATTTAAAACGACGTTTTTACATTTATATTTGTCATCTTCAGGTTAAAAGAAATAATCAGACGTTTTATTCATGTATGATCATTCTCTTGCTGCTCGTTCGAACGTTGTTGAAGAA
The DNA here is from genome assembly GCA_018342105.1 of Gonioctena quinquepunctata. NCBI lineage: Eukaryota > Metazoa > Arthropoda > Insecta > Coleoptera > Chrysomelidae > Gonioctena > Gonioctena quinquepunctata. The sequence continues at coordinate 732,635 of JAFIRS010000169.1, forward strand.
AATATTCATTGTATATTTTATATCATGAAGTGAATAAATTCTACCAACATTTGTTAAGATTGTTAAAATCTTCGGGATTTGAGACGTTTATCCGGAAACCGAAAACCTTTTTGTTATTACGGGCACGTCAATATGTATAAAGTATTTCTCAAAGTGCTAATAATATTTTTAGGGACTTTTGTGGTTTTTGGTATTACTTGAATAATTTTTTGTGGATGATGTATTTTTTTGTTAAGTTTTTTGGGGGTTATGACGTTCAAAAACTCAAAACATGTGGAAACCAACCAAAAAATTTATTAGAAGGGCAAACCACTAATAGTCTACCCAATAGGTCGCTGTGTTTTCTCAATACAAAAATATTCAATTACTCAGTCGTAATCTGAATTTGCCTTTCGGAAAAATTATGAAATTTCTTGGACTATCTCCGCGCCCGTTTTCAAGACCCAAGGGGAAGGATCACAACCAGCACCAATTCCTCGCTGATTTTTCCGTATTTTTTCTTTCGACTCATTACCATTCTGACATTCCTCAGTTCTTCCTTCGGTATGAGTACCCAGTTACGATCCACTTTAGGAGAAGTCTTTTTTTACCCATAAGATCCTTTTGTTATTTATTCTATTCTATTTGGCGGAATGGAACTCAAAACGTGTTCTGACAGTGGGATCTGTCAGTTCCTTGTGTAATCTTATGTTCATTTTTTCGCACTTCAATTAATTTTGAGGTTTTGCCTATGTAACTTTGGTCGCACGAACACGGTATATTGTACATACTGTGATTTATACATATATATATATATATATATATATATATATATATATATATTGGTTGTCCTGAACGTCGTTCTAACATAATAACTATTGCCAATATCCTCAATAATATTTTCAGATAGTCCGAGGGCATAGTAAAAACGTTATTTGTGAGATGGGTAGGTAGTTTTTGTATTTGTGTTCGATATGCCACCATTATTGTATTTTGAGTTTTGTTGCCTTCGGTGGTTCAAAAGAATTGAAGGAATAGTTAAAGAAAATATATTCAAGCAAACGTGTCTGTTCCCATAAGTTACCTCTATTATTATTTATCTCCTAGAAAAACTATTCATATATATTTATTGATATTTGGCGATTGTTTAGATATTTCGATATTAGTTTACTGCCTACCATTCTACTATTTCACACTTCTTTTTCAGATCCACTTATGAGCAGAAAATAGAATGGAACAAAATAATCTTACTAATACTCCACAAAACGCTCAATATTATGGCCTGCATTCTTTCATCGCATAACAGTTTGATAGGACATTAATTTTTGTTTTCTAAATTACCATAATTTCACGCGGTTTTGAAAAAAACGGGAGTAGACAGTTCCTCATACGGCAACTATAAAAAAATATCATTCAGATTTTTCTAGGTTTTTTCAAAACACAATCAGAAAACTAGTTGGAGACTCATTGAAAATTTTTGGTATAAAAAAATCAGGTGGTTTGTTGATCAATTGCTTTTGCCGTTTTAGACCATTGGACTTTATTCATTTAAATTATTTCAAATGGAAGTTATGAAAACAATTAATCAACTAGAACGCAATATTCTATACTTGCCACGAACGGCACTGCTTCACATATGTATATCTAAATCACTATATCAGATTTCTTATTTCCTTACATTTTTACATCCTAATATATTACCAATTCTTTTGGCTAGATTTATAATTATTTTCCAATAGTTCTCATGGCTAATGAATTACCAAGCAGTCAAATAGTTGAATAAATTCAATTCGTCGGAAAACATTTCAATAAATCCAAATGATAAATAATTATAAAACTTACATCACGTTAGAAAGTTGAATTTTTGTCATTTTTTATCTTCTAATTCCACCGATATTTACTCTAACATTCCAGATGATGATCGGTTTCGAAAGAATAAATTTGATATTCCTCTTTTTGTTTTGCCGGCTAGTTCCAAGCTCAAGAATATTTGTGTTATCGAAAAAGAGATCTGTGTAGTATAAGAAAGAAGTGTCATCGAGTTTAGGACAAATGTACTGCTACCAACCGTCGACAAATCACAGTTCCATTTCATAAATCAATTAAGTTGCCACAATGGATCGCCACCGGCATCTGATATACAGGGTGTTTGTTAATAATGTCAGTGTGAGAATTTGTTCATTCAGTGAATTGCATGATTGTAGATTATCATGAGAATGCAAATATTACCTTTAAAATGAAGTATAGGAAATATTCTAGACATAGAAAATCTAGGGAAAATAAGGAACTCTCCATTCTTGACACTTCTTTTTGGGATTATAACCTTCCACAATCTGAAAACAAAATCAAATGGATCAGGGAATCTTTACAATAGTAGAAGGGCAAAGAAAAAACTTTGCCCCGATAAGTTTCTCGAATAGGAAAACGGAACCCTCAATAAATCACTAACATGTCCCTTTGTCTGTCTGTCACAGCTTCCAGATACTCTTTGATATGGGAAGTTGGAATTTGGCTAGGTGACAGAGCTTAGTGACCAGCATATTTCCCAATCTCAAAAAGATCATTCAAATATGTTGGACAGGGACGCTTTGTTGTTTTTCTGTCTGTCATATGAAGTACCAATTGATTGGGCTAGGTGAAAAGAATCCAAAGTTTTTTCCACATGGACATCGAAAACACTCTAAATTGTTCGTTAATCTCAATGAAATCCATCCACAGATAATATTCACTTTGGAATCAGAAGGAAAGAATCTCCTGGAATTTTATTCAATTGAACCTTTCCCGCTGGAAGAAGCATTCCTGAAGTTTATTTAGAAATACGCACCTAATTCATTAGCAGCCAATCATGCATTAAAATTAAAAGTCCAGCAACAATAATGAAATTTTGATTATTTGGGAGATGGGATATTTATTCTCTCATTTTCAGTCCTATGACCAATTTATGCTTCTTCTTCTTCTTCGCACAAGGTGGGCTGGTTCCGAAGAACCCCGTACACGTAGGCCTCTCTATTTGGGCCCTTTGTGCGCCCACTTGTTCTGAGAAACTCAGCTGGGCATGCCGATTTCTTTGACAAAATTCAGCAGCTTCCTCAGCTGAATCTCCTTGACGTCCTCTGGGTTCAGAATTATGCTCCCAAGGTTGATCTCCCTCTGGTGCACCAAGGCTGGGCACTCAGTGAGGATGTGCGACGATGTCTCGTCATCTTCCAGGCACCATCTACATAGGGGATCATCTGTGATCCCGATGAGCTCCATGTGCCTGTTCAGGTGATTATGTCCCGTTAGGAGCCCAGTCACAGTCTTGATGTCCCGTCTGTTAAGTGACAGGATCTCTTTAGACATTTTTTTCCTTACCAATTTATGCTAGAATGTTGCTTAAGGTGTACCGATTACCATGAGGTGACCATAGCTCCTTGGTGTCTATAACTACGCCCAGGTCAATGACCCTTCTGAACATTTGTCATCATATATTGGCTCGGGTTGAAAAAAAAAACAATCTGTCAACATAGAAAAAACAACATCAAATTGGTAGTCGGCAACCCTAAAAAGCACCAGAACTCCCAGATATCGATTTTGAGTCAAATTGGACGTGGGCAATGGTTCATGGTCAGGTTGACGAGAGTCTTATCGATATATGAAGCCAAGCAACATCGGGCGCGGCTAGTACTTGGATGGGTGACCACCTGGCAAGGTGGTGCGCGTTAAAATGCCCCACAACTGTAGCGTAGTAGCATAATCGCACCTGCAGGCGTCATATCAATAAGCATGAGACATGACGATAGATATGCCGTCCTTCGGAGGGGACGTCATAGATATTGGGCTCCTCAGAGTTTCCTACCTCTGAAACAACAGAGGATTCAGCAAAATTTCCGATTGGGGATAGTGTGCTCACCATCGTCGGTGTTATGCCCTGGTTGCAGAAATGGGCCGACGTTAAATAAAGAGAAAAAAAAAGTCAAATTGGACCTCAAATGAAAAAAAAACATCTCTATATTTGCGCAGTCAATTTGCATTTCTAGTTGAATCGGTCTGTAAACTAAAAAAAATGTCCGCCATGTTGGAGTTTTGAATATTCACCATATGAGAGTGTGAAAGTCTACTATCACGGAAATTATGTTAGCATATCTATCAATTCAAACGGATCTGTGGAAGGAGGTGGAAAGTGAGTTACAAGAATCCATACAAAATAAACTGAATAAAAGTGTGTTAAAAACCCTAATTCTGAGAAAACGCATATATTTTTAAGCAGTTTTGTAGAGAAGATGGGTATCTTCATTATCAGAATCATCAGTGGCACGCAACTATAAGAAAAGGTATTTCAAGTCAATGCAATTGGCTGAAAGAATATATACAAAAATATTAGTGGATAAATATTTGTATTGCATCCCAAATTCTAAATATATCATCATAAAAGCAATGAATGATTTTCTACATACAATCCATGAATAATAAAATATATCGGCAGGTTATAAAAAATGTTTAAAAATTATCACAAAACCTGGAAGCGTTCGATGGAAAGAAAAAGTTTCTACTAAAGCGACAGGTGAGGCATAGACGAAAACAAAAGGTATAATATAGTATTCTCATTGTGCCAAGGCGTTAAGCAATTATTTGAAAAATTTGATAAATTTTATGAAATCAATTTTTGGCCAGATCGGCGAAATATCCTTAGAGTTATAGGTTGACATTGACAATCAAACTTCGGCCAAACGCATCAACGAGTATACTCATGTTTTTCCATGTTGATTACAAGATTTTATAAATGAAAATCCGTTCATGCTATAAGTTTTCACTATCCACCCTGTTGGTGGTTTCGAGAAGAAGCATCGGGCTTCCTCTTGTATGTAAAGCAGGAAATTGCGAGAGGCATTCAGGTCGTCGAATTCGAAAAAAAGGATTCAGAAGTTGAAAAAGGCGAGGATCAGCTACCTACGGCATTTCTAGAAAGTCTCCCGCATGTGCTAAATACGCGGAGAACGCTAAATAACTTACTCGATTTTGCGGTATCGTGACTCTACAAGATTCCGTAAAATCGTTTGAACGTTTTTAAAATTTCCTACATCGATGGGTCCATTCGACTATCAACGGTAGTGAGAAAACGTCGGCATTTTGAAAACAATTCAAACATAAATAAGTTGTCTACAGGTTTTCGGTCGGGAGAATGCGAGAAACACGCTGCCGCTTGTTGCTACATGTAAACAGTGGTCCTCAGATTGTATAAATGGAGATTTTCATGATACGAGGGTTGATCGAAAAGTAATAATAATCTTCATTTTGCTGGAGCTGGATTATTGTTCTCAGAGTGAGTGACTAATTCTCAAAACAACATAGTTCCACTTGCATACAAGGAATAATTCATTTATATCTTAGCTAACGAAGATACGTCACAGTTTTCTGCATCCCCATGGCACATTTGTCTACATTCTTGCAATGAATTTAGATATAAATATATTTTGGACATTCTGACATCAACAACTTGACCACACAGAAAAAAAGGAGCAGACTCTCACTTCTTCTACACAATCCAATAATTATTGTTAGATGTCCTCATTTGGATCAAACGTGATATCTCTTGGATCGTTCAAATCTGCTAAAATTAAACTCGATTCGAGAAAAACGTTTCTTAATAAAATTAAAAAAAAAATCTCTCAACTCATCCTCATTATTCAACAAAGGAAATTTTCATTTAACATGAGATTTTGTCAAAATATCAAAATTTGGTTGGACTTATTCAGGAGTACCAATTTCGTGGATCAATGCAGTTACAAATTGATTCAAGAAATATTTTTCACTCTGTGCAATCAAAATTGTCCCCAGGCACTGTCTCCCCGAGGTTACATTGAGTTTTCTCTCGTACTTTTTATGACGCCTTTTCCAACAGTCTTGCTTCGAATCATACACAGGATTATTGAGTAACATTTAGGAATTTATTGTTGAAACAAGAATATCTCAAAATTGGCTTGACTTTATTAATAGGTATGTTTACAAAATTTCATTGAATTTTCCAATAGAGTTTTCAATGGCGACTAGACAAAGTTGGAAAAATTCCATATGAAAACGAATATGTATTCATTAGGAGATGCATGATTATCAACTGACGTGTTTTCCTTAAAACTTATTGTTTCCTGCTGGTTGTTTGTCATATTCTTCTTGGCTTAGTTTTGGCATATATGCTTGTATCCGTTGGTCAAGTGCCTCTCTTTCGCAAAGCTAACTGATTCCCGTTCTGCTGAAGCAGTGCTTCAGTTTTTTTATGAAGATTTTCTGTGTTCATTTCAGTGTATCTTCTTTTAGTATTCCTCGTATTATCGCCCCCCCCCCTATTTCCTTATTTGGTCACGTACACGTTGATTTGGGTAAACTCAAATCAGGTTCGGGGCCAATACATGGAACTAGTTATACTAGTCTTGTAAGCATTATTTTGCCTTTTGAAACAGTTCAAGGTCAAGTATAAACATTCCCAGCACATGATTTCAATTTCTGTACAACTTTTCGCAAAGTTAATATAGAACCTACAATGAATGGGTGGTATTTTCATTTGAACTGAGGTATAGGTTCTCTATGAAATCGATTCCTACCAGATCAAGTAGCGAAAGAGTGGATTCTCATGTTGACCTCGACAGAGATTATATTTACCCCATCCCAATTAAATTCACCCCATCATTTCAGCAACGACATGGTTCACTTTGTAACCGGCATTCGTTTACCGAAAAGATTAACAGGATTAAATACGATCAACTTTTTGAACAAACACTCGGTGTTTGTAGTCCCGAAATAAAAAAGTCAGCAATTCAATAACAGCATGAGGAGCGTGGAAAGTTGATTATGCAAAAACGTGAGAATTAGTCGAGTCCTTTTTTGTATCAGTGTAACTATTTCGATTTGATTCCGATACAATGAACTTGAAGTAGTTGATATATGCAGATGAAAGATATGCCGTTTAAGTTTTTTTCCTCATATTCCATATCTTTGTGTTTTTTCTCATCAGTATTCGATAACAAAGATGAAAATGAAATAATCTGTCTGTGTGTGTTTAGGAAATAATTTTTTCGATATACCGGGTGGCACAGGATATCGGGCCACCCCTGTAACTTCTGCAGTCGTGAACGGATTTTTCTGAAATTTGGTACAGTTATATAAGCAACCATCTCAGATTTGATCACATTACAATCCTATATGGCGGACTTTCGGTTTTTCTGGAAATGCCAGTAACTTTGTTTTTTCAAATGGAACACCCTGTATATTTTTACATATTCAAGTTCAACAGGTCAAAACAAGTCCAAATCTCATGTCAAATGCAATTTTTTAAAACAATTGAAATTAAAATTGTTTTTTTATTTTACCTCGTGGATAAATGAGATTTGGTCGAAGCTATTCATAATGAGTCGCAAATACTTACTGGTTAATCAATTCAGTCACATCACATTTTGATCAAAAATTCATTTTTTTCAAATGGAACCCCTATGGGCCACCTACCTGTCTCTCGAGAATATACATTAAGGAAAAAAATGACATATCATTTTGGTATTTCGGTGCAGTAATAAATTGTATAAATTCAAAAATCTACAACTAGTTCATGAGTTTCCTTGCAGTTCGAATAATTTTTCAACTTAGTAAGATGTGGAAAACAATATTTCTGAATCTTGTCAACTAATTGTGTAAGTTATACTTATAAGCACGATAATGGTATTTTTTTTAAATTCTTCTAGCGTTTTCTCGACTTACATTGCATTGGTATTCCAATTCCCGCGTCGAAGCGGTTGGATCAAAATCAACATAAGCAAAACGTTCATTTCTGCCTCCTCACTTACGATCATCTTCTTAGACTAGGAGGAATCGGCGCATGAGTACCGAAAACTATTCCACCTCAATTTTTTTATGCGATCCTCTTCAAATTGCCCTACTGATGATATAAATGCATGTTGCCATGGGGCAACCCCATGCCATATTGTTTAAACCGAAATTGTTTAAACAATTGCAAGGAATTGTTATTTTTCAACCGGACAATTTTTTTTATATTCTTTATTGAAATACAAATTAAAAAGGTCCTATGACTTTTCACGATAAAGTTAATATTTTTAGAGATATGAATTTTTAAAGGTTCGAAAAATCTCAAATTTGGGTATTTTTGACCCATGAAATATATATAATATATATAAAAAAAAATATAAATAATATTTTTTTTAATTCTTTATACAATAGTTAATAATATTCTTGATAGATATTTAAAAAAAATTCATTGTTTATACCTGTTTTTTTATTGTTAATTTCGCGCGCTCACAAGTATGCGTCGTACCCGGTTTGTGAAATTTTACCTGCTTTACACGCATTTACGGGTTGTGATACGACTAGTAAAATTGGCACAAAAAAAAGCTTTAGAAATGATAAAAGTAAAAGAAAATCGTGATGCTTTAGTCCCTCTTGGCAATGGCTTGGATTTAAGTACTAAGGAGTTGAAAGGCTTAGAAAGATTGTATTTAAATATTTTGGGTAAAAAAGGTAACACGGCGGATGAAGCTAGACAAAGTATTTTTTCTCGTTGCTTTGGCACTAATATTAATTTATCGAAAATTCCGTGCACATCAGATGCCTTGCATTTGCATGCACTTAGAGCTTCTGCTCAAACATACATTTGGAAAAATGCATTGAATCCCCAATATGAAACATTAGATTTTACGAATTTCGGATACAAACTAGAGAATGGTACTTTGCTACCTTTATTTATAAACAAAAGCCCATTTCCAACTGATCTTAAAAAATTGTGTAATTGTAAGAAATGCTGTGCAACCAAAGCTTGTTACTGTAAAAAAAATAATATTAGTTGCATACTTCTATGTGGTTGTGATCCAGAAGACTGTAAAAATATAATATATAAAAATGATATTGATAATAAATACTTATTTTTAAATTTTGTTTCATTATTTCATACTTACACATCTATAACCTTCGTTTGAAGAAGCTATTCAATGTAATTACTTTCTGTTTTAATAAAAAAAAATTAATATAGACTGATAAAAAAGTAATTTTAATTTCATGTTCCGATTTATGCTTAAATAACTTTTGTAAAATTGATTCCAGAAAAAAAAATTGTTAAAAACAAATTGTAGACAATTTCATTATTAATAACATTGCTCTCTTTAACAATCTTGATAAAGTTAATAGTTTTCAAGATGAATGATAAATAATAATTCAGGACACAGAGAGGCCGATGCAGCGCATGAGTCAGAGAGAGACGGCGATACTTAAAGGTAAGCGACTCATACTTGTGAGCGCGCGAAATTAACAATAAAAAACAGGTATAAACAATGAATTTTTTTAAAATATCTATTAAGAATATTATTAATTATTGTATAAAGAATTAAAAAAAATATTATTTATATATTTATTTTTTTTAAATATATTTTTCATGAGTCAAAAGTACCCAAATTTGAGATTTTTCGAACCTTTAAATATTCATATCTCTAAAAATATTAACTTTATCGTGAAAAGTCATAGGAACATTTTAATTTGTATTTCCATAAAGAATATAAAAAAAATCCGGTTGAAAAATAACAATTCCTTGCAATTGTTTGAACAATTTCGGTTTAAACAATATGGCATGGGGTTGCCCCATGGCAACATGCCTTTATATCATCAGTAGGGCAATTTGAAGAGGATCGCATAAAAAATTTGAGGTGGAATAGTTTTCGGTACTCATGCGCCGTTTCCTCCTAGTCTATCTCCATTGTTGGGTTCTTTACTGTGTGGGTATCGTTCAGCGTATAACTGATAAGCGGCGACACTGTTTTAAAGACATACTCCGTAAATTAATAACATATCAACCTGTTCACTTCTTGTGAACCTCTAATTTTGATTTTACATTTCTACTAAACTTATTCTCGGTAGTTAACTAATTTTCGAGAGTTGAGATGGAAGAGACAGCGAAACACAATTAGTTGACAAGATTCAGAAATGTTGTTTTCCACAGCTTACTAAGTTGAAAAATTATTCGAACTGCAAGGAAACTCATGAACTAGTTGTAGATTTTTGAATGTATACAATTTGTTACTGCACCGAAATACAAAAATGATATGTAATTTTTTTCCTCAATGAATGTTCTAGAGAGACAGGTAGGTGGCCCATAGGGGTTTCATTCGAAAAAAAACATTTTTTCAGAAAAAATTAAGTTTTTCTGTTATTTGCGACTCATTGTAAATACTCATTTATCCACGAGGTAAAATAAAAAAATTAAAATAATTTCAATTGTTTCAATAAAATGACATTTGACATAAGATTTGGACTTGTTTTGACCTGTTGAACTTGAATATGTAAAAATATACAGGGTGTTACATTTGAAAAAACAAAGTTACTGGCATTTCCAGAAAAACCGGAAGACCGTCATATTGGATTGTAATGTGATCAAATCCGAAATGGTTGCTTATATAACTGTAATAAATTTCAGAAAAATCCGTTCACGAAAGTTACAGGGGAGGCCCGATATCCTGTGTCACCCGGTATGCTATGTTCCATTTGATAAGTATTTTACAGAACAAATAGTCAAGCACATTGTCTCTAATCTTCGAGCACTGTTTTGATCAGAATTTTAAACCCGTTAAATTTCTGTTTTTTTTTAATTGTGGTGGGGTTTCAACATATATTTTTCTTCGGGTAATTATATTTCTGTGGTGTGATGAAAATTGCAAAAAGTTTTCATAGGCGTGGAGTTCTCCCCATAATTAATTTCATTAGTTTTCCATGAATGATATCCTTTCAAAACAAATCCTGAAAATTGATGTTGATGAGTGACATTTTTGAATATAAGGAAGATATCGAAAGAAACTGAAAAGGTACATTCAGTATATGGATTCCATCCTCATGTATGAGGGCTATTCTGGAAAATTTAAGTAGAGAACGCGGACACCCTATTCTGTTAGCAGTGTCCAGTCATAACGCTGCAAGTTTGACGTTTAAAATGCAATATTTTGATTGTCATTAGTCGTTTGATTTTCAATTAGCATGAAAATTTGGTGGCTGCCTTTGGCAATTACAGCCCTTCATTAGCTTCAGTTAATTTCTAATTGAGAAAAATCGGGGTAATACAAAGATTTGAGAAGAAAAACTAGACATTAGATCACCTGCAGAAGATACAATTTTACACTGAGATCTAGGTGTGAGGAAACTGATAAGTTGGTAGATCCCACATTTGTTAATCGAAAAACAAAAATAAAATATTTGTTGGTATTGATGCGTAGATAATGTTTTGTGGCAATCCTCACAATCATCATTATTGGTCAAAGTGCAAGCATTATCTGCCAAGTGAGGAAAAGATGCGTATCATATCCGTCTACGTGAACTTGGCATGTTTGGATAGTTTTCAAAAGATGAAGTGAGTAGATAGAAAATAAGATGGGTCCAAGTATCGATCCTTGTGGTACCCCTCATTTCAGTGTTAGGTAGTCAGAACTTTAAGTCATTGAAACATACTTTTTGTTGCCAATTTTTGAGATAATAATTCCTAAGCGATAGTGAATTGTCTGAAAAACCAATATATTGTAATCAAATAAAACTGACGCCATGAGAATGTCATCTGTTATGTGAAGTAAGGCTGTTGTATAATTAAGACCTTTTCGGAAACCAGACTATTCTGAAGGCAACAAGGAATTCTCATTCAGATGGGTTTTAATTTGAGCTTCCATAGCACTCTCTCCAAGACTTTTGTCATGGTTGGTAAAATGCTAATTGCACGTAAATCTTTGAAGTAGCTTGGAGCCTTTTGCTCAGGTAAAACCTTTACGACAGCCACGAAGCTAGATACACATTTTACTTCAGGAAAAAATTCACTATATGTGTGATTTTTGTCCCCCTGGAGCCTCTTGCAAGGCATTGTTGGGCGAATATTTCTGTTCGAAAGATTGTTTTGGCTTTTCCGGGGGGTTTTGAGATGTAAACTAAACTAAATTCAGCCCTTTCGTACATCTTTGAAGCATCAGTATACCATATTGATGCATCCCTTTCTAGTTGAGGCCCGTTTGTTGAGAATCTTTTGTGGTTGTTTATGACCACTTCGTAATACCTAGCTGGCATAATGTCTGATGTTTTGTAACTGTACTATAGTAGAATATTTTCCAGAGTCTTCAGATATCCGGTCAGATTTCCAGCTCTCATATTTGATGTGTGGTGCAGTCTGAAGGCCTTGATTGCCGCTTCCTTTTGGTGTAGGTTTATGTTAGATGGAATTTATTCAAAGCAGGCATTTGTATCAATACGGGACCATGAATATATAATTAGGACAACGATTAAATATTTGAGTGAGGAAGAGCCAATAAAAGTTGTTCCAAGTAAAAGTGCAAAAAATAATGCAGCAACTCCTATGGAAAATGTTCCGATTGGTAAACACAAGTTTGCCTTCCTCAAATCTTTGAGAAATTGTGAAGTGGTCATTCAAAATTTGGTTTTCGCGGAGTTTTCTCACCATGATGACGTTCTTTCACATATAGCTGCGAATACTATTTTTTTACAGCAGTTCAAGTGGTTTTCCCTCCACGATATAGTCAAATGTTGACGACTTTGCAAAAAATGATTTCATATAGAGGAAGTTTTGAAAAATAAGGTATATTGAAGCTAAAGAGAAATATTTTGAGGGACTGGATAGCATCATCCTTCTGATCATGAGGATATTTCGATCATGTCTGGCCCTGGGCTACATACCAGAGGCATGGAGGCAAGTAAAGATAGTATTTATTCCAAAACCTGGGAAAACCGACTACTCCCAGGCCAAGGCGTACCGACCTATCAGCCTGACATCCTTTCTCATGAAAACGCCCGAAAGGCTGGTAGATCGGCACATCAGAGAACAATCGCTGCAGTGCAACCCACTGCACAAGCAACAATATGCCTACCAAGCAGGAAAGTCCACGGACACAGCTCTCCACCACCTTGTATATAGGATAGAGAGAGTACTGGCCAGTGGACAGTCTTCATCGACATTGAAGGAGCTTTTGACAATACGTCATTTGAATCTATCTGCCACGCTGCGGCGCGGCAGGGAATCGATCCCACCCTTATTAGGTGGATCAAAGCTATGCTATCACAACGAGTGGTAACAGCAGAATTAAACGGGAGAACCGTAGCTGCCAAGGTATCAAGGGGGTGTCCACAAGGAGGAGTTTTATCACCCCTTTTATGGTGCCTAGTAGTAAACGAGCTTCTTACAGATTGAAAATCGAACCAAGAAGGCTACCTGCTCCTACTGGGCATGCAGAAGAGCCTTAGGCAACACGTGGGGCTTGACACCCAAAACCCTACACTGGATATACACTGCGATCATTCGCCCGATACTAACGTATGGATCCATCATTTGGTGGACCGGTACTACAAAGGGCAAGTCCAGAAATGAACTTGATAAAGTACAATGACTGGCTTGTCTAGGAATAACAGGTGCCATGAGGACCACGCCTACTAGAGCTCTAGAAGTTCTACTAGGACTACCACATCTGCACCTTGTCATTGAGCATGAAGCCATGCGTGCTGCATACAGACTCGAAGGCGCAAGCCAATGGATCGGTACTGAGGCAGACCATGGACACTCAGCTATCTGGAACAGGGCAAAGGAAGGATGTCCAGTCCTATTAATGGAAAGAGACAGCACCCCGCCTGTTCTGGATTTTAGAAAAGGACCCAATATAACCATCCCCACAAGGGAGGAATGGAAAGATAATGCGCCTGACAGACCCCCAAACCAAGGATCAACCTGGTACACAGATGGATCAAGATTTGGGGGAATGTCCGGCGCAGGGGTCTACGAAGAAGGAACAAAGAGAGAAATCTCAGTTCCTTTGGGCAAATATGACTCAGTGTTCCAGGCTGAAGTATATGCTATACTCACCTGTGTCCAGGAAAATCTCGACAATAAAAGTCGATGGCCTACTGCCATCTACTCGGACAGCAAAGCTGCTATTATGGCGTTAGGCGGAAATAGGATTGTATCCAAACTGGTGTCCGAGTGTAGAAACGCCATAGAAAGTTTATCGAAAACAAGCAAAGTCAGCCTTATATGGGTCCCGGGACACTCAGGTGTCCCCGGGAACGAGGATGCAGACAGATTAGCCAAGATAGGATCGGGAAAGACCCCAGTCGGACCTGAACCCATCCTGGGAATACCCAGCAGCCTGGCAATCTCAAACATGGAGGAACTGCTACAAAAGCAGTTCCTTAAAACATGGCAAGAGGCGCCAGGCATGAGGCAATCAAAGCTCCACATAAAGGAGCCAAGGAAAAAATGTCTAAAAAGATCCCGTCTGAGATGGTGGGCCCCTGATGGTGCCTGGAAGATGACGAGACATCGTCGCACATCCTCACTGAGTGCCCAGCCTTGGTGCACCAGAGGGAGATCAACCTTGGGAGCATAATTCTGAACCCAGAGGACGTCAAGGAGATTCAGCTGAGGAAGTTGCTGAATTTTGTCAAAGAAATCGGCATGCCCAGCTGATTTTCTCAGAACAAGTGGGCGCACAATGGGCCCAAATAGAGAGGCCTACGTGTACGGGGTTCTTCGGAACCAGCCCACCTTGTGCGAAGAAGAAGAAGAAATATTTTGAAAAAAACAAACATTTTGTAGTTTCCTGTACGAAACATTTTCTAGAACAACCCTCGTATCTAACGAATTGTAGCCATGTAGTAGTGACTTTCAATTATAAACATATAATTCTAGTATCAAATGGGCTCTGATGGGGGCATTTATAAAAGAAACTTTTTTAAGAAGGTTCTTATTATAGAATATCAATCAATCAATCAAAACCGCTTCATTGTCCAAGAAATAGTCCTTATTGACAAAGCGATGAGAGTAATAACTATAAGTTAGACGTAAATAAGTATATGTGAGTATATAACGTAATGTGTAAAAATATACTTCAAATGTAGAAATCAATATTATAAAGTAATGTTGCAATAAAATAAAGTTAGGTTAAAAAGGGGATACAATGAATTACATTACAAAACATACGGGTTATCACTACACAACTATACAACTTACTTAGAATCAATAAAATAGTAACACAGTAGAGTCCTACTGTGGTTATTGATGTCCGAAATTTTCATTATAGTATTCCTGCAGGTCATAGTATGCTTTTGGCATGATGAAGTCTTTTACTGCCTTTCTAAAGTGTTTAGGATTATTTAATACTTTTAAATATTCTGGCAGGTGGTTATATAATTTCCTGTTTCATATACAGTGCTTCTCAAAAGTCCCCTCCCTCCCTCTTATTTTTGGAACGATTATACATAAAAATTTGGAAACAGAATATTGAAGGTTGTAAACTTTCCTACTAGTGATGATAGATGACGAAATCGTCAAAGATGACGTCACAAAGCCATTGTGACCAATAATTTTAAATGGAACCCTACGGCAAGCGACACCTCTTTTGAAAGGTATCGAGAAAACCTATTCAATGATACTAATTTTGTTTGTGTTTATGGCAGTTTTAATGGCTCATTAGTAAACATTAAAATTCAAATTCCATTCAGTTTGATATTAATTACAGATTTAAGAATCAGTATCTACTCAAAGAAATTGCTCGAAGTGACCTCCATTCACTTCCTGAGAGTGAAATATCCTATTTTTAAACTCTTCCCGTACTTTTGCAAATGTGTCTGCGGAAACAGCCTCACATTCTGCAACAATAAGTTGTTTTAAAACGTCAATATTGTCAGGTTCAGTGGCGTAAACATTCGATTTAAGGTACCCTCACAGAAAAAATCCAAAGGTGTGAGGTCCGGTGATCGAGCTGGCCATTCCGTTGAGCCTCGTCGTCCAATCCATCTACCACGATACTCCTCATCCAAATACCGTCTTACTGCACCGTAATAGTGTGGAGGAGCACCATCCTGTTGGAATGTTATTTCCAAATTGCCGAATTCATCTGGATCATCTTCCAAAATTTCAAGGATTAACGGTTCTATTGCGTTTTGCAACAGCTCCAGATAAACCTCACCAGTTAAATTGGTATTTAAAAAAGAGGCCCAACGATGTGGTTTCCCAGGATACCTGCCCAAACATTCACCTTCTGGGGAAATTGGGTATGTGTTTCACGAAACAGGTGAGGATTTGCGTCACTCCAATACCTCACATTCTGTGTATTTACATTTCCATTTAGATAGAAAGTACTTTCGTCACTGAAACAAATTGTTTTGACATAGTCTGGCTGTTGGTTAATTTTAGTTTCCATATTTTCGCAAAATTCTAGTCTTCGGTCTGGGTCGTCCTCTGAGAGTTGATGAACCATTTTTAATTTGTATGGATGAAATTTGTTTTTATTCAACACCCTGTGTACTGTACTTCGACTAACTTCACAGGTAGATGCAACGTGAGTCGTTGAAGAAGAACTTCTGCCAGTATATCAATTTTTTTCTCATCAGAAATTTGTGGTCTGCCAGATCGTTTCGCATCATTAATACTACCCGTTGTTTCAAACTTACGAAGAAGCTCCCTTAAATAAGTCCTCGAAACGGGGCGATCGGGAAACCTCTCATTAAAAATGCGTTCTGCTGCATGAATATTTTGTCCAGTTTCACCAAGAATTAGGATCGCTGCTACTTTATCACTAAAGCACGTACCATTTCGCTTCTTGAAGCACTTAAACGTTCGGCTCACAACAGTTTAACAAATTATTAAAATGTACAAAAATATTAAAAGTACCAAAAGCTGCTAAAACAGTTAAACGTTCGATCAACAATACACAAATTATTAAATGTACAAAAACGTCGAATTAGGGAGACTAACAAAAACGTCAGCTTATTTGACAACAATCCAGAGGCGGAGCTTGAATTTTGAATTTTAGTATTAACTGATTTGATTCATCACAGCTTTGCGTTTTTTAAAAGCTAGTTGCCAAAACTGCCATAAACACAAACAAAATTAGTACTGTTGAATAGGTTTTTTCGATACCTTTTGAAAGAGGTGTCGCTTGCCGTAAGATTCCATTCCAAAATTATTGGTCACAATGGCCTTGTGACGTCATCTTTGACGATTTCGTCATCTATCATCACTAGTAGGGAAATTTAGAACCTTTAATATCCAGTTTCCAAATTTCACTTGTTTATGTTTAATCGTTCCAAAAATAAGAGGGGTGGAGGGGACTTTTGAGAAGCACTGTATAATTGAATTTTTTGTTAGAGTTGTTCTTGGGAATGGCAGGCTAAGGTTGTTACTTCGGGTGCTCACGTAAGTGCGAGTCATATCAAGCACAGTGCTTGAAGACTGTTTGTTATGAATCAAACAGGCAGTTTCCAAAATGAAAATACTAGTTATGATAAGAATTTTTTGGGAGATAAACAGCGGTGTACAGTGGTCTCTTGCTTTAGCCCTACACAAGTACCTGATGGCCCTTTTTTGTTGGACAAAAAGAGATTGTTATAAATGCTGGCTACAGAAACCCCAGAAAGCTATTCCATATCTAATGTGAGATTCAAAGAGGGAGAAATAGGTGTTTCTAGCAATGACTGGACCAAGTTCGTTTGATACCACTCTAATTGCGTAGCAGCCTGATGCTAATCTTTTTTTTACTGAAATAACGTGGTCTTCGAATTTAAGTTTATTATCGATGTGTATACCCAGAAACTTCAAAGATTTATTTTCCACTCTATGTGTGTTCAGACTGATACTGTTTAATTGGAATCTGAAGGTTGAGATGTTAGTTTTATTTACATTGAAGCAGATATGGTTCGAATTACACCTGTAGCTCCTGGGATATGATTGTTCTTAAGCTATCCACATTTTTGCCATGCCATATAAGGGTGGTGTCGTCAGCAAATAATGTGAATTTACCTGAGATAGGTAAACATGACAAGTCATTGAGGTAAAGTAAGAACAAAATGGGTCCTAGCACTGAGCCTTGAGGTACTCCGGCTCTGATGTCAGAGTAGCCCGAGCATTGACTGGAAATTGTAACCCTTTGTTTTCTGCCAGAGGTGCGTTCGATTATAGACTCCTAGAGTAGAGTAAAGTATTTGAAGGTTTCATAAATTTACTCTGGAGTTGAGTACTATTCATGTAATATTCGAACGGTACGGAATATATTTGGAGTTGTTTACAAAGTCCGAGTGATAGAAGGTTCTGAAATCGGAAATATAGGTTGTTATTGTTAAAAAAACACGAAAACAATGAAAGTTGATGAAAACCGGAGAAAAATATTGTTGACAATAGCAGATAACTTTTCTAGAATCTTGTTCGCCAATTGTAAATTAAATGTTAGTATTTATGGTAGGGAATGACAATGGTATATTCGGATGCCATGTGATGGTTTCGAAGCAGTTTTATTAAAAATAGGTCCTAGGTTATAAGAATTCGAGTGACACAGTATGAACTTGGTAGACCATATGTTTCTCCAAGATTACAGCTATTATCAGTGAATAGTATTAAACACATACACATAAATAATCTCAATCTGTGAGAGTGTGAGACAAAGCATAAAGAGATTTTCTGTCTCCCAGAGTTATGTCAATTTTGTGGAGTTAAATAATCCCAGCTATTTTGTAGAGTAACGAGAGTTAACTCGGTAGCGAATACTCGGGTATTTTCGAACGACAGTCTTATAGTAAAATATACACAACTTTACGATTTTCGAACGCTATTTAGTAAATTCTACTCGATGGAGTTAATAATCGAACATACCTCAGTGAGATAAGATTCGACCCATTTTAAGGCAATCCCCCTGAATCCATAATGATGAAGTTTATTGAGCAATATTCTGTGATCTACGCAATCGAATGCTCACCCTCAAATAAACTTTTTCCAGAAATGAAAATATTGCATCAGTTGTACTTTTGGAGTTCTGAAATCCAAACTGACACTGAGACACAATATTATGTTTATTTAGAAACTGCATAATTCTGCTTTTAACGAGCTTTTCTATAATTTTTGAGAGGGTGCAGAGGGGTGATATTGGACGATAATTTGTAGGATCACTTGTTTCACCACCTTTGGGAATTATGATGGTTTCTTTCAGGAAATTGGGGAATGATCCCGACTCGAAATATTTATTAACACATTCCACTAGGATATAAAGAACGGTGTCGGTAAATTTTCATATATGTTATTGGAAATTTCATCTACACCAGCCGATTTCTTGTTTTTTATTTCTTTGAACGTATAGCTTTCAGCTCATAGATATCCGTTGGTCTCAAGAAAAAGTTTTCGGAAATTTTATTTTGTGAGTATTCCAAGGGATTTGTTTGACTCTCTAAATGTGAAGTTATATTTTCCGCAACTCAGCAATAATACTGGTTGAGCGCATCTGGGCCAATATCAACTGCAGATGATGAAATGTTATTTTTTCCTCTTATATCGTTAATTACTTGCCAATGTTCTCTTGTTGAATTGTGTGCTTTTTCAAATCTAGCTTTGTAGTATCTATTTTTGGCCATTTTACTACGCTTCTATAGATTTCTATATTTGTTGAAGTCCGCTATGAAAAATTCGCTATTGCAATATTTCCTCAAAGAATGCATTGATCTTAGGTTATTTGCTGAAATTCTAATACCATTTGTGATCCACGGTTTTTTGTGCGGTTTATTTTTAATTTTTCGTACTGGAAAGCAACTATTGAAGTTTTGATTAATTGATCATGGAATGTTCTGAATGCCTCAGTTGGGTTTGTATTGTGTTCCCAGTATGTTGGTTCACAGCGTTCTTTGAATTTTCGATAATTATCTTTGCTATAGATTCTACCATATTTTTTTTTTATTTTTTTTATTCAACCTGCTTTTTATTCAAGAGGAGAAGACGACTGCCTCATGGTCAGAGAGACCTGCAGGAATAATTGAAGCGAAGAAATAAATTGGGCGTTTCAGGAACCCTGCTCAAGGAGCTGGCTTTGGAGGACAAGGATACATACAAAAATCATTTGAGAATGTCCGAAGAACAATTTAATTTTATTCAACTCAACTGCCTACAGTTCACACACTTCAAACGCGATTCAACTTGTCTGAACATCGCCTATGACGTATTAGCTGAGTTTTGAATAGGTCAAACTTTTTCGGTTCGACAAGAATTGATCAACAAAAATCGAAATACAAGGTTTACAAGTATATTTTTGTTCGATTTTGGTTGATCAATAAAATAGTTGATGATGATTTTTCCTTTCATGTATTTTTCACAGATGCAATTTTCCACTTTATATTATATATTTGGAAAAATCAATGGTTGGAGATCACCTGAACCTCGATTGACACTGTCACGTCGATGGTGATGTTAGGGTGAAAGGTTAATTGGTCTTGATGGCCACTGATAAGTACTTGAGATATTTTCTACCTTCCTAACAGTAACATTAAATTATGGGAAAAAGCGATTCACAAATATGCGGGCGTACCTATGTCTTCAATAGCTCAGTTGCTTAGAGCAGCTGACTAGAGATTTAAAGGTCGTGGGTTCGAATCCCGCTTGAGGATGGTCCTTTCTTTAATTTAATTTAATAATTTGTCTGATATGCCACAATTTTTCCTTTCATGTATTTTCCACAGACGCAATTTTCCACTTTACATATCATTATCTGTCAGATATTGAGATAGAAACACCAAAACGTCTATAAAAGTCAATTCCTTGTTGGGTTGAATTTTTTCATTATTACTCATACGAGATCGGACCAAAAAACAAACTCAATGTATATTTGTGAAAGTTTTTTTTAGAAAATGTGCTTCTCGTGATTATTTGGATTATTTGACGAAAGAATCCAAGAATGCGGAAAAGTCGGAAAAGTATGTTGAGCGAACTAATGAATCGGCTTCCCATATCTATTATACATCTTCTCATCTGAGCGCAAGCGTCTACATTGTTTGTATCTACCATGGGAGAGTTGCATACATCAGAATGAACAAAACGGAAAATAAAAATGCAGTTTCGAATATATATGGATATACTTCGATGTCAAAAGGTAGATGAGAGATGGGAGATGGTCAATGCAAATAAATCGCAAGGATCAAGCATCAAGAACAGTTGGAAAAGTCCGCTCTTGGATGTTCTTTGAATGGTGACAGTCGGTAGTCGGCAGATGTAAGAAACTGAAATCCAGCAATTCAAAGAGTATGGCCTCATATTAGTACGGTCAAATTGAAGCAAATCTTAAGCAAGTCATCTATGTAGAAAAAAATCATTGGTTCAGTTCATGACCATTAGTTGTGATGAAGGCATAAAGATTAATTATCTCAAAATTTCAAATGCTGTATAACTATTTCCAATGATCGAAAGTGAGCTTCACTATTTCGATTCTCATCGTTTATAACATCGGAATATCTTTTGTTTTCGAATTACCTTCAAGGTATAATAAAAAATCAAGATCTTTTTTTTAGGAATCCGACATTTATTTGATAAATCACTTGCATTCGGTGTTTCGATTTCATTCACATTTGTAAGTCTTTTATAATTATTTACATTACTTTACATCAAATGATTTGAAATCAATATAACATAAATGGGGAATTAATAAGAGTTAACCATATTTTTCACTAACTTTTACTGATTTTTCGAATCTTTTCTATTCACACTTCCCCCAACCGGAAATTTTGTCTAATTGACTTCTTGGATCTAAATATATGGTTCGTACTTAGTTTCAGAATATTGTATTCTGATTGTGGTAGTTATAATTAAAGCATTACCAGAAATTTGCGTGAAGTGGTCATTTTGAATGGGTTGCGAAAAACTTTATTCTAATAAATTTTTGAATATTTTACCTTTCACAAGGCATAAGATACAGTGTGTAATCTTAATTGTTGAAAAGGGAAACATTCTCAATTGTTGTACTCCGATTTTATCTATTTTCTTTGCTAGAATATACATTTATATATGTCGAATTTCGGAAATGAGTGTCTGAGTAATTCTCTCAAAATGAAAGCAAAGTAACCACCAACAAGAAGTTTATTCGTTGAGTGGTAGGCGACCGGCGATATTAATTTCAGTCATTAATAGAGATAATTATTGATCGACGTCAGACGTCAGAAAATATCAACTCACCTTCATTAGTAATGAATGGCGAGTAATAAAATTGCAGGTAATCGATGAATAAATCAAACTTCTTACAAACCTACCTTATCATTATTATCCACGGTTTGTAGATGAAATCAATTGACACAATTTCAAAGCATAATCCACAAATCATTAAAAGTATTGGCAAAAAAACTATTCCGGTTTGAATCGAGAAATTATTGCCTTTGGTTTGGGATTTCACATGTGTTGCAGCCTCCCATCTTATAACGACCTGAATCACGAAAGGTGCTGCAGCTACTTCTGCTGAGAAATTGGAAATTCGAAAATATTCAAATATAGAAGAATTTTACACATTTTATCCAGTGGCAGTTGAAACATATGGAGTATTTGGATCTCGCGCCCAGGAACTTCTAGAAGAAATTGGCAAAAAAAATTATAAAGTGTACTAATGATTCTAAATCATATGCTTTTCTGATTCAGCGCATTAGTATGGCAATTCAAAGAGGAAACGCCGCATCAGTTATGGGTACACTTCCCTCATCCCGAAAACTGGATGAAATTTTCTTACAGCCCCAAAAACCTTCTATTCAAAGACGAGTATACCTTGATGAATTTAAGAAAAATACCATTCTGACGGAACGGCGCGATAGAAGACTGTTTGATGGAAATTATTCCTTTGATGTCAGCATTAATGATGTATACAGTTATAACTACAACAACACCATCAGTCCACTTGTGAATGAAAATTCCCAAATTTTCGGACTTAATGGATTGAAAAACATTGGCAACACCTGCTTCATGAATAGCGTAATACAATGTTTATCAAATACCAGATGGTTGCTCGAGTATCTTAGAAAAGACGAGCATATGAGGGATATCAATACAAGCACATCAAGTATGAATGGTGCTTTAATAAAATCATTTGCGGTAGTGATAAAAGAACTTTGGTCGGAAGATTCGACTGATAGCGTGGTGGATACTGTTTCTTTGAAAAACCAGATACAAATATTCGCACCTCGTTTCGGGGGCTACGCTCAACAGGACGCTCAAGAATTTCTCAGATATTTATTGGAAGGTGTTCATAAAGATGTTAACAGAGTGATAGAAAAGCCCAAACCTATCCTGACAGAAATTGATGAGAAATCAAGTGACCATGAAAAGGCACAGGAGTCTTGGTCAAGATATCTAAGAATGGTCAACTCAAAAATTGTTGATAACTTTGTTGGTCAATTGAAATCAATGTTGAGGTGTACTTTCTGTGGCCATTGTTCTGTCTCTTTTGACCCCTTCTGGGACCTTTCACTTCATATTCCACAGAGAACTGGCCAGCTCAGACTGTCACAATGTTTAGATTCATTCACTAAAAAAGAAACTTTGGATGGCGAACAAAAACCATTCTGTTGTAAATGTAAGGAAAAGATTAAATGCACTAAGTCATTATCCATACATAAATTCCCTTAAATATTAGTGATTCACTTGAAACGACTTTTGCCGATGGATAGATTCGGGGGAAAATTAAATGTCACCATTGACTTTCCTCTTGAAGGATTAGACATGAGTAATTATTCAACAGATAACATAATTCCATGTCGCTACAACTTGTATGCTGTGTCCAATCATAGTGGAACATCCTATAGCGGACACTACACGGCTTATTGTAGGCACCCTTATGCAGACACATGGCACGAGTACAATTACTCAAGAGTATCACCGATATCACCAGAATCCCTTATAAGTGGTGAAGCATTCGTCCTCTTCTATGAGCAAGAGAGCACCAAATCACTTATTTGATTTTTTTTTCTGTTGTATTGTATTTTATACTCAGAAGTTACTTGTTATTATTTTGATCAGCTTAATATAATAGCAATTGCTCAAACTAATGTTGGTTAATAATAGTTATAAAAGTAAAAAAAAAAAAAACAACCTTCGAATCAGTGACATAAACCGTTTCAGCATAAGTCAAATGTGGGAAATTCTGAAGGACTAGAATTTCTCACTTAAACTTTGTCATTTTGACATTGGAGAAACAGTTTTATTTTTCAATGGATCATCAACTGTTGGCGGTAGTGCAACGGGTTACTTCACATCTTGTATAAGTGGTTATCTGGATCCAATCTTATTCAAACGAGATTCATTATCAAGTAATGGAAAATTGCAGATGTCAACATATTCATTATTTTAGAATCAATGAAACTTGTCATCTACGAATGATCATTATCAGAACACCGAACACTCATCAACATTCCAAATAACTTTCCCTAACGGTCCCAGGATCGAACCTTGAAGAACACAATTCAAGCGAACGTTCCTATTATTGATTTTATTCTTCTATTTTTCAACAGTGAATTGTACATTTTTTCAATTCGAAACGACTGTACTATATCTGAGACCGATGACTGGATGATAAGGTAATAACCAGACCAGTTGGATATTTAAATACATGAATTATGTAGATGCGTACTTATTCGATTGGACATATTGATACTCCACTATATGTTATTAATAGTCACAATTTACACACAATACTATACCAAACTCTAGATTCAACGTTTCAATACAATTTATATTCAAATACGATACATTCATTTGTATAATTGTAGTAAAGTTAAGATATGATGTTGAGTTTACATCAAGTACTCGAGTCAATGTATATTCTGTTGTTTTCAGGCAAATGGATTATCGATGCCGATTTATTTTATTCTAAAAATGAGCCGGAGTTTATGTTTATTCACGAGATTATCTGTTCACGTCTTAATACCGAGAACTTTTTAATTTGTTGTTTGAATGAGTCACAAGAGCTTAAAAAATATCCCAATTTCCAATTTGTCAGTAACAAACCATTTTACAATGAATTGCCTGAAATAATTCACAACAGAAATAATATTAAATATCATAATACAAAATATCATAATACAAAATCTTCTTCCTTTAATGACGTTATCAAATAATTTCAATTTGAAATCGCTATTAAATATTATCAGTGTGAAAGCAGCCACGAGTTCCAGCCACGAATTTGCGGTGCTTATGTGGATGTGGGTCTCTCCGCCAGTGGTCGTCTACTGATGGTCAGAATTCGTGGCCAGCCATGAAATAAATTATATCGTTTCTGTTAAGAATGCGAGAATATTTTTTGTAATAAATGTATGCTACGAGAAATCATTGACAAGATGTATATGTCACCCGATTTTGTCGGGCAAAAATTAACCCTCCACTACCCTATCATGAATTTCTTTCGAATAATTCTATTTCCATAAAAAGCGTGGATGGGGATTTTTTCATAAATATATGCTACCAAGAATGCTTCACAAGATGTATATGTCACTAATTTTGTCGGGCAAAATTAACCATCACTCCCTTCATGAATTTCTTTGGAATAATTCTGTTTCCATAAAAACGCGTGGATGGGTGTTTTTTCATAAAGATGGCTTTTTCCATAAATATATGTACCAAGAATGCTTCACAAGATGTATATGTCACTCGATTTTGTCGGGCAAAATTAACCCTCCACTACCTATCATGAATTTCTTCGGAATCATTCCATTTTCATAAAAAAACGCGTGGATCGGCATTCTTGGTAGCATATATTTATGAAAGAAAATCCCGATCCACGCGTTTTTTTATGAAAATGGAATAATTCCAAAGAAATTCATGATAGGGGTAGTGGAGGTTTAATTTTTGCCCGACAAAATCGAGTGACATATACATCTTGTTAAGCATTCTTGGTAGCATATATTTATGAAAAAAAATACCATCTTTATGAAAAAAAACCCATCCACGCGTTTTTTATGGAAACAGAATTATTCCAAAGAAATTCATGAAGGGGTAGTGGAGGGTTAATTTTTGCCCGACAAAATAGAGTGACATATACATTTGTAAGTTCTTGGACATAATTTATGAAAAAAATAATTTTTGCCCGACAAAATCGGGTGACCTATACATCTTGTTGAGCATTCTTGGTAGCATATATTTATGAAAGAAAATCCCGATCCACGCGTTTTTTTATGAAAATGGAATGATTCCGAAGAAATTCATGATAGGGGTAGTGGAGGGTTAATTTTTGCCCGACAAAATCGAGTGACATATACATCTTGTTAAGCATTCTTGGTAGCATATATTTATGAAAAAAAAAACCATCTTTATGAAAAAAAACACCCATCCACGCGTTTTTTATGGAAACAGAATTATTCCAAAGAAATTCATGATAGGGGTAGTGGAGGGTTAATTTTTGCCCGACAAAATCGAGTGACATATACATCTTGTGAAGCATTCTTGGTAGTATATATTTATGAAAAAAAATCCCCAACCACGCGTTTTTTATGGAAATAGAATTATTCCAAAGAAATTCATGATAGGGGTAGTGGAGGGTTAATTTTTGCCCGACAAAATCGGGTGACATATACATCTTGTCAAGGATTCCTCGTAGCATACATTTATTACAAAAAACATTCTCGCATTCTTAACAGAAACGATATAATTTATTTCATGGCTGGCCACGAATTCTGACCATCAGTAGACGACCACTGGCGGACGGACCCACATCCACATTAGCACCGCAAATTCGTGGCTGGAACTCGTGGCTACTTTACACTGATCTCTACAAGACCTATATTTCAAAATATTTTGTCGCACAAAAATTTGGCCCCCACAACGAATTAAATTAATAAAAAAAAAAATCCAAAACTCCTTCAAAGTTATTGTGGATGGGGATGTTTTCGCATATACTTGTGCCACTTGAAGTGCCTTACAAGACCTATATTTCGAAATATTTTTGTCGCACAAAAATTTGGCCCCCACAACGAATTAAATTAATTAAAAAAAATCCAAAACACCTTCAAAGTTTTCGTGGATGGTGATTTTTGCATAAACCTGTGCTACTTGAAGTGCTCTACAAGACCTATATTTCGAAATATTTTGTCGCACAAAAATTTGGCCCCCACAACGAATTAAATTAATTTAAAAAAAATTCTAAAACTCCTTAAAAGTTTTCGTGGATGGGGATTTTTTGCATAAACCTGTGCTACTCAAAGTGCTCTACAAACCTATATTTCGAAATATTTTGTCGCACAAAAATTTGGCCCCCACAACGAATTAAAATAATGTAAAAAAAAATCTAAAACTCCTTCAAAGTTTTCGTGGATAGCGATTTTTTTGCATAAACCTGTGCTACTTAAAGTGCTCTACAAGACCTATATTTCAAAATATTTTGTCGCACAAAAATTTGGCCCCCACAACGAATTAAATTAATTTTCAAAAAAATTCCAAAACTCCTTCAAAGTTTTCGTGGATGGGGATTTTTTGCATAAACATGTGCTACTTGAAGTGCTTCACAAGACCTATATTTCGAAATATTTTGTCGCACAAAAATTTGGACCCCACAACGAATTGAATTAATAAAAAAAATCCAAAACTCCTTCAAGGTTATCGTGGATGGGGATTTTTTCGCATATACTTGTGCTACTTGAAGTGCCTTACAAGACCTATATTTCGAAATATTTTGTCGCACAAAAATTTGGCCCCCACAACGAATTAAATTAATTAAAAAAAAATCCAAAACTCCTTCAAAGTTTTCGTGGATGGTGATTTTTTTGCATAAACCTGTGCTACTTGAAGTGCTCTACAAAACCTGTATTCCGAAATATTTTGTCGCACAAAAATTTGGCCCCCACAACGAATTAAATTAATTTAAAAAAAAATCCAAAACTCCTTCAAAGTTTTCGTGGATGGGGATTTTTTTGCATAAACATGTGCTACTTAAAGTGCTTCACAAGACCTATATTTTGAAATATTTTGTCGCACAAAAATTTGGCCCCCACAACGAATTAAATTAATAAAAAAAAATAATCCAAAACTCCTTCAAAGTTATCGTGGATGGGGATTTTTTCGCATATACTTGTGCCACTTGAAGTGCCTTACAAGACCTATATTTCGAAATATTTTGGCGCACAAAAATTTGGCCCCCACAACGAATTAAATTAATTAAAAAAAAATCCAAAACTCCTTCAAAGTTTTCGTGGACGGGGATTTTTTTGCATAAACCTGTGCTACTTAAGTGCTCTACAAGACCTATATTTCGAAATATTTTGTCGCACAAAAATTTGGCCCCACAACGAATTAAATTAATTCAAAAAAAAATCCAAAACTCCTTCAAAGTTTTCGTGGATGGCGATTTTATTGTATGAACCTGTGCTACTTAAAGTGCTCTACAAGACCTATATTTCAAAATATTTTGTCGCACAAAAATTTGGCCCCCACAACGAATTAAATTAATTTTAAAAAAAATCTAAAACTCCTTCAAAGTTTTCGTGGATGGCGATTTTATTGTATGAACCTGTGCTACTTAAAGTGCTCTACAAGACCTATATTTCAAAATATTTTGTCGCACAAAAATTTGGCCCCCACAACGAATTAAATTAATTTTCAAAAAAATTCCAAAACTCCTTCAAAGTTTTCGTGGATGGGGATTTTTTTGCATAAACTTGTGCTACTTGAAGTCCTTACAAAACCTATATTTCAAATATTTTGTCGCACAAAAATTTGGCCCCACAACGAATTAAATTAATTTTCAAAAAAAATCCAAAACTCCTTCAAAGTTTTCGTGGATGGGGATTTTTTCGCATATACTTGTGCTACTTGAAGTGCCTTACAAGACCTATATTTCGAAATATTTTGTCGCACAAAAATTTGGCCCCCACAACGAATTAAATTAATTAAAAAAAAAATCCAAAACTCCTTCAAAGTTTTCGTGGATGGTGATTTTTTTGCATAAACCTGTGCTACTTGAAGTGCTCTACAAAACTTATATTTAGAAATATTTTGTCGCACAAAAATTTGGCCCCCACAACGAATTAAATTAATTTTCAAAAAAATTCCAAAACTCCTTCAAAGTTTTCGTGGATGGGGATTTTTTTGCATAAACCTGTGCTACTCGAAAACTTCTGAGCAAACAAATAACGAAGAGAGTTTTTCAAGTATATACCCTTCTCCTAAATTCGATAAAAAAAATTATAACATCCACACCTCAGTTGTCTGATGAAAACTGCAATGTCGTCTTTCCAACTGATGTATCGTCAGATCACTGCTTTGATCAAGAATTCACCGACATAAACCCTACCGCCATAAATAGGTCTTCGACATTTCCCAAAGAGCAATGAGCAGATACCACAAACATTTTAGAACTACATGATGATAAACAAAAAAAATTATAAATGTTACTTTATTAAAAATATTACAAATCAAAATAATAGATTGACAAATGGGTATACTTATTTATTAGAACAAAAATTAGCAAAGTACGTTAATAATGTTTGCGTCATAAATTTTAAAGCAAGTCGATATAATATTAAAAATGATTTTTTCACAGTCTATGGTTATTGTGCCCATAACTGCAAAAAGTTTCAATTTCTTATTCATCATGTAAGTCATAATAGAATTTTTTTTTTTTATTTAATTAAATCGCATCAACCTAGAAGGTTATTAGCGAGCGTAACTTGATAGTATTACAAGTCATTAAGAGATTGGTTACAGGTTTTTGGCAATGTCTATAGTGTTTATAAAAAGTATGATGTCACTAAATACACATTGTGGGCCGAGTAAGGAAATTAATGATCCTGAGATATTGCAGGTGTTTCTTTGTGGGGCGAGTAGAGGGCATTCTACGAGAAGGTGTTTGATGGTGGTCTTCACGTTGCAAGTTTCACATATTGGTTCAGGACTTTTATCGAGTAGATATTCATGAGTGAGGCGGGGTGGCCGAGGCGCAGGCGAGTAAGATGAACTTGGTCTTTCTGTTTCTGGGAAGAGATTTCCACGGTTTCACTGAACTTTTCACTTCGCGTAGTTTCAGGTAGTGGCATGCCATTTTCCTTGCCATGCTGTTTCTAACGAGTTCTTGATTGTATTTCGAATGTCACTTATCACTGTTTTT
Source organism: Gonioctena quinquepunctata (assembly GCA_018342105.1). Lineage (NCBI taxonomy): Eukaryota > Metazoa > Arthropoda > Insecta > Coleoptera > Chrysomelidae > Gonioctena > Gonioctena quinquepunctata. Next base: position 762,490 of record JAFIRS010000169.1, read on the forward strand.
GTCACCGTTTCGAGTTTTCGCTGTTTATGGCTTCTTTTTCTCTCTTGTCTGCTTCTTCGTTTCGGGTATTCCTACGTGATGGTATCCAGACGAATTCAATTTCTTTGGTTTTCATTTTGCTTCATGGAGTTCTTCTTTATTTTGAGTGTTAGTGGGTTGGTAGGGAACAACTGTTGAATTGATTCGAGTGAACTGAGGGAATCAGTGAGAATGAGAAATTTCATGTCATCAGAAGTGTTGATGAACATGATGGCGCGGTAAATGGCATATAGTTCACCATTGAATACAGAGCATGAGTTGGGGAGTTTAAACTGTAATGACATGTTGGGTCTCATAATAGAAATCATTAAGTTCAAGTTTTGAGTTCTAGCAAGAACTATAATCATTTAAATCGTTTTAGTAGATATGCGAAAGGTATTCAGAGAAAAATTTTCATGCAAAAACGGAAAAATATTAAACCATCTTTATTTCGTGACCGAACTGTTCGTGACTCTGTATCATCAATAATTGAGAGTGGAAATCTTCAGAATATTAAATCAGATGCAGTAATTAGGAAAGTTCGATCTGAAAAACTCGGTAGGAACGATCGCCATAAAGATGATCTTATAGATCTAGTTTTGATGCAGAGAAATAATCCTGCATATGTTAAAATTGTAGGCCAGCCACTTCATGTTTATTTATACAGCATAAAACAATTGCAAATCATTGAAAAATGTTTTCTCCATTTAGATGCAACTGGTAGTGTCATTAAGAAGCCTCCGTTTACCGAGAAATGTGTGTTTTACTATGCTGGTGTCATTAATATACGAAATCGTATAGTACCTGTTCTAGAAATGATTAATTGTAATCACGATATGGTGTCCATCGGAGTCTTTTTAGCAAAATTCAAATCGTTTTCTTTACAACATTCAAAAAAGTGGCCTATATTTTCAGGAGTTGTAACTGATTTTAGTTTTCCTTTGATGAATGGAACTCTCCACTTTTTCAATAAAATGGACATGAAATCTTACTTAACGTGGGCGTTTTCTATTTGTGAGGGAAAACAAATGGATGGAAATAATATTACACCGATACATATTTGTTGCGCGCACTTTTTCAAAATTATTTGTAATGATATAAAAAAAACTGGGAGCAATGTAGATGTACAAAAACATTTGAGGGAAATAATGGCAGCCTGTATCAATTTCAGTCATTTAAAACAAGTAGTAGTATGGTTCAGTAATTTAGTTAAAATCCTTTGTTCAAAAACTCGAAATAGCTCAATGGAAGTTGCACTTGTAAACTTGTTACAATGATGTTCAGACCAGGACTCGCTAGAGACAGAAAATTGCAAATTGGAATCAATTTCCGACAAATTAGATCTCCCGATCAATCTGAAGTTTTATATTCGAGCAGTCCATTTCATAAAATATTTTAAGAGTATATAAATCAACTATCCCCCAAATCAATTGTGAAATAGGCGAAGAGCACAGGTACTATAATATTGAATTTTTAAATATTGTTTTGAAAAAATAATTGCCTTTTCTACCGTTGTGGTCGGAATTTTATATAAAAATAAGAAGACGGGTAGATTTAGCAATCCAAATGTGGAAAACGGGTTTTTCTCAAGTTAAAAATCAATTATTTAATGGTAATTGTTATAACCAAAAATGCAGGCGAGTCATTAGAGTTTTCTATTGCGTTTCATATTTGTCGATAACAGCACTATTCAGTACCTGACCTTTATACTTTATTTACATTTTTTATTTTTATTATTTTTTATAAGTTTATTTTTATGGTGGATTAGACCTACATGGGATACCACATTAAAAAATGCGCCTGTCACTCTACCGCAAGGTGGTGAGGAAAAGAGTGAAATTGAAATAAAATAAATTTTGTCGAATGAGGAAGTCTTGTACAGCACTTTAAGTAGCACAGGTTTATGCAAAATAATCCCCATCCACGAAAACTTTGAAGGAGTTTTGGATTTTTTTTAAATTAATTCAATTGTTGTGGGGCCAAATTTTTGTGCGACAAAATATTTCGAAATATAGGTCTTGTGAAGCACTTTGTTGCATTAGGTTTATGCAAAAAATCCCCATCCACGATAACTTTGAAGGAGTTTTGGATTTTTTTAAATTAATTTAATTCGTTGTGGGCCAAATTTTGTGCGACAAAATATTTTGAAATATAGGTTTTGTAGAGCACTTTAAGTAGCACAGGTTTATGCAAAACTCCCATTCACGATAACTTTGAAGGAGTTTTGGATTTTTTTGAAAATTAATTCAATCGTTGTGGGGCCAAATTTTGTGCGACAAAATGTTTCTGAAATATAGGTCTTGTAGAGCACTTCAAGTAGCATAGGTTTATGCAAAACTCCCCATTCACGATAACTTTGAAGGAGTTTTGGATTTTTTTGAAAATTAATTCAATTCGTTGTGGGGCCAAATTTGTGCGACAAAATATTTTGAGATATACACCTTGTAGAGCACTTTAAGTAGCAACGGTTTATGCAAAAAAATCGCTATCCACGAAAACTTTGAGGGAGTTTAAGAATTTTTTTAAATTAATTTAATTGTTGTGGGGCCAAATTTTGTGCGACAAAATATTTCGAAATATAGGTTTTGTAAGGAGCACTTTAAGTAGCACATGTTTATGCAAAAAAATCCCCATCCACGAAAACTTTGAAGGAGTTTTGGAATTTTTTTGAAAATTAATTTAATTCGTTGTGGGGGCCAAATTTTTGTGCGACAAAATATTTTGAAATATAGGTCTTGTAAAGCACTTTAAGTAGCACAGGTTTATGCAAAAAAATCCCCATCCACGAAAACTTTGAAGGAGTTTTAGGAATTTTTTTGAAAATTAATTTAATTCGTTGTAAGGGCCAAATTTCTGTGCGACAAAATATTTCGATATATAAATCTTGTAAAGCACTTTAAGAAACGCAGATGCAATAAAATCCCCATCCACGAAAACTTTGAAGGAGTTTTAGGAATTTTTTTGAAAATTAATTTAATTCGTTGTAAGGGCCAAATTTCTGTGCGACAAAATATTTCGATATATAAATCTTGTAAAGCACTTTAAGTAGCTCAGGTTTATGCAAAAAAATCCCCATCCACGAAAACTTTGAAGGAGTTTTGGATTTTTTTTTTAATTAATTTAATTTGTTGTAAGCCAAATTTTTTGCGACAAAAGTTTTCGATATATAGATCTTGTGAATTTATGCAAAAAAAAACCATCCACGAAAACTTTTCCATCAAATAGTAAATTAATGGCTCTGGCCATGAAATTCCTACACTTTTTAAGGACCGCTGGCGGCCGAGAACACTTCGTATCGCCGCGACAGATTCATTGCTGAAACTCGTGGCTGCTTTCACACTGATTTAAATATTGTCTGTCTTGTTTTGACAATCAGCATGGATCGTTCCACAAAATACAGTAGGCTTTTTTATTTTCTTCTCGTGTCATTCTCTTCATGCTGGAGAATTTTCGTGTTGTCCCAGTCCACTATATGAGCCCCAGTTTGTGTTCATATATGTCGGCTTATTTAGATCTTCCATTTTCATGATTTTTTCATATTATTTTTGTGTTCAGATTTTCTTATTCTCAAAGGTCTTGACGTTTCTCCCATGTAAGTTTTACCTCAAACAGATGGAGCTCTGTATTCATTATTTTTTTATTTTATTTTGTTAATTGGTTTTTTCCGGGTTAATCCGATTTCAGTGGATTCTGAGTTTGGAACACTATTCGTCGATAGAATTCTTTTAAAAAAATTTAATGTGTGGAATTATATTTGTCACCAAAGGCTGTTATTGAGGGTCTTGGTGTTTCTGTTATTCGTTTTCGATTTATTGACAAAACTATCACCCGTAGTGAGAAAAACTTTAAAGAAAATAATAATGATACATTCAAAAAAGTCTTAAAATTTGGTCGATGAAATTTTAATAATTTTGTTCTTTGAATATACTCAAACAAAAACGTGGTTTATAATGGAGTATATGATAGTAAACTCCAATGGAATAATATTTACATTAGTTTTGTGAATAAAATATTGAATCTTGTGCGATATCGTCATGTTAAACAGAAAAAAGATATATGACAATGTGTTTTTGAATCTGACCAATTTCTTCTCCAGGTGAACGTTAACAAAACTGAAATAATATAATTTTCAAGAGGAACCAGTTTACAGAAAAGCAGATTTTTGTATAAAACAAAACCGATTAATATTTTTTTTGGTTCGCCCATCTTGCTATCACCTTCTCTCCTTCGCCTCTTTTCAATGAAATGTTTGGTTCGGTGATAGCTCTGATAAGAAAAACCAAAATAGACTGTTGGGCATCACGTATGCATCTACTTGACTCACTGGTCTTTATCACTGTAACCGACTATATACCAGTATGGGGAACAAAATAGATCGATCTCCTGTAACACGTACACATTAATTTTTTGAAGAGGGTAATTCTTCTCCCGATCAACACCCTAGATTTCGGAGTCAGATTAGAAGCTAGACGAGTGAAAATATCTCTCATAAGTTTCAAGCATATAACAACATAGACTGCCAAAGGTGTGTTTTCCAAGGCAACTGCGAATAATAACCTCTGACCCCAAATGCCATTGGAATATGCGATTAAAAACATTTTTCAAATTTTCACATGCGACAATTCGGAAAAAAAGACCTGAATAAATTTCGAACCTCCGACATGAAGTCATATCGTTGGCAGTACAGTCCTTCTTTTTATATTTTTACCCTGATCTAGCAAAAAGTTCACGAAATTATCTCAATATTAGAATACATTTAATGAATTTTTTATTGATTATGTTACTTGATGAAAATCCATATTAAAGCAAACAAAAGACAAACTTCACCAAATGATTTTCACTAAACTGGGTTACAAAACCACGACACGTGTTTCGCTTAACAATTGCTTCCTCAGGCAGAGATAATACTAATGCTCTCAATAATATTCATGAAATTGAGATCTTTGATGTATTTGAATCAAAGCTCATTTCCAAAGAGTTTTCTGTTCATATGCAATTCATCGATGTTCACACACAATAGCAGTGCATACATGTAAGATTTAATTTTTGAATATTCTATCTTTCCCTAGTATACATCATCCATATGCTGCAGCTTGTCTAACCTTTTTGTGTACCATTATTTCGATACAGTGAATGTCCAATGAGTTTAACATCGATATTGCAGTTTAAAGCGTGTTCAGTGAGTGTGAACAAATTCGCAGGGCAAAGACCATGTTTTAGATATATGGGATGTGCCTTTCTGTGAGCTCCAGTATGGGAAGCCGGAAAAATGCACCATAGAAGGCTTTCATGTTACGTGCTTTCCAATTTATCAAAAAATTATTCATTGAATACGAATGAAATTTTATTTGTTATTATGTCACTAGTAATTCAAATTGTACACATGTTAATAAAATATTTGAAAATTGGGTATGGAGTCGAAAATGAATTCTATAGAAATATAGTGCAATTAATTAAGGTTATTGGTGCGTATTCTGGAATGCAGATGGCCCCCAGTCAAATCAATTATTTCGAAAAATATCGATGCTTTTTCAAAATAATAATATTAACATTTGGGACTGTTTCAAATGTCTTTAGGATCATTTTCAATTTGAAAATTTGAGATTCATGTAAAGAATATTTCAAGAGACATAACATTTCAAGTATCGTTTGGGAGTAATTTCTTATGGAGAAACTGAAGAAACTGTTTTGTGATGCGTTTTTTTGTATTTGCTACCTTCCAGAACTTAAAAATGGAAAGGAGTAATCACTGAAATCCAAATTATTTTTTCTTTGTGGAGAAAGAATATTATTCAGTTTCTCCGATACTTTTCGAATCTGATTTCTAAAAAATGTATGAAAATAATTGATTGGTAATTCTCTGAAAGCTGATGGTTTTGGTACTACATCCACCCCGTTCTTAAAGTGAAAAATTCTAATTAATTGATTTGTATTATTTTCTCGCATATTTTTTCCTCACCTTCATAGTTCAGAAAAGTATGATTTAATTATTCTTCCTATATATTCTATAGAGAAAATGAGAAAACGACAAGTTACTACCTAACTAATTGGATTTTTTTCTAAAGAAAGACTAATTTAATGAATCCAGGAAATTTTGTACACCTTTATAGTTTCTTCAGGTGTTTCAAAATATATTATGCCATTTTTATGCACAAAAACATATAAGATACAGTTTTACAATATCATAGTCATTCAACCAAAAATGTAGACCTCATGAGACAAGATTTCTCAGAAATGAGATAAATTGAAATAGACCTTTGAAAACAGTTAATAGAATATTTTATGAAAAAAACTATGGAGTTCCACAAGGAACTATTCTGTGCCCAGTTGTATTCATTATACAGGGTGTTTCATAATTGAATGCTGATCCTAAAGGGCGATAATCCTTGGATGATTTTGAGAAAAATTCTTCATATGAACATAGGTCCGCAACCGCTTTATTTCTTAGATACAGGATGTTGAAATTTAATAGAAAAATCAGTTCTTCCCCAATATCTCTGAAACCGCTTCGGCTTTTTTTTTCAAGTTTGGTACATGCAAAGTACATATAAAAATAATGTTTTCCATGATAAAGGATTTCTTAATTTTCATCAGTGGCGTCCCTGTTAACATGCCCTGCCATATTTTTGATCAAAATAATGATACGCCACGATCTTTTTTCCAAATAAATATTATTTTTGTAATTATTTTCTATCTTCTCATAAGAATGGTCTCCTGCCTTTTTTTCGTCCGGCGAACGGTTTTTGAGTTAGAAAATAAAATGCATTCATTTGCCCTTTGCCATTTTGCCATTTGCCCTATGCGAAATCAGCCGTTGAAGAGTAGTAGGATTATCTTGTGGGCTAGACACATCTTCGTTGTTTTCAACACATTTCGTTGTTTTCAACATAAACAATTTTGACACTTCAACAAAGAATGAACATCCTGAAAATATTATCTAACATTAGATGAGGCGCCGATACATCGATTATTCTCAACCTCTATAGGTCCCTAATTAGAAGTAAACTCGATTACGGCTCAATCTGTTACGACACTGCGAATATAACCTTATTGAGAAAACTCGACCCCATCCAAAACTCAGCCCTAAGACTAGCCCTCGGTGCCTTCCGAACGAAAATAATTTCATTTCTTCGACCACATTCAAATCGAGTGCAGTTCGTCAGGATTTCTACGATAATAAGCCGATAAAACGTATCCCTTTCCGGGAAAGAATAAAGCGTAGTGGTTATGATGTCGAACAATTCAAATACTCAATTTCCAGTAGGAAAAATAACCCCCCTTGGAAAATCATCCTACCTAAAATCGATATATCCCTCACCATCTTCCACAAACCCTTACATCATAAAAAGTGCTTTCCAAGAATCCATCTCCAAATACCCTAATTTCCATCAAATATTCACTGACGCATCCAAGACCACACAAGGACATGCAGCAGCTTACATATGCGGCGACAGTAAATTCTCCATATGTCTACCTCAAAAATGCAGCATCTTTACAGGTGAAACGACAGCCATAATGGCATCACTCAGAATGTGTAGAGAAGACCCCAGAAAAAACTTTATTATCATTACAGACTCTCTAAGTGCAATTCACGGATTGAAACAGTTATATCCGTATCATCCAAATCTCAAATCAATCAAAGAAGAACTTTACCAACTACAAATCGAAGCAAAAAATATCTCATTTCTATGGGTACCCTCTCACGTAGGGATCAAGGGTAACGAAGAAGCTGATGCCCTAGCCTATAAAACAGCATCTGAAGAGAATACAATCCTTCAAAATGAGCTCCCGTCCTCGGATCACAAACCCTCGATCCAAAACTTTATACTCAGCATGTGGCAATCCACTTGGACCCATGCAACATCCAAACTCCGAGAAACCAATGAAATAGTCAACAAAAAGTTATCATTACCCACGAGAAGGAGAGACCAAGTCGTTATTAACCGTCTCCGGTTAGGACATACGCTCCTAACTCACCAACATATAATGAATAAGGATCCATGCCCCATCTGTCACAACTGTGCCACACAAATCACAGTTAAACACATCCTGGTAGAATGCCCATTATACAACGAAGAAAGAAGTTCAAACAACCTAGGAGTCAACATCAAATCTATCCTCAACAACGATCTACAGGAAGTGCTGAAGTTTCTAAAAGACATCAATATATATTGTAAAATCTGATTTCTAATCAACCTGTGTTTGTTTCCCCCTGCTAATAACTCTTAGCAGTTGATGCGGGGTCATTTTTGTTGAAATAAAAACAAAAATTGACACTTCTTTAGATACGTGATATAATTTACGTTATAAAAACTTGTTTATTGAAAAAAACATGGTAAATTTAACAAATACCAAATTAGCAGACATGCATTACTTGTATGGGCTTGCTGACGGGAACGCATATGAAGCCAGGCGACTCGACTGTATCAAGAGCGCTTCCCAAATAGAATGGTTCCTGATGCCCGAACGATTTCAAGCACTCACAGAAGGTTATGTGAAACAGGAGGCAAATCATCACTTGAAAGGAGCACATCGGACTGCAAGAATTCCAGCAATTGAGGTAGATGTTTTAAATTCAGTTGACGAAAATCCTGAAATAAGTACGAGGCAAGTTGCCAATAATTTGAATATAGCACATATTCTAGTATGGAGGATTCTTCATGATTATTTATTATATCCCTATCACATTCAACGGGTTCAGGCTCTAGTTCCTCGAGACTTTCCATTACGAGTGAATTTCTACCAATGATTTCTCCAAAAAGTTACCGAAAATCCTTTATTTGACAGGAAAATTTTATTCACGGACGAAGCTAGTTTTACTAAAAACAGGATCAGCAATTTTCATAATCATCATTTTTGGGCCGAGGAAAATCCGCATGCAATCGTGGAATCTCATCACCAGGAGCAGTTCTCATTAAATGTCTGGGCTGGAATTATTGGAGATTACCTATTTCAATGCAAAATCGCATGTGGTTTATGCACGATGGTGCACCTGCTCATTTTAGTGTTCTGGCAAGCGAATATTTAAACCAAAACTTTCATAATCGCTGGAGAGGTCGTGGGGGAACAGAGTCATGGCCAGCTAGATCCCCAGACTTAAACAGTCTTGATTATTTTCTTTGGGGACATCTTAAGACTTTGGTGTACAGTCAACCAATTCTAACTGAGGAAGAATTGCGAAACCGCGTAATAGTTTCCTGTGAAGCAATAAGGAATACTCCAGGAATTTTCCAAAGAGTACGCGAGTCAATGACAAGGAGGGCTGAAGCGTACATACTTGCAGGAGGCGGACATTTTGAACTATTAATTTTATTTTGGTATTTTTTGTTCATAATAGTTATGTTTTAAAAAATAAAAAATGTATTTTTATGCGTACTCATTACAAAAACTAAATAATATTTACCATAAAATTATAAAAATCTTGCCTAGATCCTTTGGTTACCACAATTTTAAAATTAAAACTAAGAGAAAACATCGAATAGGGACAAGCAAATGAATGTATTTTATTTTCTAAATCGAAAACGTTCCGCCGGATGAAAAAAAGGCAAGAGACCATTTTTATGAGAAGATAGAGGACACTTACAAAAATAATATTTATTTGGAAAAAAGTCAGTGGTGTATCATTATTTTGATCAAAAATATGACAGGGCATGTTAACAGGACGCCACTGATGAAAATTAAGAAATCCTTTATTATGGAAAAAATGTATTTTTATGCTTACTTTGCATGTACCAAAATTGAAAAAAAAGCCCAAGCGGTTTCAGAGATATTGGGGAAGAACTGATTTTTTTGTTAAATTTCAACATCCTGTATCTCAGAAATAAAGCGGTTGCGGACCTATGTTCATATGCATAATTTTTCTTAAAATCATCCAAGGATTATCGCCCTTCAGGATCAGCATTCAATTATGAAACACCCTGTATACATCAACGATCGACTTACCCTGTTCAGTTCAGCTGACGATACAGTTTTTATATAACGCAGACACATGGGATGTGCTCAAAAGTTATAAAGCACTGGTTCGATGGCTACAGATCAATGTTAAATTGTTCTAAAATGAAATATTCCACTTTCACCTTGTATTCTAATAATTGACTGGAAATGGGTTCCCTCAATGGCACTCAAACTGAGATAGAAGAAGCGGAGTGTTAGTATTTAGGAATAATAATAGAGGAATTTGAAATGATATTCTCAGATGAAACATTCAGTAAAAAAAGTCAGATATCCACTTCCTCGATTCAGAGTGATGAAACAATATGTATCACAAAAGCAGATGATAGTATTAGAGTTTAATTGAGACCATTTTTCCTACGGCATTGAAAACCTGAAAGTCATCCAAAAGAGAATTATGAAAATAATATTCCACAAATCAATATTTTATTCTTCCACTAACGCTGCGGTTTTATTTTCACCGCGTCCGGAAACTGAAAACTTTGAATATATAGATATTCGAAAAAAAAAAAGAAAAAAAATACGTGTTTAATACCCACACATGGCACTAGGAGAAAAATATAACAAAAGAGAAAGGCATTAGCAATATAAATCAGTGGGAATATAGAATATAAAGGTGATTTCTAATTTTTTCGCTACCGCTTGGAGTTGATAATCCAGTGAAAAGAGAAAAATGGTATTCCTATGAAAAAAATACGAAAAGTTGATAATAAGTGAGAAAAAACTCTTTCACGTTTGACTACTGCTGCAACGTTCATAAATATAATAAGTTAGTGATACGTTGTTTTATTTCTCGGTCCATACCTGAATGGGATTTCCTTGCAAAGTCGTTGTTTTTTTTCATGATATGTGGATAGTATTTGTGTCAGTCTACATTGCTGTATTATATGTATTTGTGTTTGTATTTTATAATTATATTATCACTTTATGATCTCTACTCAACCTATTTCATATATCGGAAATCAAAGTTTCAACGAATTATTTTCATTACTTTATTCGCATTAAACAGCCCTGATTGTGATTTTTTGTTTCAGTAGGCTCCCTTTTCGGAGGTAGCTTTAACAGTAATGGAGCTTACACTTTCTCGATGCCTGGACTCCCACCAGCCGCTCATGCTCTTGCTAAGAGTACCTTCCTCTTTGATCACGGTAAATATGAAACTATTTGATTTGATTCTGTGAGTTCAAGAAGGACCAATGCCAGAGATTCCATGTTTCCTGAGAAGGAACTGCTGATGTATTGTGCATTTTTGTTTATTCTTGTTGTTTTTACAGCACATATTTCTTTCATTTTCCCCTGATCCGACCTTGGCTGGTAAAGAAATTAGACATATTGGCTATTTTGGAGGAAAAAAGCTAGAACCGGATATTGACTTTTCTTGAACTCTCATATAGAAATATCCGTTGGCAGTTACTTTCTGATTGTGCCTGGACAGTTTTTTATTTCACAACGGTTTTTTCATGATCATCAACCCATTCGTTGTGAATAAAAATAATGTATTAGATTCAAATAGACAATTATACTTGTCGTAACTATATGTATTTTCTCATTCAATTATATGACAAAAAATCACCTCCTTTATTTGTATGGTAATTTCATTATTTTGCTGAAATAACTATAACAATATTATCAGTGATTTGCAGATGATCGATATGATGAAATTCCTGTTTGTACAGGTAGGGGACGAATGAACGATAAGATTGTTCCAACCATTGCACATGTTTATTGAAAAATCGTTATACACACACAACCTTTTTTTTTCATAAAAAAGTCATCAAAACATCGTAATTAAGTTTCATTAAATCTAATGAGTTATATTATTATCCTTGACAAGTATGCCAACAGCAGAAATAATTTTTCAATCGGGTTTCCAGAATTACTCAATTTTTGTCGAAGAAACATCATTTTCCCATACCAAGACTTACCCTAATGTGTCAGTTATTTAGGTCGATGAAATAGTTAACCATTGGTGCTCCTTAGATATGATAATGGTGTAATTATAAGGGTTCGAAGGTGTTCAGAACAAAATTCTGCTAATTTTTTTAAGAAAAGAGCTTTTATGGTTGATAGATTGTGTGAAAATTGGATAATTTTACGATTTTTTCGCCTGTAAGGTAAAGATACTAAATTTCATTATTTAAAAGTGGGCCACACTTTATGTGTGGGTACAATAATTGATTAAACGCAAAAACATATTTTCACATGAAAAAATAAATATACTTCGAAAGCAGAACGAGGATAGTATATTGTACAGGCATGGATTTATACTCATTTCTCACCAGTACGAAATGGACATTCCATGCTCGATGTACACTATACTTTTTCTGCGACTACAACGATATTATTCCTCATTAGATATTTCCCTCTCTCAAGAATTAATTACAAGAAAAATACTCGAAGGTGAATATTGAATGAGAACGTGTCAGGTTCAAATGTATCCGTAACAGATCTCTTTCTATGCAGAGTCGCTGATATTTTGCTTGTTTCAATTATAACAAGTTGAATAGGATGAATCACAAATGATATTGTGTCATCCCTGGAACTCCTACTCCTGAACAGGTCTTCTTCAATTTTGGTATGGGTATATAAGCGAAATTCAATATAAAAATCTGTAATGGCGAAATGACATAATGTATTTTTTTTATTATTATGTATACGCTTTGATCTTAGAGGGTCAACAAATAACTGGCTCATCACAATTGCAAAACAGATGTACATCAAATATGAGTTTCAAAAATATAGTTTGAGCTTCTAGTTGAAATAAAAAAATTGTAAATCTAAAAGTACAATATTTTCTATTCACTTATAGTTAATAACATTGTGTCCATTACACTTAGTCTATCCTATCGCACTCAGTTTACTATCATATATCATGTACTTCACACTAATCGTGTTCAGTATGAATTTTACTAATCATGTATATTTTTAATCGAAACACACACACACAAACAGTGCTTGCTTGAATTTCGCAAATAGTGGCCATTACAAACACGGGCTTATTTAAAATTCATAAGGAATCTCAAAAATTAGCATTCAAAAACTCGTTTCATGAATCAGTTTCATCGATCAGTTCAAGGTATGGATAGAGAAAAACCTCTCAACCATTAATTTTGCCAGCAAGATTGTGTTCCATACCAGGTGACAATGGGACTAGGGCCATGCCTATATCTCCTTCAACCGATTTGAATGAAATTTTGTACATAGACATGAGACACAATTTCGGATTGACAGACATATGGAAACAAAATGGCCGACTTCTGCTTTCGCCAGAATAGCCATCAACTTTGATTTTTCAAATGGAACACCATATATGTTTTCCGGATTTTACGGCTCAAATTACATACGACAATGTTACCAAATTTTTATTTTACAATTGAAAAAAAATAATTTCCCAACTTTTTTTTTTAGCTTAGGAGGCCTTGAACAGGTTGAAATCTATACTAATTTACATCAGTAACTCATAGTAATAGTCATTTCATCGATAAGATCAATAACAAATCCTACAGCAGGAATTGAAATTTTTTGAACGCATTTTAAACGAAAAAATCGTTTTTTCCAAATGGTACCTGCCGAGGGCCATCTTGCCATTCGATAAAGAATTTAATTACCAATTCAACGATATACATTATGTACCACTTTCTTTTTGTTCAAAACTAAAAACGATCAATTATTGAATTTGTACAATATTTTATACGATGCCTACAAATTCCAATGAGTTATCCGTTTAGGTTTGATGAAATGAAAGGTAGCCGTGGAATCATGGAAAACAGTAGGTGATTAATGTCATGTCAAAAGTGAAATACCAATTTAACTTGTCATTCCGTTTCGTTTGTAAAAAGTTTTTTTGAAATAGAAAATAATAATCGTTATTCTTGAAACGAACAAATCGATATGATATTGATATACGGAGAATGTCAGAAGAACGCTGTCAATGCTATACGCTGTTCGTTATCCGTCAAGACGGCACCCATCGAGGAACTATTTCAGGAAATTGGAAATGATGCCAAGGAAAGAACCAGCTGATCATAACCACATTCACTTCATCGTCAGTGAAGAAGCGGAAACTAATGTTTTAGCATATGTTCATTTTTCTCCATCTGCCTCAATGCGAGAATTGGAAATTGAATGTGGGATCAGCAGGGAAAGTGCAAGAAAAGTATTGAAAAAACATAAACATCGCTCCTATAAATACAGTTTCCATATGAAAATGACCCAGAACGGAGACTAACATATTGTAATTGGCTTTTGCGTCATCATGATTTGAATAATGGTTTTGTCTTGGAAATACTGTTTACAGATGGGTCTAGGTTTACGAATAATGATATGTTCAATAGGAATAATACAAGGTATTGGGCTCAAAAAAATCCTAGGTTGCTGGGAGAAGGTAATTTTCAAGAAAGATTTGGATTCAACGTCTGGGTAGGAATCATAGGGACAAGAATCATTGGACCAATTCTTTGACGGGCCAAAGATATCTACAATTTTCAGAGAACGATATTCAAAATCGTATCAACGATTTATCTGAGAACATCAGAAAAAAATTGTTTTTTCTGCAGGATGGTGCAGGACCACATAATGCTAATATTGTTCTGCAATATCTTAGTGATACCTATGGGCAGAGATGGATTGGAATAAATGGTCCAATCAGATGGCCAGCCAGATCGCCCGATTTAACCCTCATTGATTTTTATTTATGGGGTCACATAAAATCCAAAGTATACTAGTGGAGACCAACTCCATTGGAGGACTTGAGAGATACAGTTGAGCGCGCAATTCAGGAAATTCCTGCTCACGAACTGATACATGTGATGAGGTACAATAACTAGAACTAGTCTATGTGTTAGGGAAAACGGGCAACACTTCGAACATATCATTGGCCATTAATAAATAAAATGACTTTTCGATGGTTGTGAAACTCTTCTATTGAAAACAGGATAATGGTATTGTGAGTAATAAAAAGTCGATTATTTTCGGTAATTCATTGTTACCATTCTGAAGTAAATTTTGAAAGAATGAATAGATGTCATGTTACCTACCAATTTTTTCAGATTGATTTCATTTTGTTAGATGGCTCTCTACGTTTTGAAAAAAAATAAATTGGTACATAATGTATATCTTTGAATTGGTAATTAAATTCTCTATCGAATGGCAAGATGGCCCTCGGTAGGTACCATTTGAAAAAACTATTTATTCGTTAAAAATGCGTACAGAAAATTTCAAGTCCTGCTGTAGGATTTGTTATTGATCTTATCGATGACATGACTATTACTATGAGTTACTGATGTAAATTAGTATAGATTTTAAACTGATCAAGGCCTCCTGGGCTAAAATTTTTTTTTTTTCAATTTTAAAATAAAAATTTGGCAACACTGTCATGCTCTATTTGAAAAATCGAAGTTGGTGGCTATTCTGGCGAAACCGGAAATCGGTCATTTTGTTCTCATATGTCAAATTGTGTCTCATATCAATGTACAAAATTTCATTCAAATCGGTTGATAAGTGAAGGAGATATATGCATGGCCCTAATCCCATTGTCTCCCGGTATACCACTTGAAATAGTGATGAGATGAAATTCATTTCAGTATAGGTTTTATGAAAACCAAGCAGAAATGAAAAGACATCTACAAACGACTGATTGATTTCTCTCATACAAACAGATTTCCAAATAGTCATACAAAAATATAGTTCCAAACTTGAACTATTTTTTTTAATAAGGGGCACATTAATTTTTCGAGAATATTGTCATCGATTTTTTCGGTACATTATGGAAAAGTAGAATTATTTTTGAACAACCTGTTTAAAGAAGTTTCCAAGAATCTGAGGTCGTCAAGAAGTTTAGAACGCAATTCAGCCACCCTCACGGAAATTTATTAAAAACGCAATAATGAATTTTTCACCGCACGGCAATTACCTCATCTATAGCTCATTCCACATTGTCGTCGTTGCTTTTTTATCTCATTTTCATGTTTTTATTTTCTCGCGCGAAGACGATAAGCGGCTAAATGTCCATCTGTTCAATGGCAAACCCTCGCAATCTGAAAAAGTCGCAGCGAAACGAGCCAGTGTCTCTCCTTTTTATGGTCAAAAATCTTTTCTTAGATCTCTGATTAAATTAAATGCCAAGTTTTAATGTTCATTGGCTGGAAAAAGTTCATATCGCCTCTCCCTCACCGTGTGGCGCTACCGTTCACTCGACAGTCCGCCAAAAAGGGAATTTAATTAAGTGAAATTACACTGCTTGTACTTTAATTATGTTAGTATCAGAGTTTTTACGGCGAATTGCGATCGCGAGCCCCTTACCATTTACACCATCGGAACAAGGGACAGTGCCGGACTGGCCATTGTGAAAAGGCGGGGATTTCTTCCGGGACCTCAGACACCAATCCTCATTCGGTGTCATACACATACACAATCTTCAATGTATTCATTTGAATCGATCACATATTCAGGAAGTATACTATTCGTTGATTGAATCTATCTCTGCAAGTATAATCATCTCCGAAGCACAAGCGATAGTGATATTTTGGATCACCCTGCTACATAATTGATCATTTTTTGAGCACACTGGATCGCCCACAACTCTTAGTATGACTGTAGTAACAGATTAGAGTACTGGAAGTTATATCAGATTAATATGCAGACTCAATTTCCTCTTCATTGTTCCTGCTCTTTTAGGAACTTGTCTCCTCATTACGTCTAATATGATTTTTGGTCCATAATGGGGCTGTAACCATAATATAATCCGACACCCGTATTAGTGTAATTTTTCCAATCGTTGTCAGGTTCATTAATTCATTTATTTATTATCTATAGCCAATCACAAAGAAGTGGATAAGTGTCGCCAATTGGTTTTTACATTATCTGTAGCAGGATCACAAGTTAAAATGAACAGGAGACAATTTAATAAGTTACAATTTTCAGTTACGGCACAATTAAAATCTTTTGATGAGATTTGCAATGGTCAACAAATTCACCAAGGTTATAAAAGCAGTTTGTAATCAGAAAAAATCTGAGTTTATTTTTTAATAGTTTGATGAATTGAACAGATTCAATGTCGGAGGGTAGCATATTATACAATTGAATACCAGCACCGTCCGTGGATTTTTTGAAATATTCTTGGTTGAATTTTTGTATATAAAATTTTATTGTTGTTTCTAGTTGGGTACGAGTGCATATCAGAGTGTTTGGTGTAGTTTCCAATATTTTTGTATATGTATACTAGTATTTTGAGAATATAAATTGCGGTTAAGGTAAGGATCTTTTCTGATTTGAAGGTGTCTTTCTGATTTAAAGGTGTCTCTCAAGGATTTCCCGTAATTAAGATTAAACATTATTTCAAAAAAAAAATCTGGATGACAAATACACGATCAGTTTGAGGTGCTTTACCCCATGCTATTATATTATATGTTACAGAATGTACGGCTGCAAAGTAGTAGAGTTTAAGCGAAGATTTATCAAGACTTTTTTTTCATTTAGAGAATGGCAAAATATCATTTGTTCAGTCGGGAGCAAATGAAACTTATGTGACTATTCCAACTCATATTACTGTCCTCTTCTGTTCCTAGAAATGTTTTTCCAGTGTCAATTTTTAGCTTTATTGACTCGCGCCCTTGGTAAAGACCATGCCTTGCATACACACGGTTTTTT
The DNA here is from genome assembly GCA_018342105.1 of Gonioctena quinquepunctata. Classification (NCBI taxonomy): domain Eukaryota; kingdom Metazoa; phylum Arthropoda; class Insecta; order Coleoptera; family Chrysomelidae; genus Gonioctena; species Gonioctena quinquepunctata. The sequence goes on from JAFIRS010000169.1 coordinate 780,106, forward strand.
CTGTATTAATTATAAGTTGATTTCTTTTGCACCAGGTGGATAATTGTTCAAGAACAACATTTTCTTTTTCCTTGATGCCTTCTATAGTTTTTGCCGATACAAGAACGGTGGTATCATCAGCATACATGAATAGCTCCTGCAGGCACGTAGATCTTTTTTGATTCTGTCCTGGTGGAGTTCTGGGACGAAGGCGTTCGGACTGTGAAAACAAACGTATATATGTATTTCTGAAATAGTGCTCTTCTCGTATAGTCTGGCTTCCTCTAGAATAATATACACCTCTGCTTGGCAGATTATGGTAAAAGATCCGAGGCCAAATGAACATCCCTATTTGCTATCCAAGTGTACTGCTGTTTCGATTTGATCCACTTGTAGAACATACTAGAGACCCTGTTCCTACGTCTGCATATTTGGGATTTTCGGGAATCCTTTTAGCCACCCGATCCTGTCTGGCCAGTCTTTAGGTGTGGACTTGCTTGTTGGTTGTGGTTATATGACTCTGTGAGTTTATGAGAATGGAAATTTGTTATTGAATTTTTTCAAGATATAGACATGACATCAAAATTCAACTGTCGAACGTAAAAATTGAAATTATTATTTTTGGGAGAAATTAATGAAATATCTTCCACATCCTCAAGAATAACTCAAGATCTTTAAAAAAAAATATTAAAAAAAAAATTATGTCAAAATGCTGACCAACAGCAAAGTATGCTCAACATAAAAATGAGCTTGAAAATGTTGATGTAGCTCATTTTATTTTGATGAATATAGTAGAATCTTTAAAGGGTGTATAGCCAGTGGAGCCAATTTTTTTCTGAGGTTCATCTGGGCGGCCCGTTAACCCATACCACGTGAAGGTGACGTTGGACTTTAAGGGCTCCATGTTAGGTTAGTAAGGGTCTGAGATTCTCCCTCTCTATTAGAAAATTAGTTATGCCTTTCTGATCGGCAAATAAGAACACTGTTCAACGTTAAAACAAATATATTCATAAAAAAAATGGTAAATAAAATGATTGTGCATATAAAATGGACAGTAAAATAAATCAAATTGAAATTCCGACTCATCGGAGTCGTAGAAAATAGGTCATATCTTTATTTTTACTCATAAGATTGACTTTCGCCCTCTGGACGCATGGAAAACTACGAACATTCCCTTTTAGAGGATACATTGGACTTAAAGCATTTCAATACTATATTATATCCACTCCAAATAGCACAATAGGTTAGTGATATTTCAATTAACTTCCATATCCCTAGATTCACTTACTACTGGCCGATAGTTCTAGATGTTCTGGTAGATTCTCTTCCCGTAATCCAAAATTTTGAGTGTAACTTGTCTTATGCGCCTCGACTCTCTATGATTATTATCACTTATCAACTTCCCGACTCTCGGAATCCGATTCCGCGTTCAATTTCGGTTAATTCGTCGAGCCTATTTTCATACTAAACTCGGTTCTCACGCGGAGACTATATTTCGAACCGTGATACTATTTTCTATCGCGAGAACCGGGAATAAATACCGGTCTCGCTTCGATTCGTCCTTTAGAGATTCCCGTGAAACTCCTATTCTAACCCACTAATACGTTTCGTGGCTATAATATTATTCGCTTTGATACCGCAAGATACAACGTCAAGTCCCAAAAATAAATCACACTCTTGGAACGCGATGGAAGTACCCGAGAAAACGCTCTGATCCTGACCAAGGTACGCGACGGTCCTTTTCTATTCTCGTTTTACTAACGCCCGATAGAACTCCAACTTCTAGTTGAAGTCCCCAAATATCAACTCAAAACGCACTGATCGCGACCGAGGTACGTAGGGAACTTCCCTCAAAATCTCCTTGGGTACGCGATCCCTCGGCAGCGCCAATCTCGTTTTTTCATTGGTTGAGAGCGTTTCTTCCCCGCTGAAAATGCTCGATTCATCAGCGATTCTGAGGCTGTGGGAGCCGTCTGGGATCTCAAAGAGGCCCTCTGTTTCTTTTGGCTAGCCTAAACAATCCTTACAATGTAGTACAATGAAGAGATCTTGCATGGCCTGCTCAGTGTACTGTCCACGCCATAAGAAATGAGACTTTCATTACTGGCTGCCTAATCCTCAGGTCAGTAAATGAAGATATAATATTGCGCAATTTGACCACCGTTTAATAGAGATTATGTTACAAGGGGCGTTCATTGTTTTCCATACTTTGTCTGAAAGCTCCAGATTGTTTCATAATTGATATATAAAACACAAAAATATAATAACAACTACAAGTTGTTACAAATTGTTGTAACTTTTCCCGTTGTAAATTCAAATATAACATGAATTTTGATAGTTTTATCCAATTTTGAATGTAATTCGGGTAATATTCCCATCAAATATCATTTGTGCTAGAGGATTTTATCGCATTTTTTTAAATTCACCCTCAAGCTATTTGTGCCTATAAAATTCAACTTCTAGAATTGGCGGCCTCCTTCTTCGCTTTCGTGGTTTAATTAGATAATAAGACCGCACTCAGTAAAATTTCCAGGCAAAATGTTTTCTCGAAATTTTGAAAAAACATTGAGCGATAAAATCCCCAACACTTATGATATTACCCTTGATAGAATTGAATGAATAAACGGAATTTCATCCGATTTTCCTTCTGCAAATAAAATATTTTGGGTGAGTGGGCACTCATTTTACAAGATTAAAAATCAATATTATCATAGCAGGAGTAACTTAATCCATATACATCTTCCTCTAGGTACCGTTAGTTCAGACTGATAGCTATTTCACAAATGACATATTTCCAATGGGGGTGTGACAATTTTGAACGTTTTTCCATAATGTTATAACCTTTCCAATACAATGTCTTCAAAACGAGCAGTCACAATTGGAGTCCCCCAAGGTTCGGTTTTAGGGCCTGTTCTATTTATACTGTTTCTGAATGATTTGGATAACTTACCAGTCCAGTCCTCTTTCACTATGTACGCAGATGATACATCGCTGATCATCTCAGATAAATCAGACAAACTTCTGTCAGATAAATGCAATGAGACTTTTTTTAGTGTAAAGGATTGGTTCAGTGCAAACCTCCTACATCTTAACACGGATAACACGAATTCAATTAGATTCCATAATAGTCAGAAAAGCTGTTCGGATGTGATAATATCTACAGAAATTTTTGATAACGTTTCTAGGCCTTGAAGTGGATGAGTGTCTCACATGGAATAATCACTGTCGAACACTATAGTCCAAATTGAATTCCTACTCATATCAATTTAGGAATCTCAAACTAGTACTTAACGAGGACCAACTCCTGAAATTATATTATGCTCAAATAGACTCCAGACTAAGATATGGAGTGCGCTTCTGGGGCCTATCCACCTCATCATTAGATGTTTCCATTGCACAGAAACGGATTATACGCACTCTAGTTGGAACACCAGAACGTTCATCCTGTAGAGATCACTTCAAGAATATGAAAATCCTTACACTACCATTATTGTTAATTTTTGAATTCTGCCTATATGTATATATAAATCGCAGTAACTTCTCACCGAATAATTCCAGGTACGAATAAAAAACTCGACAGAAAGCCCATTTTTATATTCCTTCCAGTAGTACAAAAATTCATTACAATTTTTCTAGAGCAATGTTACTTTCCTCCTGTCTGTAGATGTATGTTTTCTGTTTAGTTTTAAGTTATTTGTAAGTATGTGTCAGTTCTTTTTTATTTTTATTTCATTTTACTCCATTTTACTTACCTGTATTGACGAATCCAACATAATTTTCAATTATCAGATGGAAAATAAAGGTATTATTATTATTAATATGTATTCAATACTCAACGTAAATATGTTCGAAAAAAAGATATATGGATTGTGGTCCGGTCCTGGCAAGAGGGTCGACTCCTCTACGCGCCACCGATCAAAAGGTGTCGTTCAAAGGAGGCTCTTCAAGAATCTGGCTCTTGTGAGCCCGAAATCGGGGGGCCAACATCGGCACGGTATCCGTCAGGACGCAGCACAATTAAAAAGATTACTGGAGTGCAACAATTTTAAAATCCGATAAAACAGTCGTGATAAGCACCGGGATCACAGCCTCATTGCCAGGGCCGTCACAAGAACAATTTGAAAATAATACAGGCCTACACTGGTTTTCCATTCCAAAACTGATACATGATCTACAAAGGTTTTAAAGTGAAAAATCAAAGTTTTTCCAAACTTACTTCATTGAAATATTGGTTTTTAGTGTCTATGTGCCTTTTTTTGGTTTTATTCATCTAATGAAGGTATGTGTTCATTTACTTCTAATTGGGAGATATTAGAAATACTAAACCTACCTACAATTGTCAACAATGAAATCTTGGACAATTTGATTCTGATTGTTTGAATCAGTTTCTCTAACACTGATAGGTTTAGGCTGGAATTTTCATGTGTCAATTCATTTGATCTACGTAATGATTTGTGAGCTGTTTCTGGTTGGTACAAACTTCAAAGTAACTAATCAGCAGCCTACGAAGGCGTAGAATGGCCAACAACAAAATATTTTTCAATAACATTTGGAATTGCCACTTTGAACTGACAATTGTCACTTTGAAGTGACAATTGTCACTTTGAACTGACAATTGTCACTTTCAAAGTGACAATCAAATGTTTTGGAAGTAAGAATGGTCACTTCGAAGTGACAATTATCACTTCAAACTGACAATTGTCGGTTCAAAGTGGCAATTCCAAATGTTTTTGGAAGTAAGAATGGTCACTTCGAAGTGACAATTATCACTTCAAAGTGACAATTGTCGGTTCAAAGTGGCAATTGTCACTTCAAAGTGACAATTGTCGGTTCAAAGTAATAATTGTCACTCAAAAAGTGACAATTGTCAGTTCAAAGTGGCAACTCCAAATGTTTTTCAAAAATATTTTGTTATTGGCCCTTCTACGCCTTCGTAGCAACCAGCCACCAGCACCACAAGTAATAGATTTCAATGAAAGCTATCCTTCATTTTTGGCTCTGAGGATAAGACACTAAGCTAAATTCAATATAAAAATCGTTACAGAAGTTATGCCTGATTTCTTGTCCACAACTGCACAAGTTATATTTAAAAAAATACACAAGAAAACCTGAGTAGGGTTGTAATTTGTATCGAATACCTGGTGTAATTCCTCATTCATTATTATTATTATTCACCTAATATACACTTATAGCAAAAACATCGATCCACTTGATCTTGATGAAATTAATATTGCTTACTAATATTTAGTTATTTAGCGATCATAAACTATCACACAGTTGAATGAATACGCATTTCGGAAAAATATACTCTGTTTTTCATTTTGGAAACACATATCCTACTGTTGAACTTAAACTGTTACGGTGGGTATGGTACGGTCTCAAACATAAGAGTTTTAGAATACGTTGATTATCACCAAAATTCAGACAAGCTCATTATAGAGTTATCAACCCAAACGAGTACAAACTATCCAACTCGATGGCTATATCTGGAAATAATACCAAGCAATTGAATAGGATAATTAATCTAAATAAAAAAGACGAAAACAAAAATCACTACTGAAAAGAAGAATGGGTTATGTTATTCAGAGTGTATGAGAGCTTTGGATCCAAACTTTATGAAAAAACCCAACTCAATGTTGAAAAGGGAAACAATCTAATTGAGTATCAGAAAAAATATTTTTCTTGATATTGAAAAATCTCCAATAAAAAATGCGAATCTAACAGAAAACAACTGATTTCCGGATGCATACGCTAGATGAACTAAATTAAGAGATATTGAAGTTTGTCTTTCAGCAGCAAATGATTCCTCATCCCAATTTAAAAAAATCAATATGACACCAATATTCCGACTGATGAAGGTGTTAACTAGTCATTCCGAACTAATCTACGAGTTGGTGAAGATCTCTGCACTTATCCAGTTATGTAAAACAAAATTGAATCTTGACATGAAACTTCTTGTATTGTATAAGGTGTTCCGTGTAACCTGTCTTGATCTTGTCGCAACTCTAAAAAATTGTTTAACATTTGTTTGAGAACCATTCCTATTCGTAATCTTCCACAGCCTAGTCTATATAACTCCCATAAGTAACTGCGTTTTATCAAACCAGGTACAATCGACACATTCTATGAAGTTACCAACTGGAATGTATATTCAAAGTATGAAATATCATGAAAAAAAAATGGTCTGGAGAAAATAACCTATATCATTACTTCGTTATATGTTGTTTGAAAATTATTTTGTTACCATTCATAAGGTGAACTCAGACGCAGATGTTGGTCACGAATAATATACTTTCATTATGCGTTAGTGCTAATAAATCACCGTTATTTAATGGCACAGAAATATGACGCCGAATTTTATGGATACCGTTTAATATTTTATAACTCCCGTGTAACAGTCACTAGTGCCCAACGAAGTTCAAGTTTATCAAGACCTATTTTAATATTGTCAATAACCAACACAATGAATGCGATGACTTTACGGTGGAAAACAATACTGAACGAGTATGAGTTTCATAGCTGTTTTATTACCACCGTTATTTTGTTCGAAAAAAATACCCTATTTTGATTTTCTACTAATTTTTAAACCCATGTTTATTACAAGCGAAAAAAAATTTAGTAGAAGCTGCATCCTCTATGCATGGAAATGCTCATAAAAATGTTGTAACTTCATAGCGAACTGGGAAGGGATTCAAAATCTGGGAACTGCTTAAGGTTTTTATTTCGTCTGTGGAGAGATTGTGGGAAGTTTGCTCAAATTTTTTTTTAATTGAATTCAGGACGTATTTTTCTAGGAATAATAACCTTCCACAGATTTCCAACAGAATATCTTTGGCATCAGTCAAGAGAGACCAAGATCGAAAGGAAGTGCAAAATCGTAAGAAAACTGCACTAAATTTCGATATCAAACCGATATCCGTACATTTTTATCGGTTTACTGGGTACACCTTATATGTAAGATTCGTAATTCGAAACAGTGTATAAATAAAGGATGTGGGCGGTTCAAATATTCTGCACTTAGGCCTCTTGGTTGGGCCCACTATTACTGGGAGTATGGTTGAGTCCTTGTGGAGGCCGATTGCCTTTTGTAACTGTCCTCCCTTACACCCTCTGGGTTCAAGAAACCATCTCCAAAGTATGATTCTCTCATTGCTGCCACTGCGGTGCTTTCAGTGATGGTATAAGGGGAAGTCTCCTTGTCCTCTAAGCATCACCTGCACTCTGGATCTTCCGTGATCATAACGGAACTGAGGTGCTTGTTGATATGGTCGTGCCTTACCACTGTTTCTATTTCCCTCATGTTCAGTGCTAGAGGGGACTCTCCTACAGAAGGACCTTCTATGTGCCCTCAATTGTCTCATGCCTGGAGCAGCTCTCCATTCATCGTCAAATTTGTTCAACCAAAATGTTCCTTATAGTCGGCTTCTTCGTTTCTGGGCATCCCTGTGAGGCCCATGAAAGCCCAATATTATTGGATGTACATATCTTTTGCAGTTCGTCAATGCATTCCAGCACCAGTGATGAACTGACTCTGAATGTTGTGTTGTGTTTTAATCGCCTGACTATCACTGCATATAGTAATTTTCTGACCCCGGTAGCATTTGTTAATGTTCTCGCGAACACAGGCGATTTTATCGAATATTTTGGCCTGTGGGCGGTTCAAATATTCTGCACTTAGGCCTCTTGGTTGGGCCCACTATTGCTGGGAGTATGGTTGAGTCCTTGTGGAGGCCGATTGCCTTTTGTAACTGTCCTCCCTCACACCCTCTGGGTTCAAGAAACCATCTCCAGAATGTGATTCCCTCATTGCTGCCACTGCGGTGCTTTCAGTGATGGTATAAGGGGAAGTCTCCTTGTCCTCTAAGCATCACCTGCACTCTGGATCTTCCGTGATCATAACGGAACTGAGGTGCTTGTTGATATGGTCGTGCCCTACCACTGTTCTTATTTCCCTCATGTTCAGTGCTAGAAGGGACTTTCCTACAGAAGGACCTCCTATGTGTCCTCAATTGTCTCATGCCTGGAGCAGCTCTCCATTCATCGTCAAATTCGTTCAACCAGAATGTTCCTTATAGTATACTTCTTCGTTTCTGGGCAACCCTGTGAGTCCCATGAAAGCCCAATATTATTGGATGTAGATATCTTTTGCAGTTCATCAATGCATTCCAACACCAGTGATGAACTGACTCTGAATGTTGTGTTGTGTTTTAATCGCCTGACTATCACTGCATATAGTAATTTTCTGACCCCGGTAGCCTTTGTTAATGTTCTCGCGAACACAGGCGATTTTATCGAATATTTTGGCCTGAGACACCATGGTATCCTTCTGGAGAGCGGAACAAGAGTTCCACCCTGGAGGATAGCCTGTAGACTCTGGCAGTCCTTGACTTTGAAACTGTCTGTGTAGGTACCTGATATCTTCAGTTTTGGGGATCAAGCTCTGCCTATTGTGCTGCTAGTCCTTCTGTATTGGGATAGTTGACCGTACTGAATTTGAGGGCAGCTGTTGAATAGTCCTCCGACATATTAAGGGAACTTCCATATAACCCCTCGCTCCTCTACTGGTTGGAGGGTTTCAGATTGGCTAAAATAGTTGTTGAAGAATGAAGAAATACAGCTGTCGATAATTCTGGAACATTTCTAGATAACTCAGAGATTTCTACACAACTCTCCGGTATTCCTATATTTCACTTATGATTTCACTTAGGGCATGAGAACTCTAGAACTGAAAGAATCAACTTTAGTTCTATAGACTGTCCTTTTATACGGAAATTTTATAGTCAGTCTTAAATTATTTTTAGTGAAAAGATTTGATCATTTTCCAAATATATATTGATTATCTCTATATATTCAGTTACATTTTTCGAATACCTTAGATAATATGAGGGGATGTTCACCTGCTTTCTGAATTCAAGTTGGAGTGAATGGGACCCTGATGACGGCTCTGCATTGCAACCCTTTTCCTTATTCGAGAATACCTGCAGATTAAGACTGTGTCCCCAGTTCGCGACCTGACTTTGGTTGCCTGTTAGTTACGCTTGAAATATGGTAATTACCCTGACATCATCTATTACTTTTACAACTTCTTTGCTAAATATTCATCCAGCGCTTTTTCGGAAGTAGCCATCCTACATCTCGAATGCCTCCATCAAGTGAGCTTCCGTAATTTTGATTGTGTTTCAGTAGTTCGAAACTTTCGCATTATTTCAACCTTGAATTATTCTACAGTATGAATTTCAGAAAAATTTGCGTTTATATCCAGGAAAATACATCAAGATAATATTTCTGGTGTAAGAATTTACCAACAACAAAATGTTAAATGTCTCTTGTCTTGACATCAGCAAATTTCAAGATCTTGAATTCTCCAATTCACTGGCGAACAAAAATTTCAAATCACATTAAGAAAACAAGAGTAAAATCAGTCTCCAGTAATTTTACTATCAGTTTCGTTTTTTATGTTTAGCTCATTAAAAATTAATGATATACAGGGTGTTTCTTAAGTACGTGTAGAAAATTTAGGAGCATGTTGTTGACGTCAAAATAAGAAGAAAAGTTCCTATAAACATATGTCTGCAAGTTATTCGTTTCTGAGATGCAGGGTGTCAAAGTTAAATTGTTATTTTTATTTTTTGTGAATACATTTCAAAATAATTGTGGCAATTCGAGTAAAGTTTGGTATCGAGGAGTATTTTTCAAAGACAAAATCAAATTTGATGTTAGTTTGTCTCTTTCGTGGGGGTGGTGCCACCTACATGTCTTTTCAGTCATTTGAAATTTTATAACTTTTTTGTACGTACCTGTATCACGTTTTCTAGTGGAAAAATCGATTTTTCTAACATTTTTGTGTAAAAAATATATTCCTGGTAGAGGTCGCTGCGAGCAACTATTTTCGAATTATTGGGATTTGAAATAATCGATGCAAGTGATTTTGAATCACAAGATTTTTAACTACAAAATTAATTTAGTTAAAGAAATTATTTTTCTTCAATTTCATTTTAAAATAGGAATCGGGTGTTATTACAATTTAATACTAATAATAATAACAGTAATTAAGACCAATTTGATACTAAAACAGTTAGTTGAGGGTAATTATTAGAGTAATTGTTCAAAATGGCCACCTTGCACCATGCGTCGGCTCGTCGTTTCATGGACCCACGTACACGTTCCATTATACCTGGTGTATTTCGGATAGCGTCACATCCAGCAATGATTCGTTGACTAAGTTGTTCTTTGGTTTCTATTTGCACCGTATAAACTAGGGCTTTAAGTGACCCCAAGTAAAAAAAATCGATTGGATTTAAACCCGGGGACCTCGAAGACCAGAATTGATTTGGAAATTCAGCGCCTCGACCAATCCATCTGTTTCTAAATCGCTGATTTAAAAATTCACGAACTATTGAAGTAAAATGCGCTGGCGCTCCATCATACATAAACCATATTCTTTGTCTCAGTAAAAGTGGAATGTCTTCAAGTAATTCAGGCAAAATATTTTCAAGGAAATCATGATAAGCATTTCCATTAAGAGTCCCTGGAAAAAAGTGCGGACTAATCAAATAATCCCCAACAATACCAATCCACACATTCAATGAAAACTGGTGTTGAAACCTGAACTGAACTATTGCGTGAGGTTTTTTGTCACATCACACATGATTATTATGAAAGTTCATTATGGCGTTCTTTGAAAAATGTGCCTCGTCAGTGAATAATATCTCTGCAGTAAATTGAGGGTTTTGTGCAATTTTCTGCGGTATTACATTTCAAAATGTTACACGGGAAAGGAAATTTCGGGGCAACAATGCTTGGGCACGCTGTATGTGATAAGGACACATCTGATTTTGTTAGAATTAACCAAACTAATTCATGATGTACGTTCTATTGCGCAATTTTTCTCGTGCTTGTCTGTGGATCTTCTTCGATTACCTGAAGAACAGCTTCTTCAACTTCTGGTCTCCTTTAGTCAACGGTCTGCCTGCCACTGGAGCTTTTTTAAAGCATCCAGACTCCATAAGCCGCTGAAAAAGGTTTCTGAATGTCTGGTGATTCGGCGCTCGATGATTAGGGAATCTTTCATTATAAATATGTCTAGCCTCGTAGCAATGGACCTTTCCATTTAGGAAAAAAAAAATCCAAAACTCATATAGGTCCATTGTATTTCATTTGAAACGTCCAATTGACTTAGAATGCTATCATATATTTTTTATTTCGAAAAGATATTGCGGTTGAAAGAGTACCCGTGACGTCACGTTCATCGAAAACTACCCCCTCCATAATCCACGTTCAGAAACACGCATTACTGTTCTTGTCAAAAATATAGCTCACTGCTTGATATACACCATTAATATATAATTAAACTCTGTTTATTGATAGACTCATAAAAAAAAACTCATTTCAACAACGGGTTTCTTTATTTAAAACATTCAAAGTTTCTGAACGGGCCTAAGACCGATCATTGGCAACACCGCAAATGTTACAGACAGTTCCCAGTTCCCATGAAAATAATATTGAGATTTGAGGTTAACCGTCAATGTTTATTTTTATCAACTAATATCATAAACAATTTGGTGTGTTTATAATGAAACGAGGCTTCGTAAAAGCAGGTTCGGAAAATTTGCCAAGGGTGGATTATAAGATGATTTACTCTTTTTATTTAACAAACATGACTTTTTTGAGTGCTGAAATGAAAAATGTGAAAACGGTAAGCAATTTGTGTTAGGTATATAGCAAAAATAAATATCGAGATCATTTTCAACTGACTTATTCGCATCAAAAAAGTAAATCACACATGTTATCTTTTTACAGATCTACCAGTGACTCCAGTGGTGATAATGCTGTTGGCTACATACAGTTGAAACGCCAAGAAAACGTCTTCAATGTGAAAGCAAAGCTCACACCGGAACATAAAATCCACAATTTTTTTAATAATTGTTTGGTGCAGGTAAACGAAGGAGCAATGTCCTAGAATGTCCGTGTTTAGACTGTTCGGCCTCTGAAGGTATGTGTATATTGAAAACTGGTATTTGAGCTTTTCTTTTTGAAATTCACCCCCTGAAGGGGTCAAATGAGGGGTACATTTTTTATGGGATTTCGGTTAGTTTTTGAGTTACGGTCATGAACATTGTTGTTTTGGCTCTCTATTACAAATGAAGAATTCGTGTTTAACCTAACTTGAAAATTACTTTTGCTGTAAAATCAATTAAGGCACCCAAACGAGATAATGGGAAACGGGAAGCCACAGGCATTATATATATAAATATATATATTAATATTTGATTTTGTTTTCATGTTTCAGCACATGCACAGAATATATCAAAGAACTGTGTAATCCCTGAGATCGCAAGCTCCTTTGATTGGCCCAGTGGAGCATTTGCCAATGAAGGTGAGGATTATTTTATTTAGTTATTTCAAGTTTGACAAAATTACTCCTAATATATTGGTTAAATGATACTTTATATCAAAATTGAACATGGGATACTTCACAACCTCTGGTTATTTCATAAGAAATATAAAGTGAAAATCCTTTTTTTTTCTAATTTGTATTTAAAACCACTTTGATTTTTCATTAAAGAAGTTATTGTTTATCCTTTGAAAAAAATATCAAGCTTTTTTTTCATTAGTAGAAAAAATGAAGTCTGCTCCACAGTAAAAAGCATTTATTTCTAGGGAAGAAATTAGCAATTCATTTTGGCAAAGTATTTTGCCATCTTCAGGCTCTCTAAAATATACATAAAAAGATACAAAAATAAACATAACATCACTGATTTACACATACGTTGAAGTAAAAATGTCAACTGATTAATATAACATAGGTTATCGACTGAATTAATGAGTTGACATTTTAAATTCAATGTTTGTGTAAGTCGGTGATGTTATGTTTATTTTTTGCTAAGTCTTCTACCAATTTTTACGATGTTCACTCTTGTATCTTTTCTATGTATATTTTAGAGAGCCTAAAGATGGCAAAATACTTTGCCGAAATGCATTGCTATTTTCTTTCCTAGAAATAAATGCTTCTTACTGTGGAGCAGACTTGATTTTTTCTACTAATTAATTAGAACTCCACCTGACATGGATTACTTTCATAATCTTTTTTTGTTTCATGTTCATCTAGCATCTGTACAGTTTACACAGAATGGATCAAGCAATGGATGAATTCTTCAAAATGAAGTGGGGATTTAAGCTTCTGTTGAACTTACCTTCATCCATTGGGGTATTGGCCGAATTATTTTTTCTGTGATTGTTTAGATATAATCAATCATAAATGCATTATACTGTGAATATATATGTAGGCTTTGTCTGTTTGTATTATAATATAAATTCATATTCGGTGCCTGTAAGTGTTTCCTTCATGTGATGAGTCAAATATTTATTAAGTTTGAACTACTGAAAATATAATTAATAATTTAGAATGAATAGACTTGAAATATGTTCATACAAATTTCGTAAATTTTTTGCAAAATTATTTACTTATTTCACACCAATTCTTTGTTGAGGGATACTAATTCAAAGGTAAAGACGTTAACTCATCTATTTTTTACAAATACAGGCTTACATTTTATATGGTAAAAAATTTCCCTATGGTTACAAAGCTATAGAAAAAAAAACTGAAGATATTGGCATTCATGAAGAGAATGTGACAACAAACCTTAGAAAACTTTGACATAATACTGCACATTCTAGTTATTTAAAGTATTTTTGAATTTCAATCAACAAAATAGAAGAAATGAATCTTATCGACAAAGTTGTTAAAGAATTCGTCCACCGTATGCTCCTGAAATAAAATTTAATTGTATTGTGCCATTTGGAGTAGCAGATATTAAAAATTTTACAGTATTGCATTTTTTCTATTCTGACCAAGTCATGGACAGACGAACAGGATCAGAGGGTTTTTCAATTTCCAGACAATTAATAATTGAATTAACTTTCTTATAGCGAGCTCTGAAAGGGATCGGCAAATTTCTTTCAATTTCAGATATGTCAGGCCAATATACCTATAAGCTCTTGTAAACAATTTGCCATCTAGGCACATCTTGTGAACACTTGATTAACTCCAATCAAATCATCAGCCAATCGAGAGTATACATCCCCAACCCGTATCTTTTTTAAACTTATCAGAACATCCATATATTTAATTTCTTCAATTTTGGTAATGTATTTCACAATGTGGTAAACATTTTCAGGGAGCCCCAAATAAAATTACTCTTCTTTTCTATAAGTGCAATAGATAAGCGCTGGCGCTGCTGTCCTTCGATATTTTCACAATCAGGATCGGATGAAGACTGACTAGGAATATACTCAGAATTTTTTTTGGTGGTGTTATTTTGGTGAATCGGATAATGTACTAGCTTGGCTACTGCTAGGAGAAGAACTATTCGAAACTCTTGAGTAAATATTTCCCATGGATGTAATGTCACTCAACACAGTTTTACTAGCTGAAGGAGTGATGTTTTCATTTGGTTTGGGTTTCTTCATCGTTGGTAGGTCATGTACTTATGATGAAACATTCTCAGACCAATGTCGTTTCAGGTTGATATGTTCTAGCATATTCCCAATTCATAGTATCTTCTTTCAGCTGGAACCAAAGAACAATATGTTTATAGGACTGGATATAAAATACAGTACTGATCGATGATTTTGCAAACTTGCATTGAGTGAAATTAAAGATCCTTCCTTGATGTACTCACCTGGAAATGTTCTGCACAAAAGCATATATTTCCGTATTTTACTAAAGTTTGATTCACTTTCACTGGTGTTCAGACAACCGGGCACATTGCACTTTTTAGACATTTTCATAGTTATTAAAATTAGAAAATAATTTCCGAAATTTTTCAATACCAAAACATTCATGGAGAGCTTGTTCATTTGCAGCAGTTCTCTGCATATCTCGTGTCTCGTATCAGATATATGCAAGAAAGAGAGCTGAAGAGAGACAAACGATTGATAATATTCTATTCCGTGGAGCAAACGAACGAACGTATCAAAGTACCAAATAACAAATGTCATTACGTCACAATTTCATGATTCGGAACTCATACAACGATGCCAAATCAACTTTTAGTGAACGTGACGTCACGAACCCACTTTTTCCCGGATTATAGAAAAACTACCCATCAGAAAAAAAAAATCCCAAGTGATATTAGCACATATACTTTCTAATTACAGTGTTTTCTCATGGTGCATAGAAAGGTCCATTGCCATCGGCAAGACCGTATACGTAAATCATATTAGCCATTTCGCTATTCGTGTATGCTGCCATTTGAAAAAGATTGGAACACAAATACAGAAAATAACTTCACTGTCACAAGAACGGATTGAAATGACATGACAAGTACTCACCTGAATGTTATTTATTTAAATCGGAAAAGAGTCCAAAAAAATTATGTAACAATAAACAAGAATCATTTTTCGACTACATTCAAGTGTCGAATGTAGAATACCATGAATGAAAGAAGACAAATGCATTGGCGTATCTTTTCCAAAATTTACTACTTAGAAGCGACTTACGAGCCCCACGGAAATAATTCAAATGCATCGATTATGTCAAATCCCAATAACTCGAAAACAGTTGCTCGCAGCGACCTCTACCATGAATAAATTTTTTGCACAAAATGTTAGAAAAATCGATTTTTCCACTAGAAAACGTGATACAGGTACGTACAAAAAAGTTATAAAATTTCAAATGACTGAAAAGACATGTAGGTGGCGCTACCCCCACGAAAGAGACAAACTAACATCAAATTTGATTTTGTCTTTGAAAAATACTCCCCGATACCAAACTTTACTCGAATATCACAATAATTTTGAAATGTATTCACAAAAAATCAAAATAAGAGTTCAACTTAGACACCCTGCATCTCAGAAACGAATAACTTGCGGACATATGTTTTTTCTACACGTACTTGAGAAACACCCTGTATGTGATTGAGAATATTGATTTCATATTGTGAAAGTATCGATATAATTGCTTGTAAAAAAATATTAACGAGAAAAAAATTTACTTTTGGAAAATTTCATTTTATATCACAGAAAAATATTGATGAAATATTGTAATTTGAATACAATCCAATATTGGCGAAAATATTGGTATATTGTGACTTATGATTGTGATATTTTCATTGGAGATATAAACATAGACATCAGAACTACAAATACTGAAAATTATCTCAACATTATGAGTGAATATAATTTCAAGTCATATATAAATTAATACACAAGAATTCAAGGATATAGCAAAACCTTTTTGGATAATTTTTTCATGAAAACTACAAATTCAGAAGATTTGAAATGATATGATCACTACCCTAAGTTCTAATGTAAATTAAAAAAAAAAAAAAAAAAAATATGAATGAACTCGTGAACTAGTCGGATTTTTCATCAAATACCTATGTCACTATGATAACCGATATTTTCTATGAAAATATACCTAATGCGTAGAAATTTAGTAAATTGAAATAAATAGAAAAAGATTTATTCACGAAAAGGCTTTCAATAATATATATATATATATATATATATATATATAAATATATATATATATATATATATATATTGTTATGTTATGAAAAACCAGTTAAATATTTCAAAAAGAAATAAACCACAAAAAAGAATAATTATTGATTAGTTATTAGTTCCAAGAGATTTTTTTAAATAACTTTTGAAGTTCTATGTATTTATAAGCCTTTGTATAATATGGATAGATACAAAATGTCAAAGTACGATAAAACGATCAATTGTATACACTGTCAAAATTATCATAACCCATAATTGTTCAAAAGACAACTAAAAGTCTAAATTTTACAAAATTTGCAAGAATAAAAGGAAATCAACACATTTATAAACTAGAAACACACTGTACATGAAATTGTAGCTAACTAAGAGTAGCCAATGAGAGAACAGCAAACGTCTTTATGAAAAATAGCCAATCAGAGAGTAGATGGTCAGGTGAAAAGTTAGAAATTGTGAGAGAATAGCAACGAGAGGGTATCATAAGCAATTATTATTAGAATTTGTAAATAGTAATAAGTATGGAAAAATAGCTCGATATATAAATTGAGTAAGATAAATATAAACAGTGAAAAGTGACAATTTAGTGCGCGAATTCAAAATTTCAAATAGGAAAACAATAGGAAAAAGATGTATCTAAGCGACAGAGAAAACAAAGCCTCGAGGAGATGAAAAAATATTTCCAAGCAGATAGCACGCACAAATTTTATTAATAAGAAAATGGAATAATTCCATCATTTGGGAAACAAAAACAGATATTACCTTAATGATATAATATAGCCACGAATCCTGATGCTGATTTCCTCATCTATATCGTTCCTGATACTGGTATTGCAGTCCTGACAGCGAATGAACAGAGGAGACATCCTGTTTTATGGTATAGTTTGAACACCAACAGTTCCAACCAGGTATAAAAACTTTCATAGTGTATTTCCGGTCCAGAACTATTTCACAAATAACCAATTGCACATTCGAAGAACGCTAGTTCACTTTACTTTGAACAATAACAGAAAATTTTACATTCACGAAAAGTGAGGTTCTGTTTATCTATCCATGATCTGATTTATCATTATTATTTGTGAATATTTGTTTGATTCACTCTAGTAATAAGTTATTTCTCGTAGGCCAGGTAGATTTAGGTCTTCCTGAATAAAGGAGATAATTGTTTTTGATATTTGGTTGTTTATTTTCTCACAATGATCAACTAACATAACAAAGATCATTCAATAAACTGAACTTAGTCACCAGTGGCAGTGTATCTATTGCTTTGAACCGGCCACCTTTTGAGAAAAGAGCGTACCAGCTGTTGTCTAGCCGTGGCAAGGAAAAATAATAATTGTTGGTAGCGTGACGAGAGAACAGTGACGTTCGCTGGCAATTATTATTACAGGGGCAGAAATATCTTTTTATATGATATAAATTTGGCTCTTAAAGAATCACGAAAAATATTAGCTTCATTCATTATATAAAAACAAATTATAATTATTCAATTCATCAAAACATAACAATTTGGCGCACAACGGAGTGCAAAAATATATTAATTATTAAAATAATAAAAAAATATATATTTACCAAATTATCATTTCATTACAATATATATATATATATATATATATATATATATATATATATATATATATATATATATATAAAATGTATATAATATATACCCATTTTTTTCTGCAGGATCCATAAATGCATATGCATATGTATGTATGTGTGTTTGTATACAGTGTGACAATTTAAAAACTTACAATAGGCTATATATCACAAACAAAAGATTATATTAAAAAAATGCTCAAAACTGTTTGTAGGATAGGAAGGGGGAACTAAAATGACATAAAAGAGAACTCACCCCCATCAACCCCCTAGGCCCCACCTACCGCAACTAAAAAAGTTTAAATAACCCCTACTTGTGATACATCATTGAAAGTCCTATAAAAATGCTATCCAATGGTATATATAATAATTGTACAGGGTGTATCAATAATTAACAAATTAATATTCAACAATTTTAAAAACAAGCATACCCCTACTTGTGATACAATGTTAAAACAGCTCTAAATGCCAATAAAACTTAATTTTCAATGATAAGTGTCCGTAGGTACTTAATTTGCCTTTTTTGCAAAACCAGTTGTAAACTGTAAACATCTGTTTTTTGGGTTCTGTCGCAGTCCATAATTTTTTTGTTCATTTGAGACATTTAAATGTCTTTAGTGTTCATCATTTGTACGATGTCATTCAGCTGCAGTTGTCACGATGGTTTACGGTATACCTAAACGTGTGGAGATAATTTTCATATTCACGAACAGCTCAAATATCTAATGAGAGGCATCCGGACAAAAATGTTAGTCACGTGTACATCCGCGATTTTGTTGAAAAGTTGAGAGAAACGGGATCAGTGCAAAATAAAGAAAGGGAAGGCCCAAGATTACTAAATGAAGCAAGCCAAATCGAGGTCCTCGGACAATTTGCAATAGATCCTACTGCATCAACAAGTCAAGTATCTGCAATGACAGGACTATCACGTGAGTCGATAAGGAAGGTGTTGAAATTACATGAGTTTTACCCGTACAAAATGCAAATTCTTCAAGAACTAGGCGATGATGATCCAGACCGACGAATTCAGTTTTGTGAACTCATGACTGAAATAATTCGCGCTGAACCTAGACTATTGAAAAATATTTGTTTCAATGATGAATGTACTTTTATGCTGAATGGTAATGTAAATAAACAAAACTCTCGGTACTGGAGTGATGCGAACCCGCATCGATTTAGAGAAGGTCACATTCAATATCCAGAAAAACTTAATGTTTGGGCAGGGATATTAGGAGATGCTTTAATTGGCCCCTTGTGTATACCAGGCAATTTTAATGGCAAATTAAACACCATCGAACCCTTAATAGTGCATGAAGTAGAGACCAAGGCAATCTAGCTCTAGATGAAGATTTGCTGCATTTCCAACAAGGTGGAGCACCTCCTCACTACGCATTTGCAGTTAGGCACTGGATACTGGATTGGAAGGAGAGGTCCTATTGACCGAGGTCACCAGACTTAACGCCACCTATGGGGTTATCTCAAGACAAATGTTTATAAAACTCAACCTGCGTCACTTGGGGACTTGCGGGAAAGAATTACTCAACCATGCAAAGTTCGTGCAGAATTTGAAAATAGGCTGTATTATTGTTTACAAAACAACGGAAATCAATTTGAACACTTACTTCATTGACATTTTTAACAAATTTGAAGATCAACAAAAACATCATTAACTTTTCCTTTTAAGGTAAGGTTTCACAATTATTGATTCACCCTGTACAATTATCATTTATACCATTGGATAGCATTTTTAATTTCAATGGTGAATCACAAGTAGGGGTTTGCTATGGGGTAGGTGGGGCCTAGGGGGTTGATGAGGATGAGTTCTCTTTTCTGTCATTTTAGTTCCCTCTTCCTATCCTACAAACGGTTTTGAGCCGTTTGTTTGTGATATATAGCCTATTGTAAGTTTTTAAATTGTCACACTGTATGTGTACGTATATTAAATCCATTCGAAATTCCCAAATTGCATTCCATTTCATATTTACTGCAAATTATAATTTTATATTTACTATTATTAAGATTATTATTATTAATCAAAATAATGTCCCAATGAATGTCGATAATGGCGCACTATTGCCATAAAGATATTGGTAAATATTTGAAATGCACTGTTATTTTTACACGAATATTAAAACTCGATAAAGTTATCTTCGATGAATTATAATAACCCATCCAGTTTTGCTGCTGGATTAGACGGAATGTGTTGGGTGCATTGCTTCTTTCGATTATTGCTCGAGTCATTTTTGTGGGAGAAGTGTTTCTTCATATATTTTTTGGGAACCACGTTCAACAACCCAACAAACATATGTAATATTAACGTTATCTGAAGTAAATTGGAAAATTCTGAGGTAGATTCTACGTCATATTTACGTTAGATTAACTAATATTTAACTAATTCAGAAGTCAAAAATTGGGATATCAATAGCTTTCTTCCTACTCATCAAATTCATTAATAAGTAGAAGAAAGAAGTATATCTCAATTCTTCAACCTGTTTCCATGAAACACTCCAAACTCGTTTCAAAGGTGAACATGTTCGCATATGTCCCATTTATATATTTTCAAACGATACGTGGTGGTTTGTTTTGTTTTCTAATGACTGAAAAATTGAGTTTATTTCACGATGGATCTATGCGTCGATAAAATATCTACAAGTTCCCTATAGAATTACTCGGTAAAAAAGTTCATAATTTACCTATTACTTCTTTATTCCCTGACTCTATGAACGTGTTAGAGCTGAATACTAATTGTGCTCGAGAGTTCATGGAACTTGGTCACTTCAGTGGTCAAATATTTCCTAGTAAATAATTATCAACACCCTGAGAGCTCTGAGAGTTCTAATGGTTTTTTAACTGACTTATGACTTTGGAGGTATGAGCACTTGAAATTTAGGAATAAGTAAATTTGGATAATTTGAAAGCATTTAAAAATAATTTGAAAAACGTTTAAATTTTTGGGGCATAACAATTCCATTGTCCTTCTTCATTTTTATAGATATTCTGGAATCTTTTACGAGGGTTCAAAATCTGTTTATCTACAATATAACGAATATCAGTTAATGTAACCACTCAAATATGTCGACAGCAATATGTTCAACCAGTAAGCCATCAAAGTTGAAAATTCAATATTGCTTTAATATTAGATGTACATTGAAAATAATACATTCCTTCACAATATATAAAAACGAGATTATCCAATAAATTCGAATTAGTTTTCAAATATTGTGTCCACCTCTCTAATAAATCTAAATCTTATAATGGGATACCAATTAAAGTAATGAAACCGATATGTAAGGAATATAACTTTTCCGATAATGAAAAAAAAATACGCTGAATAAAAAGATCACGTTTATCATTTGAATATCAAGGAAAAAAATGGTTTCCATTCTAATATGTATGACCTAGTAGGGAACCATTTTTTCTGAAGTCAATAATTTAAGACGTTACAGGGGTTCAGGTCAATATATTTCACCCGACTACGGCGAAGCAAAAAGGAGGGTTATGATTTTGACCGGTATGTATGTATGTTTATATGTTCCCTCATAACTTCTAAACTACTTATCATAATTTGACAAATGAGGTATCGTTGGAAGCGTCTTGATTGTCCGCTAGTTTCAGACGTCACATTTAAATTGAATATGGTGCCCTCTAGAAAACAAAAAGTCATGAAGTAAGAAAACAAAAAATCATGAAGTAAAAAAACAAAAAATTAATGATGCCGTGTTGGGTATCAACGACTACTGAAAAATCACGCTCTAAAAAGTATCACGCTCTAAAAATCTGAAATTGTTATGTACAAACTATTCAATATTTATCGTCTATTAAATAAACAACTTACACGTAAGGATAGCCGTGGTCATATGCCACCAACCCTAACAAAACAATACATTCTAACAGTAGTAAGCGATCATAAGCTCTATGAATATGTATTAAATACATTAAAATATATTACGTGTAAGTTGTTTATTTAATAGACGATAAATATTGAATAGTTTGCAGATAACAATTTCAGATGAGATTATTTTCTTGTTTCATAATTTTTAGAGCGTGATTTTTCAGTAGTCGTGTTTTAGTTTTTGATCTTATTTTCATTTTGGTCCCATTAGTTTTTAATTATTGATTTCAGAAAAGGGGATTCGCGTTAATTTCATAGAGAATGTATAAATTGTGAAATAATGTGGAGAAAATATAATAATTGTCCGATATTTCACAGAACAATTCCTCAGTTATTTATAAGGTGACAAGTTCATATAAGCATGGGTCCGCAAGGCCTTCATTTTTAATATACAAGGTGTTAAACATTTTTTTTTTTTTTTTTAATAATTTTTAAAATTGGAAAATTGGTTTTGGGGATTTTTTTATATGAGAAATTCAAGTTTGATCTTAGTTTGGCCCTTAATTGCAGGGGCGCCGCCAACAGGTCTTTGTCTTTTTTGAGGAGTCACCACTTTGTCGTGCATGTATGTATCACTTTTTCTAGAAGAAAAATCGATTCCTCTATCATTTTTACGTGAAAAATGTGTTTATTCAAAAAGTCGCTACAAGCAGCCGTTTTCGAGATATTTTGATTCAAATTAATCGATGCATCCAATCTTCTTCTCACTGATTCGCGAACTCTTTGAAAATAAAAGTATTAAGTAAGCTAGTAAGTTTATTCCAATGTTTTTTTGTGCTGTCATGTCAAAAATAATATCTTGACGCATAGTTAAATAGTTTTATTTATTATTATTGTGATTATTTGTTAAAAAATGGTAAACTTCACCAATGCAGGGTATGCTGACATACATTTTACATATGGACTTGCTAACGGAAATGCATATGAGGCTAGACGTTTGTATCAGGAGCGTTATCTGAACCGCACAACTCCTACTTCAAAAACGTTATCAAGAATTCACGCTCGGTTAAGGGAAACAGGAAGTTTTGAGAAAGCTAGTTCTTAATCTGGTAGGAGAACACCCGGAAACAAGCTCCAGAAAAATAGCGCTGACGTTAAACATTCCTCATGTTCTGGTATGGAAAATTTAAGTAGGTAATTTGTTATATATCTACCATATCCAAAGAGTTCAGGTACAACTCCCTCGTGACTTTCCGTTATTTATCAACTTCTGTCAATGGTTTCTCCAATGCCTTATTCAAAATCCTTTATTTGAAAATCGAATCCTGTTTATCGGCGAAGCAATTTTCTCACGCAACGCTATACGCAATTTTGATAACAATCTTTTGTGGTCAGAGAAAAACCCCCATGCGATACAGGAATCACATTTTCAAGTACAGTTCTCTCTTAACGTGTGGACAGGAATCCTTGAAGATTATTTTATGGGTCCATTCTTTATTCCGGGAAGATTAAACAGAGAGATATCGTCATTTTCTTGAAGAAGATTTGCCTATTTTACTGGAAGATGTGCCGCTTAGACTACGAAATGGAATGTGGTTTATGCATGACGGTGCCCCGGCACATTTTAGCATCCAAGCGCGAGAATTTTCAGATCAAACTTTCGGCAACCGTTGGATAGGTCGGGGAGGGCCTCAACCATGGCCCTCTAGGTCACCAGACCTTGACAGTTTGGATTTTTTCCTGTGGGGACATCTGAAATCCTTAATTTACCAGATACCTGTCCAAAATGAAGAAGAGTTAAGTAATCGAATAATTAGCTCTTGTAGAACGATTCAAAATACTCCAGGAATTTTCCAAAGAGTGCGCGAATCAATGAGAAGTAGATCGGATGCATGCATACAGGCAGGAGGTGGACATTTCGGCCATTTATTGTGATTTTGATTTAGATTTATATCTAGTGTTCTGTTGTTTATTGTTCTTTAAAAATTAGCGTTTGAAATATTTCTATGTAAAATTTGGAAAAAAGTTTTCAAAATTGTTTCACTTTTTGACAAACACATGCATCGATTAATTTAAATCAAAATATCTCGAAAACGGCTACTTGTAGCGACTTTTGAAAAGCATATCTTTTTCACGTAAAAATGATAGAGGAATCGATTTTTCTGCTAGAAAATGTGATACATACATGCACGACAAAGTTGTGACTTCCCAAAAGAGACGAAACTAAGATCAAATTTGAATTCATCATATTGAAAAATCTCCAAATACCAATTTTCGTCCAAATATCGACATTATTTTAAAAATCATTTACGAAAAACCAAAATAAAAATAAATTTTCAACACCCTGTATATCAAAAATGAAGGCCTTGCGGACCCATGCTTATATGAACTTTTCACCTTATAAATAGGAATCGTCCTGTAAAATATCGGACACTTATTACATAACACCCTGTATATTGTTTTCGACTAGGTTATTTGAATTGGAATGAAAAACCTTATCCTAATAGAAAACCCAAGAATATTGGCGTGTTATGTAAATTTATTATAAAGGAAAATTAAAGTTTAAAAAAAACACGCTAATATGGACTAAAAATTTAAACAAAATAAGAAAAAAGTCATTGACTACAAAAGTTCCTCTTATGTAAAAAAAAAATTATGAAAAGTAAGTAAAGAGCACCCCAAGCTTTTTTTTTACATATGAGGAAATTTTTTGGTCAATGACTTTTTAACTTTTTAGTCCACATTGCTATATAAGCGTGTTTTGTTAATTTTTTTTACTGTAAGTTTATTTTTAACTTTTCAGTCCATATTGCTACAAAAGACTAAAAAACTTTTCGATTGATCCATCTACATGAGATTGAAATTTTTACTAAATTTTGGTGAATGTGCTGAGACCAACCAGCGCGTTCACCATATATTTGTAATTTGAATAATTTTTTTCCGACGATCTTGGCGAAAATACCTTTCATAGCTATGAAATTATTGTATTGTCATCGGTTCTTAATACGTAAAAGATTCCGTTGCATACATACATTTATACATACAAACAGGTGAAGCTAATGAAAGCCATTATGTTGATACGTACATTTGTAGGATCTAAGTCGAGAAAAAAATCCGGAAAAATGCATTTGGCTTTATAATGCTTTCGTAAGAACTGAATGTGCGGACGTGATAAATTTCGAAAAGGAAGCCGAATTCCTGGTTGGATGCGCGATTTAGCATTCCATCTCGATTAAATATGTTGGGGAATAAGTATCAAAGGAAACCGTGAATTGCATGTCGGTAAGGTGGCGAAGTTATTCCGGCAAAAGCAATTTTCATGTTCGTTCGCGGGCTGACGAAATTTTCTCCTTCTCTGTCAGTATGTGCCGAAATCGGGTGAAGCCATCCTTGTCGGACAGATTGGTGAGGATCGTGGCAATTTGCTGCAAAGTGATCCGATAACACGGGGACCCTGACATATGGCTACACATGCTGCTGAAGATACGATATAAACAAACATCGTTCTTTGCATATCTTATATGTTTCCTCCGTAATAGGGGTTGTTACCGTCACCCCGAGAGGGTTTTTACTGCAGCTATTATGTCATAATAGCATATTGAAGGTCTTATTACTCCATCCTTTAAGATGCATTACCTTTTTTGTGGGTTCGCTTCCGATGTAAATGAACTCGATCTATTCGTCAACGTATTATTTATGGTTGAGTTACCTGAGTATTTTCCCATTGCTGGTTATAATTTCTCAATTAATCAACGGTTGCCATGTTACACACCCCGGTTAGTTTTACAAAAAGGCCAATCTCGTTTTCTCTAACTGGCCTAATAACATTACCTGTGTGATAAATCACCTTTAACTGACAGATCGTATTCTAAAAATGAGGCTAATGAACTGGAAGGTCGCGTTATTGCGGAAAAATTGCTGCAGTTGCATGGCATTCGCAGTTTAGAGTAGAATGATAATATGTATTGAAAAGTTTACGGCGTGTTTCGCTTTTATCAAACCGCCTTTGTATTTTGGTTGCAGAATTGTTGGAATATGAACGTATTCTAGTGAAACTGCTTTCAGGGGAATTATTGGCATTCTTCTTCAAAATTTCATGTGAAAAAAATCAATCAAGTCGAGAAAAGTATCTCTTGCTAGATCACAAGATTATTTGTACGTAAGCGATGACTCAATATACACATCACCCTACAATTCATGTTTTGCTCCCATATGTGGAATAATGACAACACATTTTTGGGAATGGTAGTATGCTAACATGTAAGGTGTACTCTCGTTTCGTCTCAATGGATTTATAAGGTGTTCACGACGTTTCGAATGCAATCGTCTCCAGGTGAATACTAACAAGTTTAGGAGCTACTTACCAATTTATATGTCTGTCGGTGCAATGGTGCGTGTAATTCCGCCATGTGCAGTGGTGCGTGTAATTTCGCGCGGTGTGGTAGTGCGCGAAGTTCAAAGAGGCCGCCTACATCGAAGCCAAGCGTTGAGATCAAGAACGTACGGAAACCAGTAATTGCTCTTTCTGGCAAGCTGCAGAGGCGCGAAACTTCACGCACCACCACACCGCGCGAAATTACATGCACCATTGCACCGACAGACATATAAATTGGTAAGTAGCACCTGTATTTACCCGAAGACGATTGCAGATACAAGCATTCGAAACGTCGTGAACACCTTATAAATCCATTAAGACGATGGACGTCCGAAACGAGAGTAATCAACTTACCACATCGTCTACAATCTTCAAACAAATGCAAAGTGTAATGTTTCGTAAAAATTTCTCCTAAACATGTAACATATTTAATGTGAAATTAAATAAATTATGTGAACTGTTGCCTGTGGCGGAAAATAATCAATACTAACCCAGGAACCTGTTATGTTAGAAATGCATTTCATATTCTTGATATGAACTATCCTTCTTTAGCTAAACAAAAACAAAGTTTTCCCATTTTTCAGTGTAAAACTTGTCAATATTGTATTTTTCTTCAAAAAACTTTGTACCATATGGAAAAGGGTGACAAGACATATCGTAACGCGACAGTTCGTAACCCCACAAATGGTAACGGACAATTCGTAACGCCAATAATTCGTAACGGCGACACTCCGTAACATCGACAGTTCGCAACTACAACTATTCGTAACGGTATAATTCCTAACACCAAGATGCCGAAACGTTTGAAATATAAACAAATAAAAAAGCGCATAGTTAGAGTCGTCCAAGATTATGATGTTGAACGGCGATTGACATTTCTAAGAAATATAGCGCACATGTTTTGATTTTTACATTAAATAAATATACATACTTTCATTAAAATTGTATGCCTGGTTACACTTTATCGATGTTAGAAATATAAATTGTATTAATTATTATAATAAATCCATAATTATTGAAGTGGTTTTAATTTTTTTCATTATTATTTAGACTTAGTTTTACTACTTTGAAGTGATAATTCAGGATAAAAAATTAAGAAACTGAAGGAAATTTTCTTTAGTTGTCATATTTATAAAAATATATGCAAAAAGTGGTCTTGAAGAAAAACCCACTATTTTTAGTGTAGGAAAGTATACAGAGTATGCAAAATGCATTTTTGTCTAAATCCAGTAATGCTAAACTTGCTAAAAATAACTAAATGTTGGCGTTACGAATTATACTGTTACGAATAGTTGTAGTTACGAACTGTCGATGTTACGAAGTGTCGCCGTTACGAATTATCGGCGTTACGAATTGTCCGTTACCATTTATGGGGTTACGAACTGTCACGTTACGATTTGTCATGGAACCATGGAAAAGTATATAAGAAAAGTTTACCAACACTTTAAAACTGATAATAAATAAGACTAAACTGAAAACACTTCACTACGATTTTCACAAAAAATTGATTTACGAAACCCACGACACGTGTTTTGCTATGCCACAGCTTTTTCAAGTAGAAATAAACTAAATTACAACTACTGTGGTTCGATATAAATAATAGGAGCAGGTAATCAGTTGGATATTAGGTAATTATTGGACGAAATATTATTCAAATTCTAATAAAAAGTTTCAAAAGGGGCGAAATATTCAAATTGATCTGGTCATTAAATAAATATTGTGAGTTCTTGTATTCGTTAATCTCTAAGTTTTCTAGGAGATCGAGTTTTTGACCTTTATTTTCTACATGCAAAAGTTCAAGTCGTTAGCAAAGCAATACTTTTCAGTCAGGAGATGGTTAGCGAAAGTAGATTTGCCTTAATAAAACTGTTTCTATGCTCGGATATGCGTTGCTTGAAAGTTCTACCTGTTTGTCCTATGTGAAAACTTGGACAAGTTAGTTTATATACTCCAGATTTGTCGGACTTTTCAATTCGATCTTCGTTGTTTTTGAGAAATTTTGCCAAATTATTTTTTTTTCTGTAAGCAATATTAATATCTTTATGTCTTAAATAATTATAAATTTTCTCTGAAGGTTTGCCAAAATAAGTAATAACCTTGAAATTTGACTTTATATTTGAATCGGTTGGATAAACTTCCTGAATTGCCTTTTTATAGAGTTTTTTCGATAGAATGCTGTCAATTAAACTTGGGTTATATCCGTTACTGCCTACAATTTGTTTAATTATATTTAATTCTTTATTGAAATTCTCTTCTGACAGAGGAACATTCACTAGTCAGTGGATCATACTATTATATGCGACTACTTTGTGATGGTAGGGATGAGTCGAAGTACTATGTATTGTAATAGTTTGTGGAAAATTTAAAAATCGTCTTTATTGTTTATTTTCGTTATAGTCAAATCTAAAGAGTTCACAGAAACACTTGGGTTTTGTAAACCATTTTTTTGTGAAAATCGTAGCGGAGTGTGGTGAGTATGGGTGTCATTTCATGACTCTTGCATAAACATAAATATATTTTTGACAAGCGAAATTTATCTTTGAATTACTTTCAAGCCAACCGACGCCTCATTGTTGGCCTTTTGGGGGAGAATGTGCTTCACTAAACGATATGTCAAGCAGTCTCTGATGCTTTGACCGTTAATGCATTTTGGTTATTTGATTAGGCGAATAAATCGCGTTTCGAAACGGCAGAAAGATGTATCAGTGACCATCGATGCCAAATTTCCAGGACGTTTTGTATGTTTTATGTTCATCAACAGGAAAATTCCCAATAACGATAAATTTTGAAGGATGATCTGGTGAGTTCTGAAATAAACGAAGTTGCATTGCAAATCTATCCCAATTCGTAACTTTGGGCACTTGATTCTAGGTACTCCTTTTATACAATGAATTGAAATGACCTGACCTGAAAATGGTTTGTTTTAATCCTTTCGAATCCTTACAGAAAACATAAATTTTTTCTGCGCTTAATATTGCACATCTGATATTTAAACAGTGCTTCTCAAAAGTACCCTCCCCCCCCTCCTATTTTTGGAACGATTATACATAAACAAGTGAAATTTGGAAACTGAATATTAAAGGTTGTAAACTTCCCTACTAGTGATGAAAGATGACGAAATCGTCAAAGATGACGTCACAAGGCCATTGTGACCAATAATTTTAAATGGAACCCTACGGCAAGCGACACCTCTTTTAAAAGGTATCGAAAAAACCTATTCAATGATACTAATTTTGTTTGTGTTTATGGCAGTTTTGGCACCTCGCTTTTAAAAACACAAAGCTGTGATGAATTAAATCAGTTAATACTAAAATTCCAAATTCAAGCTCCGCCTCTGGATAGTTGTCAAATGAGCTGACGTTTTTGTTAGTCTCCCCAATTCGACGTTTTTGTAATTGTCCAAGTGTTTGTACATTTAATAATTTGTGTATTGTTGATCGAACGTTTAACTGTTTTAGCAGCTTTTGGTACTTTTAATATTCTTGTACATTCTAATAATTTGTTAAACTGTTGTGAGCCGAACGTTTAAGTGCTTCAAGAAGCGAAATGGTACGTGCTTTAGGTGATAAAGTAGCAGCGATCCTAATTCTTGGTGAAACTGGACAAAATATTCATGCAGCAGAACGCATTTTTAATGAGAGGTTTCCCGATCGCCCCGTTTCGAGGACTTATTTAAGGGAGCTTCTTCGTAAGTTTGAAACAACGGGTAGTATTAATGATGCGAAACGATCTGGCAGACCACACATTTCTGATGAGAAAAAAAATTGATATACTGGCAGAAGTACTAGTTAATCCTACTTCTTCAACAACTCACGTTGCATCTACCTGTGAAGTCAGTCGAAGTACAGTACACATGGTGTTGAAAAAAAACAAATTTCATCCATACCAATTAAAAATGGTTCATCAACTCTCAGACGACGACCCAGACCAAAGACTAGAAAATTTGTGAAAATATGGAAACTAAAATTAACCAACAGCCAGACTATGTCAAAACAATTTGTTTTAGTGACGAAAGTACTTTCTATCTAAATGGAAATGTAAATACACAGAATGTGAGGTATTGGAGTGACGCAAATCCTCACCTGTTTCGTGAAACACCCAATTTCCTCAGAAGGTGAATGTTTGGGCAGGTATCCTGGGAAACCACATCGTTGGGTCTCTTTCTTTGAATACTAATTTTACTAGTGAGGTTCATCTGGAGCTGTTGCAAAACGCAATAGAACCGTTAATCCTTGAAATTTTGGAAGATAATCCAGATGAATTCGGCAATTTGGAATTAACATTCCAACAAGATGGTGCTCCTCCACACTATTACGGTGCAGTAAGACGGTATTTGGATGAGGAGTATCGTGGTAGATGGATTGGACGACGAGGTTCAACGGAATGGCCAGCTCGATCACCGGACCTCACACCTTTGGATTTTTTTCTGTGGGGGGTACCTCAAATCGAAGGTTGACGCCACTGAACCTGACAATATTGACGTTTTGAAACAACGTATTGTTGCAGAATGTGAGGCTGTTTCCGCAGACACATTTGCAAAAGTACGAGAAGAGTTCAAAAATAGGATATTCCACTGTCAGGAAGTAAATGGAGTTCACTTCGAGCAATTTCTTTAAGTAGATACTGATTCTTAAATCTGTAATTAATATCATACTGAATGGAATTTAAATTTTAATGTTTACTAATGAACCATTAAAACTGCCATAAACACAAACAAAATTAGTATCATTGAATAGGTTTTTTCGATACCTTTTAAAAGAGGTGTCGCTTGCCGTAGGGTTCCATTTAAAATTATTGGTCACAATGGCCTTGTGACGTCATCTTTGACGATTTCGTCATCTATCATCACTAGTAGGGAAGTTTACAACCTTTAATATTCAGTTTCCAAATTTCACTTGTTTATGTATAAACGTTCCAAAAATAAGAGGGGGGGAGGGGACTTTTGAGAAGCACTGTATAAAGCAATTGAAGTATTCAATTAAATCCGCGTTTCCATGGGTAGAATAAAAGTCGATATTTGTTGGCAGACGAGATTATTAGCAAAAAAAACGAGTCTGCTTTAGACCACACGACTGAAGTACAACTTCTTTAGCTCTATCTATATGTATGTATATATATATATATATATATATATATGTTTATATATGTATATATAATATATACATGTATAAACATATACATATATTAATTTTCTAATAACCTATAATTTCATCATTTTAGTTTGGTAAATTTAGTAAATTATTATTAGAGTCGTGAATGATTATAAAAATAAAATAAAAATTAATTTACCTAACTCCAATAATTTGTCCCGGTTTTTGTACATGATCTATAGTGGGATTTTCATCATCAACTTCCATTTGATTATTGTCATGTTCAATCACGATGTCATCAATTATTTGTAATGGTGAACCTCTACAATTAATAAGTATTTTATTATTTACGTATTAGTTAAATTTTATGTTATCCTATTTTAAAAAAATTCTGAAGTAAATTGTAGAAACGCGAGGCCGAAATACGGAAGAGTAACAAGGAGAAAGAGAGAGACAAGAAAAGGACAGAGAATCAAACGCGCCCCAATGTCGAGAGTAGAATGCCGCGTATTAGTAGTGGGAGAAAATAGACAAGGAAAAAGGAACACTGCAGATGACGCTACGGCGTCAGCAACTAGTATGAGATACGCACTCACCTTTGTCGAGACCGTTCGCCTCGCCCGATCACACTTTTCGTAACGCTCTCGTCACGCATTCACCAGCTTACTCCCCAAGTCAAGCGTGCGTAAAGAAGTTTTACTTCAATAATTTGCATTTCTTATATGCAGCGTACCAACTTCACTTTCATTAAAATAAACGTTTTGTCCGGTTTTGTTACTTACTCATTCATTTTTGAAACGATGAAGATTAGACCAGATTGATTACTAATTTCTCAGTAATTCATCACAGGTTAGGATGTGATAAAAGTTTTTGGCAACCATGCTTCCGTATGATCTGCTTCACATTTAGTGCTGGTCTCCTCTATTTTGTTCCGTCTGACTTGTCACCGAACATCAGGGTCAGGGGAGACGAAATGAAGGACTGAGCTACTCATACGCTAGTTTGCTTTTTATGGCGGCATTTAGCTCACTCATTGGCGTATCTTCTGAGGTATTTCTCCAATATCGAATAGGTTTTTTAAGATAAAGAATATATATTAGATAATTAATGAAAATACAGAGTGTTTTCAAACTTAGCTGAAGCACTCATTTAACAGGATATATAACTAGTCAAAATATGCAGTTTAACCAAAAATGATCTCATATGCTAGTTGCAAAATAAAGAAAATATAAAACTGGTCCTATAACGGTCCTGGTATATTCCACTATAATAGCTGAAGATGAAATAGTTTGATTTGTTGAAAATATAAACAGGATGTTCATAAAATCAGATGTGGAATCATCTGCGACTGAAAGATGAACTTCAGTCACTATCTTCCATCGTCAAGATAACCTCTTGTGGGGTATTCATGTAGAAAAGGGAAACATTCTCAATTAAATATTGATAGAAAGATTTTTCTGTTAATTGAAAAATCCACGATTATAATGAAGTTATTTTTTGTGAATGTCTAACAGAAAACAACTACTATCAGATGTAGTTCAATGTCCAGCGTGGCTTTAGCCGGGGAAGTAGTTGTTTTCTGTTAGACATACACAAAAAATAACTTCATTTTAATCGTGGAATTTTCAATTCACAGAAAAATCTTTGTATCAATATTCAATTGAGAATGTTTCCCTTTTCAACATGAAATAGTTGTTCACGAACAATTTATTAACATTTAAATGTGTTCACCGTTCAGCATGGGGATTTTCTAATACATATACAAGTCAAACAAGAGAGCCAGTGAAGTGTAATATTAGAAACAAGGGACTTAAGAGTCACCTTCACAAAAATTCAATATAAATTGAAACAAGTGGTAGACCAGGATCGAAAAACAACTACTTTCCTGGCAAATACTACGCAGAACATTGAATGATATCCACCTGAAAATAAATGCAAACTTCCATTGACAATGAAAACTGATTGCAAATGTTTCTTTCTGATAAATTGATTATGTTTAATTTATGCCAGGTTCGCCTAATCCGCATGCCGGTTTCAGGCTTTTGGCCCTCATCAGTACGGAGTAGTCACCAGTCAGAGATCCGAATACCTCTGGCCGAAGCGGGACCCAATACAAATGAAAACATCATCAAGCTCAAATCACCTGTAGGTACGCAAGAAAAAGTAACTTTAAGCTGGCGGTAACTAGTGACAGAAAGAAACACAGTAGGATTCTACCTCGATAGGAGTGGATGTATGCCCGATAAGGCGTATAAATCAAACAAGAGAGCCAGTGAAGTGTAATATTAAAAACAAGAGGCTTAAGAGTCAACTTCACAAAAATTCAATATAAATTGAAACAAGTGGTAGACCACAAGCGGAAAACAACTATCTTCCCGGGAAATACCACTGATATCCACCTAAAAATCTATGCAAACTTCTATTGACAATGAAAATTGATTGCAAATGTTTATTTCTGATAAACTTGATAATGTTTGATTTATTGATTGCCAGGTCCGCCGTTTCAGGCTTTTGGCCCTCATCAGTAAGGAGTAGTCACCAGTCAAAGTCACTAGTCACATATACGAGTGTATATACATACAGTGTACATAATATACATCTCTTGTGGTGAGATGTTGAAGTTGTAATGTATCACTTGTCCTTTCGATAATAATATGGATAAAATTGATCAAGTCTTTAGGCGTTTAGATGCACTCAAGTTGATTGTTCTCGTATTTTTATTGAGTTAGAAAACAGTACATGTTCCAAATGTCTATTATTTTGTAGGAAAATTATCGAAATACATATTTTGTTGCAGTTTCAAAAATAATTCCAGACTTATAGAAGAAATTAAATATCATAGCCAATTGAGATGAAGTTGAAAGGTTC
The DNA here is from genome assembly GCA_018342105.1 of Gonioctena quinquepunctata. Taxonomy (NCBI): domain Eukaryota; kingdom Metazoa; phylum Arthropoda; class Insecta; order Coleoptera; family Chrysomelidae; genus Gonioctena; species Gonioctena quinquepunctata. The sequence continues at coordinate 814,349 of JAFIRS010000169.1, forward strand.
AATACAAATGTAGGTGTAGCATGGAAATTATCTTCATAAAAAATAAATATGAAACAAAAATATGGAGGTTTTTTCATGTTTTGTATTTCAATATGTATTGGCGTTTCTAACCAACTTTAAAAATTCCTATGTAGCATTTAAAAGAAATGAGTATATGTTGATGTTGAAAAATGAAGAAAAACTAAAATTGTAAAAATAGTTAGTCTGCATAAAACTTATTGTGTGAAAAGTTTGGCCATGAATTATTGTTACTTACTTGATATTGTTCAATCTTCCATAGCATACTTTCATGAAAATGTTCCGTTACGAGGGGAATACAAAAAGTAATTTTTTATAAAATTTGAATTATATCAGCAGATTGTGAATTGGAAGTATGATTGTGATATATCATTGGAAAGGTAATTCTATACCGAATCGTAATTTTCAGAAAAAATATATACTTTTCATTTGAAATTGGATGCGCTTCTGGTCAAACCGGAAGTGTCATATTTGGTTTGATAACATCAAATCTAAGTACCGAATTTGAAACATCCATATAAAATAACAACGAAGATACAGGGGGTAAATTGGTTCCGGGACACCCGGTATATTTTTCACTTATGTATTTTGACCAAAGTATTCAATATTCCAATGGGGACGTTTTTCTATGTGAATGTAAGAACAGTTATCATATCGCAATGTTGAGCTACGCCACTGGGGTCAATCACATTCCGTGCATTTCCGAACTTTATCGCATTGTCACAAATCGCGTGAGAGAGTCACTACAATTATCTAACTATTTATTGTCGAAGAAGCGACAATAGTAGAAACCACATTTCAAAATAAAGGCCAGCATTTGCGGCTTACTGTGTCTGAATATAAATCAACGGTGATTGGCCGATATGTGGCTACCATAATACTCTCGCGACCGTGTCGAAGACACACGGTGTTATTCAAAGGCTCCTTCTCATTCTTTCGAGAGGTTACTCCTGTCCGGCCGGATGGACAATTTTTCTTGATATAAACAGCTGTAACCTGACAACAAGATTTATAAGACAGTCGCGGTGATGGAGCGACTGGTGCTAGAAGTTTTTTTTTGGCCCGCATTATTTTTTCACCGAAATTGGACTATAATTCTGTATCCATGTGTGAACCTCTCTTCTATAGATTGGCCCACGGGCATTAATAATGTGCCTCTGGGCATTCGAATAACAGCCCAAATATAACACAGATCATTCAAATTCCTCAGTGAATTTTTATTATTTAATATTCTTATAGTTACTAACAGAATTTGTACCTTATAAGGTTAAATTCATTCTTCGAGTTGGCCATATAGTAGTAGTATAGTATAGTTGAGGGTAATAACATAAGTTCTGGGGATTTCAATAATAATAATGTTTATTCATTCATAAATTACAATAATTACAAAATTCAATATATCTTTAGAAGTTTAAATGAATAAACAATTTCACCACAAGGAAATAAATCAGCGCGTGGACTTGCCTTTGTTGATCATTTTCAAGAAAGCATTTTGCCTAGAAATTTTACTGAGTTTTCGTGGTTTAATCTTTGATAATAAGGCCGCAAATTGCACGAGTTAAATTTCCTAGTGGCAAAATGCTCGAAGGAATTTTTTTTAAATTTTGCGATAAAATCCTTTAGCACGAATGATATTTGATGAGAATATTTCCGAATCACATTTGGAACTGAATAAAACTACCAGAATTAATTTATTTTCGAATTTTCAACGTGGAAAGTTACACAATTCTCTCGCCAAAATCGAAGGAATCGCTTTACAGATTCATTCATAATGATTATTCACTGCTCTTGAACTCACTCAAAGACTTAAAATACATAAATTTTTCTAGTGTATTTAATCAGGATATAATTTTGAGGAAAATGGGAATGGGTTGGCTCGTTTCCTGCTAAGCCTACACGAGCGTTTTGTTTTTTCACGCGAGAATTGAGGTTAATTGAGGCTATCATAGGAACAGATATCATATGTTTACTGGCGAAATTATGTAAAAAACAAGTTTTAAAGATTTCTCGATGCATTTACCTTGTAAGTGCATTGTTTGCAGAATCTGCGATGTATTTTTATTGAAATTTATTTTTGAAAACAAAAATAAAATTGACGGTGGTTGGATTCGAACCCCGATTACTTCATTCGTGGCCTGCTCCTTAGCTAACTAGGCCATCTCGTCTTTGTTATAAGTATAATTTTGAATGCCTGTTGACTTCATGCATATACTAATTGAGTTTTGTGTGATTTGTGCTATTATGAGATTTTTATGAAGGTGGTTTTACAATTCTTCATGAAATATTTCTAGCTCCGCGGGATAATCTGGTTACCTACCCACTACTCCACAACACCCATTGATTGTATGATAATATGGGAGTTATATGATTCACAGCCTCACTTGGCTCATTTAACGGTCTGAAAAATGTATATATCTGAATTCCAATATCAAATCACTGTATGTAGTGAGCTCAAAATCCCTCATTTAATCAGTTTTCAATTACCTGTTTCCTTACAGGAATTGAATTATATATATATATATATATATATATATATAATATACGAATTGAATGCGTTGACATATAATGACTGGTGACAGGGTATTATTGAAAAACAATATCGAATCTACTAGTGGTTTTATCGAAAAACAATATCGAATCTACTAATGAATTTGTCAGTATTAAACACTGAGAACACGTTTGAAATTTTGGCCATTTGATTGGTTCAATAATAATGAGGGAAATAGTCGAAATCTTTTAAATTTTCGAGAAAGCATTTTGCCTGGAAATTTTACTGAGTGCGATTTGCGGTCTTATTATGTGATTAATCTTTGATAATAAGGCCGCAAATTGCACGCGTTGAATTCCCTAGAGGCAAAATGCTTGAGGAAAATTTAAAAAAAAATTGCGATAAAATCATCCAGCATGAATGATATTTGATTAGTATATTTCCCGAATCACATTTGAAACTGAATAAAACTACCATTCTTGTTATAGTCGAATTTTCAACGTGGAAAGTCACATCAATTCTTCTTGATCTAAAATCGAAGAAATAGTTTTATAGATGCATTAATTCATACTGATTATTCACTGCTCTTGAACTCACTCAAATACTTAAAATATATATATATATATATATATATATATATATATATATATATATATATATATATATAGTGGAAGGAATTTAATGGACTAGCCCTCAGAGAAAAGTGCTAACCGTAGCACTTTTCTCTGAGGGCTAAGTCCATTAAATTCCTTCCATTTTGTTTTTAACAGTCCCCTCGATATTCTCTCTTTCATATATATATATATATATATATATATATATATATATATATTGTTATGTTCAGAAGTAGGTACGTTAAATATTCAAAGAGTTGATATAAAAATAAAAAATTGAAAAAAACCCATAAATAAAAAAATGTTCGTATTTAGTAATCTGTGCTATGTTATTTTGCAGTTTTTCTGAAGATTCTACCGTTTTTCTGAAACCTTATATAATATTAATCGATACCTATGTTTGAAATAAACATGTTTTCAACATTACAAGCAATAGGCATGATTAGAAATCAAAATTTACGAATATATTTTTGAGCACAAGAAGATAATAAAATATTAAAAGTTTGAACATCCTGTATATGAAATTGGATGTGAATACAATAGCCAATGAGATGCCAGAAAAGATCTTGATGCAAAATTAGGAATTTAAAAATATGAAAAGCAGAAACGTCAAAAGAATGATTTTTAGATGTCTTGTAAATAGTATGTAAGGTAGTTAGAAATGTTTCATAAATAAAACTGTCAAATAAGTGAAAAATAATGAAAAGTGCACAAAAAGGTTGTGAAAATCGAAAATTCGAAAAGAAAACAAATGTTGTTGGTATCAAGGGAGAGAAATCAACAAGCAAGCGTGAGAGAACAGAAAAATAATTTTGAAAGAACGAAAAAAAATTAAAATAAAAAAAATCAATCAATTTTCGTTAGAAAAATAGTTACTTGCCGGTATAACAAGGAAATACCATAAAGAACAATAACTGATAAAAGAGCCCAGAAGCAGAGCGAATCTTACCTTTTTTTCATTGGAGATTTACCAATACGAGGCGAAGTCACAGCCGACAAAAGGAGCAGCAGTTTCCAGGAACCGGAGAAAAAGACCGAGACACTGAACATTCTGATTGCAAGAAGTCCCAGGTATTTTTTGAAAACCATAAAAGTTATCACAGTGCAATTAAAAATAAAACTTTCAAAGAATTTTGGTAGAATTTTTCGCGAATTACTATGGGGAACACATAACCTACAAAACTAGGTTGAGTTTCATTTTATTATCACATGATTTCACATTTGCTGTATATATTTGCTATGAAGCACTAATTAGGTTATTTATCGCAGACTAGGTAGTAGTAAGTTTTTCCTGAATAAAGAAAATTATTATTTTGATGAATTCCTGCTTTATTTTCAATGATTCAGCAATAACAGTTGCCACTTTATGAAATTTACTTCAAGAACTACTAGAGTAGAACCGACTTCTGAGATTCCATAGGCGTACCGATTGAATTAGCTGAGGTGGAAGAAAGAAGGTAAAATGCATAGCCGGAGATATTCAATATTTATATGAGTATTCATTTGTCAATATATATTAAATTAAATTCAAAGGGGAAATAGCTTCAAGTTTTTAAAAATAGCAAAACAAAAGTAAAACAAAAAAATTATATATATATATATATATATATATATATATATTTTATTATGATGTCTGGTTGTAGAAAGTAAATAAAAAATATATAAAATAAAATAAAAAACGACCGCAATTAACGCATCATAACAATATATATAATTTTTTTACTGTGAAATAAAATATTGTAGCTGGAACGGATTTCGACAAAAAAAAAGATCCACTGCTAGGAATCGAATCCGAGCCTTTCGCGTGACAGTCTGAAAAAAAGATATGTTTAAAAGTGGTTCTCATTGATTATCGAAATATTGAATAGATAATTTTTTGATCTATGATCATTAAAAAAAATGGCAAAAGGATGCAACGACACGCGGTATCCCAAGCGGTCACCCATCCAAGTACGATCCGCGCCCGACGTTGCTTGACTCCGCGTGACAGTCTCAATCAATCAATCAAAATATGTTCATTCAATAAAATGGTTACATTTAACTGATCCTAATATATATATATATATATATATATATATATATATAACTAATTCTACTTTATACAATGCATAATAACGTGTTAAGTGCCTTATAGATATCTTCTTTGTTCCCTTTGATAGGGGCGCAGAAGCCATCCCTGCTGGTGGTGACAGTATAGGAAGGAATATGTTAGGATATTGTTTTATAAAAATCGATTTTTGCTCGTCTCCTGCAATTACATGAGCACTCTGTGCTGATTACTTTGAAATAATTGAAATGAGTAGGACTTTTGCAATTTATATTCATTTTTATTTTCGGGAAAATGAAAAACAAAAAACCCGGTTTAGAAAGTTGATATTGTGAAAATTGATAAACGAAAATGTTCCTCAAATCAGTTTTTTAAATCCACAATACTTCCTTTTTCCCAACATTTCGTATTTGGAACGGTAGCTTTCCAATTATTTCATTAAAGATAAACTCAAGATATCATGTATTCTATATAATTTCTGTTAGCACCATCTATGAGGTTTAGCAAATCTACAGGTAAACCTTCTCATGAAGGATATTTTTGGACCGAAGTTCCTATACCGGCTTGCAGGGTAGAAGTTGCCTGGTAGAAATCGTCACGTAAAAAAAAGTGTTATGTCCCCTCCATGCGACTTTCTCTTTCTCTCTTTGTCTCTTTCTATTATATACGAGTTTGTGTGACAAGCGTCTAGCCCTTGCTCATATGATTCCGAAGGTGTACGAAACCATCCGAACTGGTGTTTTGCTTGTGGGAAATTTAAAATGATATGAGTGGTAGGATATCTATGCGAATACAAGTCGGATATTATCGTCGATATAATATCTATTTGTTTTTTATTCATTGCATTTTTGTTAATGCAAATATTTCAAAATTAAAAAAAAAGTGTGCCGTCGCTAGGACCCCAGACCTCTCGCACTCTTGCTTTTTTGCTTTTAAACTGTGGGCTGGCATTAAACGCCAGCACCACTCGATGCTTTAGAAACGAATGATTGTTCACGGCATATGAATTCATACTTACCTATTTTGCAAGGGTAAAATTTGATTTTATCATCGTTCTTCTTGGAATAGATCTAATTTTTGATAAATCAAATCCCCATGTTTTCTGGGTTGGTTACCTACACAGTACTCCACAACACCTATTGATTGTATGAGAATATGGGAGTTCACAGCCTTACTTGGCTCAATTAACAATCTGAAATGTGTATATTTGAATTCCAATATCAAATCACTGTATGTAGTGAGCTCAAAATCCCTATTTAATCAATTTTGCATTTCATGCTTCCTTATAGGAATTGACATATAATGGCAAGGCATAGTGTGATTTTATCGAAAAACAATATCGAATCTACTAGTGGTTTTATCAGTATAAAACAGCGAGAAGACGTTTTATCACTATAAAACTGATATGATTGGTTCTCTGTTTGAAACTTCGGCCATTTGATTAATGAGGGAAATAGTCGCTCAAAAATTTTTGAAATTTTCGAGAAAGCATTCTGCCTGGAAATTTTACTTGGTGCGATTTGCGGTTTTATTATCTGATCAAACCACGAAAGCGAAGTTTGAGTGGTTTAATCTTTGATAAGCTTGAGTGGTTTAATCTTTAATAATAAGGGCCGCAAATTGCACGAGTTAAATTTCCTCGAGGCAAATTGCTTGGGGGAAAAATGCGATTAAATGCTCTGGCACGAATAAAATTTGCTGACAATATTTTCTGAATCACAATGATGGATAATAATTTCAAAAGTTATACTCTATTTACATTTTCAACGGTTAATACAATTGATTTATTCACTGGAATTCCCCATTATCCATATACCCCAAGCAGTGTTTGAGTTGATCTCAAAATTGATAGTTCTATTATGGAACCTTGAGACACTCCTGATTTGAGAGGTTCATACCTCTGGATGCATATTATCTACACAAACTTTCTGTTTGCGTGTATATAGATAGTTTTTGAACAACTGATTGATAATCCCAAATAGTGCAGAATAGGCGAAATTAATTCATGATTTGTAGTGTCGACGTCCAGAAAAACCAACCCTGTCTGCATTTCCTAGTCTTTAGCTCTGATGATGTCTTCCACGATTTCGAGGAGAGCAGTGGTTCAACCTTTTCGGGATTCCGACTGGATTTTAGGTAGCAGGGAGTAGTAATCAACATGATTTTTTAGTTGGGTTTCTATGGCTCTTTCTAAAACTCTCGACAATCGGGGTAGTATACTTATAGCTTGTAAGGGTTGATACTTCTCTGGATTAGATTTCTTGGTAAAAACCTGCACCACTGCTATCCTCCAACCTAGGGAACAACACCATTAGTTAGGCAGAAACTGAGTATATGGATCACGTAGGGCGACAATAGAATTTAATTAAATTTAGTTCATCAATACCTTTAGAATTTGTTTTGATATAACATATTGTTTCATAAACAAATGAGTCATTCTCTTCTGAGAATTGAAATGGATCTTATTGGATAAAGGCAATTACTCCTATGATAATTAAAGAACTTGTGTGTTTCGATGGCTGTTTATGAAAATGTATTTGACAACTACTATTATTTTGATAAATCGATCTCTCCATCGTCAGAACGAAACGACTTAGTTAGTAGGGCTGATTTATAAAATTGTATTCCCAAGTCTTAATCTCAATTCCTTGTCGTTATTTCAGTCTCTTTCTCTGCCATATAAATGTATGCTTTGACCATTTATAAAACTCAGTTTTAATGCTGAAAATAACTGACAAGTCATATCAGAAGCGATCAAACTCTATAGCATCTTGCTCTGTTTTGAGTTTTCCCAATTATTGGGAACTTCGTACTTTTATGATTGATACTGCGACTGAGTCGTATAAATATCTTTACGGAAACGTTCAGAATGCAATGACTAGAACTGAGACTAGGAGCAAAAGAAGTTATCCTTGCTCCTTGTAGAATCGGGCGAGTGGAAATTGGCTATCGACTGGATCAAAGTATGTTGAAATTATTTCAATATAAAGACGATGAGTTGGATTTGTACTTTTTTACTAAGTAACTGGAATTTCTCCTCGTTCTGTTCCAATAAGAAGAACGAAACGAATGTTTGTGAAAGTAAGCTAATTGAAAATATCAGTTTCAGACTAATAACAGGCATAACTTCCAGTGGACGAGGTTCGAACAATAGTAATGACAAACGATAACAAGTTATTACATTCACTTCGTATGAAATATTGGGGTGTCTAGGGACAACAGGAATATATACACACTCACTGCAGTTCCTGACAGTTGACTTCGCTACCCTACTTTAATCATCCAGTTGCAACTATGTCACCGACTGCAGAATTGAGGGTGATTCATGTCGACGAGACATTTTACAGTGTACTTGATTTTATTGATTTGCATATGAACTTTTTGTTAGTGGATTCCGAGAGGTATTGAAATGTAAAAAGCAGTTTTTGTAAAATTTTGAATTACCGATAAAAACGTTTACGGTTCAGCTTTACGGAGTAGACTAGTTCTCACAGTGTCGTGACAATAGGCGAGATCACAAACTCATAAATTTGCTTCATATGTGCTTGAAGTTGAAATATAGTGATTAAATAGTATACCTATATGCATAGTTTTTCCTAGAAGATATTGTGTAATATTCGAATAAACGCTGCTCTAAAACCCTCAAATTCTGTGAGACTTTCAAACACATCGTTATTGCCGCTTCTTTTGACGTCATGAGTCCATTGATTTGTCATTTTTCTGAGTTGCCAGTGTCACTTTTTTGAGGAAAGTTATTCTCTTTCATCCTATGAATAAATCCGAACTTATGAAATGAAGACTTCGTATTTGATAACTGTCCTTGATTTAGTTATTCTTGAATAACATGTATGTACACCGAGTGCCATGTCATTATGTTTTAGGACTGGTCTCATTGTAAAGAAAACGATGTAATTCCTGGCACTCTCCGCGATCGGCGATTGAGTGCATTATTTTCGAAACTTCTGAGGAAATGTTATTCTGTTTCATCCTATGAATGAAACAGAACTGGTGTCAGCATGTGTTATATTGAAATGAAGACTCCTCATTTGATAGCTGCTCTTGATTTAGTTATTCTTGAATGTTATGTTTGTATACCGAGTGCTATGTCATTATTTTTTCGGCCTGCTCACATTGTAAAGAAATATTATGAATAACGCTTGGCAACTCTGTAATTATCTTGGGCTCTCGGCAATCGGCGATAGCTGAACTTGTTACGTCACATCCTCTCGCGATTTTTGCAGTGTTCAAACAGGAGCATTTCTTTGGGATTTTTTTTGAAAAAATAACTCGAAAAAAAAATTGAAAAAGAAACTAACCACTTTTCTCATCGTTCTGGACATTGTGGTATTTTTTCCAGAAATTAGTGACCTCGCCTATTGCGTAGCAATTCAACCATGGTATAAAAAATTATAAAAAAAAAATTAAAGACAAGCTTTTATTTATATAAATGCTCCAAGAAGGAAAAAATAATTTATTTCATTGTTTGATCTGTTATTCTGTGAGTAACAGATTGCCACGCAAGATTACCTATTTTGTATCCGCGGCAAACTTTTGGATCTGTTACCCACAGAATAACCTAGATCAAACAATGGAAGAAATTATTTTTATTTTTTAGTGCATTTGTATAAATAAAAGCTCTTGAAAAGGGAAACATTCTCAAATAAATATTGATAGAAAGATTTTATGAACATCCTGTTTATAATTTCAACAAATCAATAAAAGCTCTTCTTAAATTTTTTTTTATAATTTTTATTTTTAACTTATTAGTTCTGTTTTTTTATTAACAACTGATAAAAGCTTGTTTTTTTTAAATCCGTTCATTTATTTTTTACTTTTTAGTATTTATGATGTTAAATAACTAGTTTAGTAATTTCTATCTAATTTATTTTTTTATTTTGACAAAAAATTATAATCTCCGACCCCGAAGACCCCTAGATAACAATTTTGAATAGAATCGGACCATAATCACAAAAATTGTCCGCTATATTGGAGCCGACATTTTGGTTTTTTTTTCAATTCAATTTTATGATGCATTGTCACCGGAATTATGTACACCTGCCTAATTTCAAATCAATCGGACGATTAGAAGTGGGTCAAATTCAACTTGCAATATTTGATTACAGACAGACACACAGACAGACACACAGACAGATACACAGACAGACAGAACCGTACCATGAACTGGAACAATGACCAACCACAATACAGCGGTAGGATGATCATAAACACAATTTAATTTTAATTTAATCTTAAGTTCAATCGTATAATCTTAGAACAAGAAAACAGCTACAGGAAAAACCCCAGGTTGCGGGGAATTACAGGAAATCTATCATTTTTTTAAGCTGGTTTGTTTTGTTTTTAATAACAATTTTTCCAGTATAAGAACATCATCAGTTGCAAATATAGGAATGATAATAGTACTATAATTATTGGAGTCAGGTCAAAAAATAGAAAGACGCATACACTAAAGTAGGAGGCGCCTTGAAAACGGAATTGTCAGAAAAACCAAGACATGTTAACTAATGGCTACCTGCTAACACCAACAGGGGCTGCCCCTTCGCCCCCTAGGGAGGGCAAGATGGCGGTTTAAAAAACTTTTCTTCACTCCTATGCCAAACTCCTTTCCCTCTACACCACCACCAGGAAGAGGAACAAGAAAGAAGTACCCAAATGTACATTGTATATAGTAGTTCTAAGTTTGAATGATTTGTATATATAGAAAATAATTTTTTATTGATTGATTGATTGATTGATTGGGACAGGCGAAACTAAATAAAAGCTTGTGAAAAATAGTCTAATGAACATCGGGAGTATAGAGTAAGGACAATAAGATCAAATCCTTAGATTGTTTTCGTTCAGCAACGTTTTTTTTCCACGATGCAGAAGGAGCAGATATAAGCGTTTAGGATGAGTGTGTATGTATGTTCGTGGGTGTGTCTTTCACTTATATTTCAAAAACGGTTGTATGGGTTCAGATAAAACTTTTTTCATGTAATTGAGGGATGGTCTTAGCACATTCCTAGATAGATTTCGTCATTCTAGCCCATAAGGGGGCACTGCAATGGAAAGTTTTCGAATAGATAAACCAAGTTGAACCAAAGACTTCCAAATTTGAATATTTGAAAGTTTTGAGAAATGTATTGTTGGCCCACCTCCCCAGGGAGCAGCACTTTAAGTTTCTATGAACTGACCAATCGGAATAATGCTGTTTCCATCTCGAATTTTCCAGCGAGTTTTTGAACTGATGAAAAGTTGAAATGAAGAAAATTTTAAATACCCACGACATGTATACAAAGAATGATAAATTATACTGCTTCATGTTGTCAATGATGGAAACGGAAGCATCCCCTGGAAGATATATTTGTATATTTTAATAAAAATTTGTGTATCGAAATCTTTACTTGTAACTTTAACATATTATTTAATACTTCGTTTTGGGTTATTTTCTGATACACCCCATAAGGAAATCACAGAGATATATAAAAAGACATTTTATGTTGGAAAGAACTGAACAAATTTAGTTATATACACATTCTAATGAGTTTCTGTTATTTTTTCATCAAATCTTGGAACAATATAAAAATATTTAAAGGAACAATAATATGGCGCGTCATGAAGATCTCCAATCAATCCTAGGTCATTCGGCGTTTGCTAATTTTATTTCCATATCACCCTTCTTCTCAAGAATAATAAGGTATGTTCCGGATCCTCCAATAGATGTCAAAATGAATTCTAATACGAATTTTCATAACTTGTAAGCTCATAAACCGGTTTGGATTTTTCTCTTTTCCCTGTTTGGGAAAACGGTAGCCATATATTGATGACTTTTTTTAGTAAAAAATCTTCCCAAATTCTTTTAATATATCTTTCACCGTGAAATAAATTGAATTCTGACATGAACTCTCGCTACCTTAGGACGATTAAAAAATATTGTCTTTATATGTAGAACATTTCATAAGTTTATTTGAATATAAAAATTGTTAAATGCTCGACATTGGACTAAACTGTGCTTCAATCCTGTACATATCAATTCAAAAATTATTTTCAAAGGAAGTAAGCTCTCTTTTCAGTATGAATCATCACTCTTTGAATTCGAAAATCTAAAGGCTAATTTCTCTAGAGTCTAATTAGTAGCACAGGCAGGAAATATGGAGTTTCGCGACAAAAATCAAAGGTAAAACAAAATGATTTGATTACTCAAAACAAACCGTTATAATTGAAGTTTAAAGTATGTTGGATGTCGTAAATAGGGTAAAAAGATGCTACAAATCTACGCTGAGATACAAAGTGATGAAGGACAAAGTTACAAAGTATAAAAATAAATGAAAAGTTAGCTCATTCACAGTCTGATTAAATTAAACTGGGGAGAACGGTTCCTTGTCACTTTGCTCTTTAAAAACGTGTAAAGGACCTTCACTGATGAAAATTATATCGTGGAGCACTCCGATTATCGCTTAGAAACATAAACCTTTGAAATTACTTTGGTCTTCAACTATTGTCGTTCGTTCCACGTTTATTACTCTTTCTACTAACCGTTTCAATTATCGGGTGATAATTAAAGCTGACAGATCCAGGGGACATAATTAGTATTGAAATTTGTACCTACCAAAAATCATCATGAATTAGAATAAAAAATATAATATTGTTCAAATATTCGAATACTTTGAATTTTGCCTTGATTGTTATTCCATATGCACTGCAGTTTCCGATTCATTATCGCGTTTCTGCAGAATTTATCATTTTCTGCTAGTGAAAAGAATTGTAATTTTTTTATATGAATCTGTTTTTAGTTCCCACATTCATTATGTTGACCCCCAAATGTTTAAAATTTTTTCGATTTTTGTTTCTATCACCTCCTAGATCGTTTTTTCCTGAATTTAATGATTGTTAGTTCTGGAAATTAAATTGGTCAAACTGAAGTAGCCTTTTTGGTTACTATTACTAGATAATTTGTTTAAAGAGGACATAATATACATATTCTAGTAATAATAAGTTCATTACTTACGTTGATCACATAAAAATGTTGTAGAAATAATCATAAAATGAAATCTAGTATGTATGTATATATATGAACGAAACACTTGCACTACATTACTAACACAATAATAGACACACACACTTAAATTACAAAATTAAAGTTGAATTAGGTACATTTTTTCTCAAGAACTTTTTTTACAAAATGAAAACTTCATAGCAAATAATTCTCTCAATTTTTCTCTTGCATGTTTTTATGGCTGATATATTCTTCATATTCAAAGATAGGCAGTTGAAAAATTCGGTCCTGACTTTCGATAGAAAATTCGTTGAATTTCAGTTCGAAGTCTATTTATGTACACTTTAGTTTTCAAGTAACCCCAGAGAAAAAAGTCCATGGGAGTTAAATCTGGGGACCTAGCAGGCCATTCAATCTGACCGCGTCGTCTAATCCAGCGATTGGGAAAGGTTTCATTGAGTAAATCTCTTACCACTCGAGCATAATGTGGACCTGCTCCATCCTGATGGAACCACATAGAAGACACTATTCGACCAGGTTGATTAATGACTGGAAATGTTACTGGTCAATCTGGAATTACATAAGTTTGTAACATTTCCAAATAATGTTCACCCGTCACAGTACCGTCAAAAAATTATGGTATTCCTAAGAATCCCATTGAACTTGAATCACTCATTTCATTAAATGTCAACAATCACAAGAGATTCGACAACTTTTAGGTATACAATAGCTAAAATCATAAAAACATTAATGTTTCGAAAAGTAAACAATGTACTTATGTAAAAATCAACACCAGAGGGAATATCCATTATTTTGAATTTCCAATATAAATATGAATATACATATACAAAATGTATTCTGTGAATCACAAATGTGCTCATAGCACATTGTACTTTTTTCAAAACTGTCTACCAAAGCCAATTTAACTGTTATTTGCAATTAGCACATTACAGCTGTAATTTATATTCACGTATGTTTCAAGAATGCAATTTATACAGGGTGTGAAATTGGCTAATTTATTATATTACAAACTCTTTTTCGATATGTGTACCATCCCCATGAATGCACCCTCGACATGATCCTCATCAATTCCGATTACGTAGTTTTCCATATTGATAGTATCGAAAACATTCTCACTGAACGTTCTCACCACATTCACACATCATATGGTATTTTAAAACCTGATCCTATTTATATTTTAGAGATTGTATATCAAATTGTGAACAGATAGGATTTATTGGCAGGCCTAGGAATTTTATCAGATTCAATAGAAGGAAACAAAGGAGAAATCCCCATTTGAATTTTGGTGAGTTTGTGCGGAAAAAAGAGAGATAGTCAATGGCGGCGTGGTTACTTTGAATTAGAACAGTAAATCGGAAAAAAGTTACCGAACATTTGAAAATGCATATCGGTTAAAGCGTGTTTTTACAAATACTAGACATCCAAACTGGGGTTCAAACATTTGAAATTTTTTTACATACTACTCAATTACCAAAACTTTGTTCAGCGCGAATATAGAAATATTTTTTAGGGATAGAGATAAAATTGTATTGTTTTTTTTTGGAAAGTATGATATGGATGTTGTTCGGTTTTGATGATGTTTGGTTGCATATATCTTCGATTATATGTTCTGTTCACTTCAGCATAATTGTAAAACAAATTGAAGGTGGGTGTATTTTATTCTGCTTCGAAGAAGTTTTGGTTGAATAATTTCCCTTCTTAATAATTTTCGTGATGTTATACGTTTTGAGAATACTTTTATTGGAAAGGAAAAATGTTTTTGTCCCTACCATATTGCATTCTTCTTTAATCCGTTTTCCTGCAAGTCAGCTTCTTACCGATTCCATTTTCGGTATTTTTGTACTGTCGATTCGTTTCTGATAATTTTAATTATCTCACCATAATCATGATAGGTTTTTTCTCCTATTCTTTAATCTTTGGAAAAAAATATATTCTTCTAATTCTTGCGACATTACGGTATCACACGGTCATAACAAGGTCTTTTATGTCATTCTATTCTGTATTATATATTATAATATGATTATATTATATATATATATATATATATATATATATATATACAGTGTGTCTCACTTCTCATGGAAACATCCCCGTATCTTCCGTTATTATTATAGTAGAATTCTGTAATTTCCACGATCATTAGAAATACCGAGTATAAGTAAATTTTTTCTGGGGTGAATCTAAGTGACATACACTGCGCGCCAGAAGCGATGGATATATTGATTTTTGCTAAAAATAATATAAGGAGGCAAGATATGCTCAAAATTCTTACGGATTCGTGATCAGGACATCAATTTCAGTACCATTCCATATTTTTGCTGAAAAATCCGAATTTGTCTCACTTCCCATGGAAACACCCCAGTATCTTCCGTTATTATTGTAGTAGAATTCTGTAATTTTCACGATCGTCAGATATACCGAGGATAAATCAAAATTTTTTCGGGGGTCAATCTGAGTGACATACACTGCGCGCTAGGGGCGATGGATATATTGATTTTTGCGAAAAATAATATAAGGGGGCAAGATATGGTCAAAAATTTTACGGATTCGTGATCAGGACATCAACTTTAATACCAATCCATATTTTCGCTGAAAAATTTTCAGTTCTCAAAAATCCGAATTTGTCCCACCTCATCTTCCATAATGATTAAAGTGAGTGATATATAATGCGCGCCAGGGGCTATTGAAATGCTGTTTTTTGCGAAAAATGATATTAGGAGGCGATATAACCGGAATTTCACTGATTCCTGATTAGGACATCAAATTTATAACCGATAGGCATCTTTGCTGAAGGATATTTCCGTTCAGAAAAATTCGAATTTTCCCACTTCTCATGAAAACACCTCCGTATCTATCGTAATTAGTGGAGTAGAGCTCTGAAATTTCCACGATGAGTAGATATTCAGGGGATGAGTCTCAATAATATCTGGAGTCAAATTTGCTGAGCTTCCAGAGGAGAGTACAAAAATATGATTTTCTGAAGGAAGTATTGAACTTTATTTCCGAAAACATTACAAAATCGAGAAAACATTACAAAAATGAAAAAACAAGTCGGACTATATTATTGAATCGTATCTCAAAAAATAATCCTTTCTTTTTATGTTCATCAATATTCATTAAAGAAATAACGGTTCGAGAAACCCAATGTAGAAATATTTCTCAATAATACTGCATTATCAGTGATAATTATCACTCGATATCACGTTCTACAGTTATAAACTCTGCAAAAATCAGATTAACCTCAGAAGAGATTTTGACTTATTCTCAGTATATCTAACGATCGTGGAAATAACAGAATTCTACTACAATAATTACGGAAGATACGGGGGCGTTTCCATGGGAAGTGAGACAAATTCGGATTTTTCAGAACTGAAAATTTTTCAGCGAAAATATGGATTGTTACTGAAGTTTATGTCCTGATCATGAATCCATAACAATTTTTAGCCTTTTTTGCACCTTAATATAATTTTTCGCAAAAGTCGGTACATCCATCGCTTCTGGTGCGCAGTGTATGTCACTCAGGTCATATTCATGAGAGAATTTGAACTCGCCCCCAGTATATCTACCGATCGTGGAAATTACAGAATTCTACTCCAATAATTATGGAAGATACGGGGGTGTTTCCATGAGGAGTGAGACACACTGTATATATATTCAAACCATTTAGCAAACCATTAATTGATTGGTCACGATATCATTGGTTGAAGCTATATTTTTTGTCGATGAATACCCACTCTAGACATGTTATAATAACCTTCCAAAATCTAAAAAAATTTATATCAATCAATCAGGTACTGCGTACCCCAAATTATGTTTTATATATTTGATTCGGAAATATGAATTAACATTATTTATTATTATAAAAAGGCAATTACTGGAGTAGCCAGTAATTTATTCTCTATTTTGACTGCCAGAAACGAACATGAATTGAAGAATACCTTTCTATATACCGTTAACGATTTGGGGACTATATCTGTCCCTGTTTTAAAAACCTGAGAAGAGTCAAAATCGACCTTGTTTTTCTTGCAGTCTTTTGGAGGCGTGGTCTCTATTGACTGATGATAGAGGAGCACTGCCAAAAGCATTGCATGACGTTTTTGTTTACTTAAAGTAGCTGATGCTGTCCAAATTAAGCGATTAATATCTGAAAAATTCGAAGATATGCTAATTTCACTAGATATATAGAGTTGGCCTTTTGAGTTTCTTCTTCTCATAGGGGGTTCTTTGGCTGAAATATTGTCTTATTCCTCTTTATGTGCCATATCAGAATTGTCTTAATTGGCGATCACCATAGCAAAGGCTTTACGGTCTTTGACAACATGTAAAAGTTTCGTATTCCAGTCCATTCTCGAATCTTCTTCAGCCAAGACACTCGCTTCCTTCCTACACCTCTTGTACCTTGTATCTTGCTCTTGAGAATCAGTTGTAGTAATCGATATCGATTTCCTCTCAATACATGACCCAAATAAGACATCTTCCGATATTTGACCATCTTCAGCAGTTCACTATCCTTGTTGACTCTCCTTAGTGCTTCTCCGTTGGTCTTGAATGCCGTCCAAGGTATCTTTAACATGCTCCTATGTATCCACATTTCCAGTTCCTCAATATGATTCATTGTTGATACCTTCAGAGTCCACGCTTCCACCCCATACAGCAGCACAGACCAAACATAGCATTTAGCATTCTTTGAATTCTAAATCGAGATGGCTAATGCAAAGACAAGATCCCATTTTTAGAAAAGTCATTGCTATTCTGCGTTTTATTTCTATGTCTGGATCTATTTGGTCCGTTATGATAGTTCCTAAATATGTGTATTTGTGAACCCTCTAAACTAAACATTTAATTGGAGCCTTGCGTATCTCGTATGGCTGGATGTCAAGTGCTTTTTAAAAGCTTTTATTTAGTTTCACCTGTCACGGTGTCTGTCTGTGTGTCTGTCTGTGTGTCAATAATCAAATCTTGCAAGTTAAATTTGACCAACTTCTGATCGTCCCATTGATCTGAATTTTGGCAGGCTTACATAATTCTTGTGACAATGCATTATGGCATTTTTTGTTAGATAAAAAACAAAATAGCGGCTCCAATATGGCGGACAATTTTTGTGATTATGGTCCGATTCCATTCAAAATTGGTATCTAGGGGTTTCTGGGGTCGGAGATTATGATTTTTTTGTCAAAATTCAAAAAAAAAATATTGTGGCTCCAAAATGGCGAACGAGTTTTGTGATTATGGTCCGATTCTATTAAAAATTGGTATGCGGGGGTTTTTGGGGTCGAAGATTTTTTTACAAGCTTTAATTTTTAGTTTCATCTGTCTTGGCTATGTATCTGTCTGCCTGTGATCAAATCTTGCAAGTTAAATTTGACCCCTTTCTAATTGTCCGATTGATTTGAAATTTAGCAGGAGTACATAATTCCGGCATTATGAAATTTTTGTTAGGGAACAAAAACAATATGGCTGACAATTTTTTTGATTATGGTATCTAGGGGTTTTCGGGGTCGGAAATTCAAAAATAAATTAGATAGAAATTACTAGTTATTTAACATCATAAATACTAAAAAATAAAAAATAAATAAACGAAAAACAATTTTTAAAGACAAGCTCTTATTTATACAAATGCACTAAAAAGGAAAAAAAATTCTTTCGTTGTTTGCTCTAGGTTATTCTGTGAGTAACAGATTCAAAAGCTTGCCGCGGAAACAAAATGGATTACCTTGCGCGGCAAGATTTTGAATCTGTTACAGAATAACCTAGATCAAACAATTAAAGAAATTATTTTTCCTTTTAAGTGCATTTGTATAAATAAAAGCTTGTCTTTGAAATTTTTTTTTTTTTTTAATATCTGATCTGAATACACATCGAATAGTGTTGGGGACAGAATACAACCCAGTCTAACTCCTCTTGTTGTCTTCATTGTAATTCGGATTCAATCAAATGTTTTCATATTTTGAAAAATAATTATACCCAAGTTTTGTTTCATCAAACTATTTCACTCATTTTTATGTCTTATCGATTGACGATTGGGGGACCTAGTCGGGGTCCTGCCGACCTAGCTATGCCGCCACTGGAGACAGTTTAAATTTGAAAGTACAAAGCGGCGAAGGGATCCCGGGAAAAAGAATGCGGCGATATTTTAAAATGCTATCTCGATTGGAAGTTGGAAGTATCGGCCTTACGGCCTTAGAGCGATACAATGTATGTGCGGTGGCTTAGATATAGATATATTTGTTAGCCTAGTGCGAGAGGCGGCACTAGGCGGAGCTTCGCAAGACACTCGAATGTGAATATAGACGTCGACAGCGTCGCGGCGCCCGCGCCCGTTCAAGACGCCTGCCTGCTCGCCTCTGCAAACATGAAATACAACAAAAATTAAAAACTCGACTCTGATGGGCCACATACAGTGTGTCTCGAATTTCACGGTGATGGTGATTCTCAAGACGAGATTTGTTGTTTTATCGCCTATTTTTTGTCTTAAGGTCAATAATTTTAAAATTTTCCTCAATTCTGAAATTGACGGGCGAATCAGCCGTAGATATCATAAAAAATTCAAAAAACTCGACTGCGTGAAAAGTGTAGGTACTTTACAAAAGATGGAAACAAAATGACCAGAAAATATTGTCAGAACATTATGTTTTAAGAGGTTAACTATTAAACTTAATACTGTAAACAATCTCACGCAGTCGGAGGCATCTTCTTTAACAATGAAAATATATTATTGCCTTCGACTGCGTGAGATTGTTTACAGTATTAAGTTCAATAGTTAATCTCTTGAAACATAATTTTCTCACAATATTTTCTGGTCATCTTGTTTCTATCTTTTTTAAATACACTTTTTACGCAGTCGGGTTTTTTGATTTTTTTAATTACCTTTTTTATTTTACACTTTTTAGTTGGGATTATAAGACGGTGAATTTTTTGTGGGTGATTGGCTATTATAACTATGACGGATTTGATCTCTAACGTGTTGCAATCGTTTCTGTCGCGATGCCGGAGACTGAGTTTCGCGACGTGCACTTTCTTGTCGGGCTTTTTTGGTTTTACGAGAAAGGTTTCCACACGACCGACGACATTTTCGAGCTCGTAACATTGTCAGTTAAATAATACTCAGGTATACAACAAATAGATATGAACTCTCACCATGTGTACTAAATCATACACAGCAAAATACATGAACGATTTCACTAATAATAAATGAATATACTACAACAACAAAGTGGATGGGTAATTTCAGTCACTAACAAGATACAGTCAAACTCGGTTATGTTATAACGAACTACCGAGGAAAGATTGTTCAATCAAGTGCCGATAATTTGTGAAATTTTACGACCGCAGTCGACCGGTAGGATTCCCCTATTTCTCTGTTAGGGATTTGTTAGAGACATGGCGTAGTGTTAGTACGTGTTTAACTGCATTGTGCCAATATCCCTACAACAAAAGTATGCAGGAAGGCTATTACATTGTCGGTTAGGCTGGAAATAATTAGAAAATTTGACAGTGGGTGCGCAAATGCACAAATTTGTCGAGATTATGGTCTCAAAAAATTAAGTTTCGTCAATTTATGCGAAAAAAAAATCTACCAGGATGCATGTACTGCATATTTTCTTCCTAGCGAACACCCTTCATAACGAACCATTTCTAGTCATTGAGCTGTTCGTTATAGCCGAGTTTGATTGTACTAAATTAAGTTTCCAATTAAATATTTAAGTGATAGTGTATTGAAAATGAGAAGAAAACGAGATAGTTACTGAAACCAAAATAAACCAACTAACGAGCAAATTAACCAATTACTGATGTATCGGGGCTTGTGGCTCAGTGGCACGAGCGTTGATCTTGTGGCCACTGTTTCCACCCGGCGCGGGTTCGACTCCCGCAACTGGTGAACATTTTTCCAAGGCCCCAAGGGTGGTTTCGGATCCCACTATAAAAGGTAAAGCCCCCGTGATCGTAACCCGTACAAGTTTTCATTAACTTCTGAGGGTTGGTAAAACAACTAAGGAAGCGGTTAAGAACAATCCGCTGAATTTGAATTTTGTCACAGTATGGCGTCTGGTTGTCGTCATATTGAATTTTGATTTTTACTGTCATGTCTTTATTCACAATATGGCGTCTGGTTGTCGCCATATTGAATTTTGTCATAATAATGCGTCTGGTTGTCGCCATATTGAATTTTGTCACAATATGGCGTCTGGTTGTCGCCATATTGAATTTTGGGTACTGTCATGTCTTTAGTGACACTCGCAAGATGAAGACAATTCGATTGACGTAAGAATCATCAAAATCGAATCACGCGATTGGTCTCCAGAGCGCCACAGAGGCACAAACATACATACATGATAAACACATTACCCTCCTTTGCGTCGCTCAGTCGGGTAAAAAGATCTTAATCGGTAGAGTCGGAAATTCTGCCATGTTTTTCATTTTCAATGTTTAGTTGATGAGTAATATGTGATATTTAAGATTTGATTAATTTGATATGCAAATTGTAGTGTAGGGGAAAGTCGTCCACAAAGTAGACCGTATCACTTTTGTTATTAATTCAAAATGAACATTTCACTGTCTGAAATGTATTCCGAAAAATGATTTTGTTGACGAGAATCGACATTATTCCATAAGTGACTTCAACCTTGAATTCAGATATATCTTGAACAAATTTGCACATCTCGCAAATATACGTCAATTCCATATATTCTTATGATAAATTATGGACATTGCCAACGTGATAAACAATCTATAACACTCTTATGATTCGATTGAAATCGTTCAAAAGCGATAATAGCTTAAGATAATGTGTCGTATTTGCAAATAACCACGGCGGACAAAAAGTCTCTCTCAAGCATCAACAAAATCTCTAGTAATAAATCTACAAATCCAGTCTTGTAGTGAAACGTACTATAAAAATACTCCAAGCCATGAAATTTCCAATATATTTTCTCAATGGGTTGTACAGCTTTAGAATACCCTGTTAACGCTACTAACGTTCTATTTTTCGAAGCTCTAAAAATATTATTCATATGGCCTTTACAAGCGCCGCGCCGTTACGAATTGTTGTGATATACCATCCGGAGCAACCAATCAAAGAGTTGACAGCTTCCATCAGTTTTGCAACGTTGCCAAAATAATTAAATTGTATTGGTCCACCACACTTTGTTGGACAGCGCCTCCATATGCTAGACATCTTGGACAAAATAAAATAGTAGCCAGGTGGACAGCAGTACAAGTTCACTTTAGATCGAAATATTATTTGGTGATTCGTTCAAGGACCATTCCTGGATACATTGGTGTTCTTTATGTGAAAAACATGTTGGGATGCTCAAATTTGACATGCTGACACTAGGCTTTTGCTAAACTTCACAGACAGACAGACAGTTAGGAGACGCCAATCGCAAATAAGAAACATACTATCTTTATTAGTTATTTGCTTTAAGAGCTGTTTTGATTCTTTCAGTCTGTTCTGTTATAAGTTCTGATGCATTGTCACTTACAGAGTAATCATGCCTATTTAACATATTGGTCAATTTAATCCTAAGGAAAAAATCGATTCTACTATGGTATTTTTCAGAATGGAGACAGTGGCAAAATGTTTTTGATCAATCACTATAAGCTATTGTCTGTAACTCCCAATTTTTACTCCACTTTATTAAGATAACCTCGGGGTTCCTGAATTTAAGCTGCTAAAACATCGACTTGCAAATTAACAGTCACTATCAAAACATGCGTGGAATTCAAAGACAACCAAATGCAATAACATAATCGTGGTTAGGCCGTGGTGTAGAAAATGCAGAATTGTTCGATTTGAATAGATACACCGTCTTGTGAGATGTGATGTGATCTAGATCATTTGAATGTCTCTTGTGGTGGGGATGTGGCGCTCGCCATTGATAAAAGCATATATGTACTGTTAAAAATCTAAATTTGAAAGCACATCCATCATTTAACGATTCATATATGATCAACATACTGTGAGCGAAAGTAAAAGTAGGACATTACTCTTGCTACATAATTCTTCTTTATATTCCTCCAAATAACACAGTAGATACATATAACGCTCCGTTTGAAATAATCAGCTCATTAGATTTTTTGTACAATAATAATTAGTATTTTCATAATTCCTTTCGTACACCTGGTCAATTATTCAAAACAATACTACTACTACAAACTTGTCGAGTGATGCTTTAATTATTACCGAATTCTCTAAAAGTGAAGTTTGTGAAGCTCTCAAAAAATTAATCCAAAAACTACAATGGGACCTGATAAAATACCTGTTCTTTTATTCATAACTGTGCCTCCGTCTTCTCTGAACTTTTGACATAATTTTTCAACCTCTCCTTGAAATACCAACAGTTCCCTGATGTTTTGAGTCAGTCTAAGCTAATACCAGTTTTCAAAACAGGTTGTCAGTGTTTTGAAATACTGCTTAATAAACCACTTTTCAATCTCTTCAAAAATCAAATTACCGAGTTTCAACATGACTTTATCAAAGGTAGCTCAACTGCCATGAATCTCGTCTGTATTACCCAGTACATAACGTATGCACTCGATAATAATTCCCAGGTCGATGTTTATATATGGACTTTTCAAAGGCCTTCGATAGAGATATTATAGACAATGAGGTACCAAAGTACCGCAAAAGTAGGTAGTTTCCATCCTACTATAGAAAAGCAACCATACGCGCGGTTATAGAAAAGAATAAAATATAAAAAGTCATACCCCTCACATTATTTTCTTGCAAAAACGTCGGCAGAATAGAAAAAGTAAGTCGCCAAAGCAGGGCTGATAATTTTCATATTAGCAGGATCCGACAAAGAGAAAGATACTACATGATAGAATACTCTGGCCATAGAACGTAAATTCGTATTCCCTTTCTTACAAATTGATGGAAATAAAAGATTAAAACCAATGTGTTGATGATGGGTCAGACCGAGTTACAGACAACTAGGAGGAGTAGGTGAAATTTGAATATAAAAATATTATCTAGGTAATATGTAGAGAGTAATATTCTTTTGTGTCCTCGTCCATTAATTTTAGGCACTATCTGAAAAACTACGACAGCTGCTTCGATTAATTGAATCTCATTCGCATTGTAACCGAATTCCTAATGACTAACTCTTATACGAAACCCCATAGTTAAGTTGAAAATGCCACCGATCACATATCAGAAATTGGTGCTATAAATGTAAATGTTATTGCAGGTGTTAATCAATACCACGAGAGATAACCCACGAACATCAGATTCCAATGGATTATTACCTGCAATAAGTTATTTTCTTGAGAATAAGATATTTTATGGGCGTGAGTGTGGGTAACATTCTTTTCAACTGACATTCTCTTGACAATATCACTATAATAAGTAAAGCGGTGATTGTTTCGTATGCAAAGTATGAGGAACATCCTTTGAAAGCGGTTTGGCAATTAATTTCCAGAGATATGGAAATAAGCTAATCTCCCAAATTTTCTTTCTGACACACGCACCGGAAAGATGACGTTAGATACACCTTTTGCTTTATCGAGGGGGTCAATAGAGCACTGGATGGGCTGATGAAACTTACTCACAGATTGATCTGAAATTTTTGGTATCCCAATGATTGAAGGTTGCTGCAGCAATCTGAGTAGGGCAGCCAGATTGTTACTTCATTCTTATTGGTCTCTGAATAAGTAAGCAAATGTGTCAACAAAACAACAATTTTAACGCAATTATGTCCGAGGAGAGGCTGGCAACATCGTAAAAAAATCAGTATACATTTTTAGAAATGATGTGTTATTAACTTTGTAAAAAAGGGAGAAATTTTGGACAACGGCAGTTTTTCGGACAGAAAAATGCTAAAAAGACGTAATTACCAATGTGTGCAGTGTTTTGATTGAATAAATGCGTATGTTGAGTGTTCTCAGCAGCAGAAAATTGCGCTGAAAAATATATAGGGGCACATCTGCTCCATTAAATCCACACTTAAAAACTGTATAATGATTTCTTCACTTGGATTATGAATCTATAGAACTGTGCCAAATTTCAAGTTCCTACCTTGTACAGACGGACGGACAGACACCAACACTAGTGCTTGTAACTTTTTATGAATAAAGCCTTTAATTATTATGGAATTCTAAAAATCTTCGAATAACCATATTGCACCAAAATTTCGAATAAACCGAAATATATAGATAATACTCATCCAAATTTCACATTAAACTTGTGATATATTTGTATGAAATCAGGATGCAATATTAGATTTTACATTTATGTTCCACTCAAAATGTATTACATATTTATTTCAATTATGATATAAGGTATAGAATAATGAACCCTTATCATTGTCTCTCGGTGCAGATTGAATCTCAGTCATATTTTTTTGAATTGTTTTTCATGTATAATGTTCATTGCATTTGTACCTAACTTCTCGTTAATCAGATTTTACAGAAATCCATGGATCTGTGAAATTTTGCATTTAATGTTTAATAGTGGGTACTCATGAGTTTTGGAAACAATTTTCACTTCGTTTAGCTTGGATTCGACTAGTTATGTGAAAAATCCAAAAAGAAAGGAAACTAATATTCCCCTCCCCGAAGAACATTAAGTACATTGCATATTACCTGTTATTTTCGACGAAAGTTCATATTACCATTTGATATCACATTTACAATTGAATTTTACATGAAATAAATGGAAATTTCCTTAAAAAATAAAAAAGAAACCCAGGAGGTCCACTAGTATTATTGGTTTACACGTTTCCACATTTGTGGCTTTCACACAAATTTTTGCTATTTAACAGATTCAGCAAAGTAAATGCCACAATAGACGATTTTACAAAATCAGAAGTAGATCAACAACATTCAGTTGCTATTTTTTCACCTTTTTTTGTTAAGCTGACCCAAAAATGTTTTCACAGTGAAGTAATTCATTTACTTTTTTCAATGAATTCACATAATATTTTAGTGAAATTAACATTGTAATATTGACGATTCCTTTACTAGTTTTCATCATTTATAAACTGACAAGAAGTAATTTGTAAACTTCATGCTGTTGGAATCTCATTCTCTTTATGTTGTTGTTGAAATAAAATTTTGTCAATTATTTTCTTTTAGTTTCTCATACTACACAGAAAAAAGTTTTATTGTCTTTTATTTCTTGTCAAAACTTAAATAATATTTTTTTCAAATGACGTCAATTAGTATTCACTATCACTATTTTTTTTTGTGAAAATATCTAATATTTGTTGCTAATATAGATTTTCAGGAGGGATGGTTCAATAAATCAAGAATATATAACATTAGAATATTTTAATGCTTCTATTATAAAAAATTAAATAATCTATTATAATAAATAACAGTTGAATGTCGATAAAATAAAATTAACATCATTATGTGAAGAAATGTACAAATAAACATAAAGTAACACAATGAGTGAATGCCAGCTTTATAATCCCTTGGTGGATTAATATAAAAAAAAATACTGATTTATAATAAATAACACTGCCGAGTGAAGATAAAGAGCAGTAAGGCAAGAATAAAGATTTTGAGTTTGCCAATTAATATTTTTTTTTCCCGACTGCGGCGAAGCCCAAAAATACAGTTATGTGTTTGACCTGTATGCATGTACACATGTACACATAACCGTCCTTTTGGCTTTGCCGCAGTCGGGTAAAAAAATATATAAATTGGCAAACTCGAAATCATTGTTCTTGCACTTACTGCTCTTTACCCTCACGCGGCAGAATAGTTGAATGCCGAGAAAATAAAATTAACAACAGGTACCGAGTAATAAAATGTAATAACACCGAATCAAAATGTTTGCCTAAATTCATAATGCAAGTCACTATTCCAGTCGCAAAACTGTTGAGCCTGAAAGTACTCCCGAAAGCATTTACACCTTTAGTAAACTTCAAGTTCAGTAATTTGGTATCCAATAAAATTTGCAACTCTTCTTAATAAAGTTCATTATTGATATTTTTCAAAAAGCTTTTGCCATATATTGGTTCCAATGACAGGATAATATTCCTCCAGATATTCCACATATGAGTTTGGTGTCTTGTCGAGAGAGTTTTGCAAACAATTTTGAAGTTTAACAAACTATGAATCAAATGTTTGAACCCGAACAAACAAAATCACACTACAAATACCACATTAACAATACGTCTCACAGAGGACAGAGGACTGACTGAGACGATGTGCTCTGGAAGCGAATTTTTGGCGCTAATTCGATACTCGCATATGCACGAGAATGCCCGAAGGTGATCAATTCCCTTTTCACAACGAAATAGGATAAATTCCACAAATTTATTGGACAATACCACCAACAGTTTTGGAATCCAACAATTTGCATTTTGACTATATCAGTTGTTTAACAAACAAAATTGTCGATTCCGCAAACTGTTCATAGCTATGAATACCTATTTGATGTTGCTAATAAATGCAAATCAATATTCTGAATTTGCAAGAGCATTTGCTATTTTGTTTCAAGTCACGAAAATATATGCAAAATAAAATTGTTACAGCAGCAATTTTCTATTTCAAGATTTCGACAACAATGAGGTAGACATACTGACAAAAAATTAGTGAAAATCGACAATGGATGAATTAACTACAGCCGGAGTAATTTGAGTAGTGAATTCCGGATTAATTGTTGTTGATTTTAGCAAAATTTTTCCAACAAAACTAGATATTGTTGAAATCAACAACTCTTTTTCATCTGTGCTGTTATTTTTGCGAGTAGTACATTATTACTGAAAATTTCCATACGCGATTGTCAAGAGAAATACCTATATGGATATAAAAGATTTTCCACGCCCAAAGGCTTGATTGATTCATGAAAAATTACACTTAGGATGATGTAACTTTGAAATATATTTAATTGTGTATTGCTCACTTCTTATCATAAAATTATTTTTGCAATCAATTGAGTTGAAGAATTTTCAGTAACCTCGTAATTTCGAAGAACAAATTTAATACAGACACATCAAAGTGATTATCTGTCATTTTTAATCGATCGAGGAAATACCCTGAAAAATCACTAGGTATATATCCGAGCATGGCAGAAAGGGATTGCTATGGCTGGGATATTATTTCACTTTGTTCACTAGAGATATTTTTCCTATTGGATTGGCATCCAGTGCGCACTATGAAATTATTGTTTGCCTCAGAGTGAGATAGATGTTCCAAATATTCGAAGTTGCGCAACATCAATAAAAACGAATTATGAAATAATGCGGTAAACGTTTCGGTTCGCAAGGAAAATTAATTATGAATTCAGTTTGGAGCATTCGAGTTTTCATTGTGGCGGTTAGGCGTATGAAATTGTCGGGCCATCGATGCGGAATAACCCCCATATAACATACTGTAATAATGTGGTTGATATCGCATTCCTCTCCGATGATAAATACTGCCCTCTGCAATATCTTCTTCCAAATAAAAGGTCCATTTTACAAATGTTATCACTGTAATATATTTATAGGGCCCTAACAATTCCTGTCACTGTGTCGAGCAATGTCTCCCGCTATTGTAACATTTCATTTCACTCATTTCTGCAGTGTTTTGTGAATTTATGTGCCCGAATATTAGGTCGGGCTCGTGACAGCCGCGATCTAAAGGTATATTTCCTTCTGCGGTTTCTCCTGACTTTCCAAAACAATAAATTTCCTAAATAAATGTCAATGGCTTACGTGGGATTATTATTATATTAGGGCATCATCTCATTTCTTATTTAATTGCTGCTTTTGAAACGGATGACTTACTCAGTAAATAAGGTATCAGAATATAGCGTATCTCGGTCTTTAGCTGCATTAATTTTTGGAACCTACACAACACTTGATAGTCACATTCTTTCGATTTTTTCCAATAGGCTCCTAATCGAAAATACCTCTGCAGTTTTCCAATTAATAGTCTCATCGAACATCTGTTGCATTTTTAACGATATTCGTTTTTTTACTCGACCGGCCTCCTCGAGTCGTCAAGTAATGTAATCGTGCGAAAAAAAACGAGATATTGACGGAAATATCCGTTTTGAGGTCCCCCGAGACGATTGAGACCATTTCCAGAGTGGAGTCTGTCTGTCTGTGTGACAAGTGCCGAACCGTTTGATCAATCGAGCTAAAATTTGGTAGGAAGATTAAAAAAATGACAGAAACTATATCGCACGAAACTTAACTTGCAATATTTCATTTGAAAGTCATTGAAAAACTGTATCCAGAACAGTCAAAATTATTTCTCTATCTGACATCTGTCAAAAATACAAAAATGCCGAAGTTCAGAACTTTGCCATTCAATTATTCAAAATCTATCAGAAAGATTAGAACTAAATTAGGCAGGGAGCAACACAACAAAAAAAAACAAATTAGGTCTGCAGTTCGAGCTTTCCACCGTTTCCCAGTCTGGCGCTACAAATTTTTCTCCTGGGCCTTACCATCTGAGACTAGAACGACCCGCGTTTGGTGCAGGACCGCTCAATTGACTGGGATCAAATATCTCCGTTGGTCAATTGACTGTTGAATTGACCGATCAAATTGACTTCGTGCAGTCCTAAAAATGTTTTATTTCAAAATTGCCCCATTCTCCCGTTCCGGTCAAATTCTGGGGTGTCACACATCTGATTTTTTAAATGTATATGTTTTAATGTTACACAGGCAAAGTTTTCCAATGAGTAACTAACTTTTCATCTCTATTCGTTCAACATGGCTGTTTGTGCCAAATGAAGCTACTGAAATTATAATTTTATTATTTGAATATTATTTAGAGTTCCACAGAGAACAGTGCTTGGTCCTATCCTATTCATTATTTATATAAATTCACTGTTCGACTTACTGGTCCCTGAGGAAATAACGAGCTTTGCCGACGACACAGTCTTCTTTTTCAAAGACAACAATTGGACGGACCTGAAACAAAAAGTAGTCACTTCATTTCCCATAATAGTAGAATACTTCAGCAGTAAACTACTTGCAATGAAAAAAAAAAATATATCTTCCTTTTACTACTATAACCTAATCTTCCGGTTAAATTTACATAATGGAATAAATTACAAATTACATCTCCTAAAACTGTAAAATAATCAAGTATCACGCTGGACAGTCACTTCAAATGGAATGCGCACATGAAGAACCTGACACAAAAAATCAGATACTTGGTATATTTCTAAAAAAATATCCTTGGCCACAAACATCTGAAAATAATTTACCATGCCCTGGTCCAGACACATTCATCTTATGGCATAATCGCTTGGGAAGGAGTCACCAATAATCACCTCAAGAATCTAGAAACGGTACAAAAATGGATAATAAAAATCATGTTGAACAAACCTTATACCTACCCTAGCAAAAATAATGGACATTCGACAAGTCTTCAGCGAAAGAACATGAACCAAGCTAATAAATAGTGTTGATCACAAATATAACGCGAGGTCTAGATTAAATTCTATTGACATTCCAAGAATGGACTACTGCACAACGAAGTTATACATATCTGGCTCCCAAATTATACAGTGTTTTTCCTTTCCATTTCAAACAAAAAAACTCTTTGTCTAAAATGAAAACATGGATTTTAAATACATCGAGAAAAAAATACTTCAGCTAATTGATATCAAGAACTATTGACCATAAAACTATAAAATGTATCGGAAAATGCTATGTCCCTGTTCTTGTTCTTAGTTTCGCTGGCAAAAAATTACACTATTATGATTCAATACAAATAGTTCATTAACAGTGTAATCTTGAAAATGTCTATAAATATTGTTCTATTCTATTCTTTTTTAGCATGTTATATTCCTGTATAAGATAACCCTCTTTTCCTTTTCTTTCTCCTTCTTTTCTTGCTACTGTGATTTCAATTCGTGTATTATAATCGTTTACCTATAAGGTATTACAATTATATATCAGGATGTTACAAATTGCATCATAACACAATCAACGTCCTTTAAAGACCGTATCCAGACTAATATCCATCACCCACTTACAGGCTTTGCCTTTGTGGGTTTTTCGTTATTTATTTGCCACACTGGCTATCACGACTGATTTATAACTCAATTATATATTACTGTGTACTTTTCGTGAATATTTATATATTCCTGTGCATTTTTGGTAAATAAATATTATTATTATTATAATAGCATTTCTTTAGGACCAAATTGGGCACTTCATTGAATCAACAAAAGTATGTACCGAACAAAAAGTAAAAAAAAAATATATTAATTGAACTAAAATAACTGGAGGTATGTTGGGCGTGTAAAAGCTGTGGTGTAAAGATTTAATTCCTTCTGTGGTTTCTTTTCAATATAATGAACTTCTTAAATATATGTCAACAGCTTTTATCACGGCTTACTCTCATTCATCATCATGTTGAAATGTTGAGATATTATCCGAAAATTACATGTATAATTTGAGTAGGTCTATACATATCTCGAGAAAAAAAGATATGTTGGAGCGTTCTTCTTTGATCTATTGAAAGCGTTCGACACCTGAATTCAATCAATTATGAAGGAAAAATTATACAATCTGGGTTTCAGGGATAACTTTTAAGTGTTTAATGTCCTATCTTGAAAACAGACACATATATGTAAAAGTTGCAAATGAGCGATCGGATTTCTATGATATTGACATAGGAGTTCCCCAAGGTTCCATACTTGGTCCGTTGATTTTTCTGTTATTCATAAACGACATGCCTGCATACATGAGCACGGAATGTACTGTTATCTTTGCCGACGACTGTTCTTTTGCTGTGAACGCAGAAAATCCAGAAGAATTGTAAGAAAAACTGAATATTGTATCATTAGAATTCACAAATTGGTGTATCAAATACTTGTTTAACCCAAATAAAACAGTATTCATGCAATTCCACCCAAAAAAAAATTGATATCCCAATCTATGTCAATGTTAATGGCAATATCAATGAAAAGTCTGGCTCAACAAAATTTTTAGGCATCTAGCTACATCAACTCTGATATGAGCTGGAAACTCCATATTGTAAAAAAATCAATAGTTGTTACTATGCACTTCTTCAATTAAAAAATGTCCTAATTTTACAACAGCTAATGAATGTTTATTATGCAATTGTGTATGCCAATGTATCATATAACATAATTTTGTAGGGTAGCGCCACAAATGCAAACCTTTATCTCTCAAAAGAGAATTGTAGACTGATTTTCAACTTGAAACCTTCCGAAACATGTAGGCCATACTTCTCATAAAATGATATCCTAACATTCTACTCGATATATTATATATATATATATATATATATATGTATATATATATATATATATATATATGTATATATATATATATATGTATATATATATATATGTAGTGGGCCCTTGAAAACGGAACAGCGGCTCTGTAGATCGGCAGAACCGAATTATATAAAAACGCTCGGACACGTCAACTACATTCTCGAGGGGGACATCGTTCGCGATGAAATTCACCCGAAATACATTTCATCCCTCGAAGCTGTGACCGCCACTCCTAAATTTTTAAATGGCAACATATGGCAAGTGATACCTCATTTGAAAGGTATTTTCCTTCTTAATATCAAACAACAAAAATTAATTAATTCTATCGATTCGTTTTCGAGATATAGGAACTTGAAGTTGGGAAATCACTTTTTATTCACTCAATCAATAAAAACAATATCTGATAAAGCAACTGTCGCAATCATTATTATTGTCAATAAACCAAATGTTCAAACTGTCTACCACCCATTTCCATACAATAGTACAAGTTCAAAACGAGACCTCACATTTCGTAGTATTTCCGGCGTTATTCGACGGCATTCTTCAATAATTCTCCTTCGTAAATATTCCAGAGATTCTGGTTCGGTTGCAAAGATTTTGTTTTTCAACAGGAAGAAGTCGAGTGGGGTTAAATCTGGAGATCTGGCTGGCCACTCTATAGAGCCTCTTCTTCCAATCCAACTTCCAGGAAACATTATATCCAAAAACGCCCTAACAGGCTGTGCATAATGGAGGTGCCCCGTCTTGTTGAAATATCAAGTGGTCTTCATGGTAACGATCGTCATTTTCAATGATGTCTACCAATTATGGATAAACAAATTCATTCAATAATTCCAAATAAGTTTCTCCTATCAGGTTACCGTCGAGAAATACTGGTCCAATCAAACGGTCCCCAAAAATACCGGCCCAGACATTGAGTTTTTGGGGAGTTTGAGTATGGACTTCGTGGAAAACATGTGAATTGGCATCTGACCAATAACGACAATTATGACGATTCACAGTCGAATTCAAAAAGAATGTAGACTCATCAGAAAAGCAGATGTTGAAAAGGAAATTCTCATCAGCATCTATTCTCGTAGTCATAATTTCACAAAATTTCTGTCGCTTATCAAAATCATCTTCATTCAATTAGTGTACCAAATGTATTTTGTAGGGGTGGAATTTATGATGTTTCAGGATTCGGCGGATACTTGTTCTACTGATATCGGTAACACTAGCCAATTTCCTTGTACTCAATGTTGGGTCTGCATGGAGTTGTCCTAAAAGTGCAACTACAACAGCTCCATTTCTCAACGGAAATTCACGTTCTGGGTCTCGTTTCTTGTTGGCTACTGATCCAGTTTGACGAAATTTCTGCACCAATTCTAGAACTTATTTTCTAGCATCAAGTTTATCTGGAAGCGTTTCATTGAACAAATTAGCAGTACGGTTACCGCACTCATCATTCTTAAAAAAAAATATTATCTCAACTCTTTCCACGATCGTATACCTACACCATTATTGCGGAAAGATATTCAGCAGCTTTAGTCAAGTAATTCACTCTAATGTCGTTCAATCAAAGATCAGTTTGACACTGAGAGACGTCCACAATTGCGATTTGGCGAAAAAAATTATCTCATACATGTTTTTGTTTTACTCGCATTTGAGTCGAATTCGAGAAAACGTATTTTTATCGATTCTAAGGAACCTTAAAAATTGTATGTTATTTGTTGGTATACAGTTAGATCATTTAATTCCTTGACAATGATAATTATCTTTAAACAGTTGCATGGTTAGATGTTATTTTTATTGATTGAGTGAATAAAAAGTGATTTCCCAACTTCAAGTTCCTATATCTCGAAAACTAATTGATAGAATTAATTTATTTTTGTTATTTGATATTGAGAAGGAAAATACCTTTCAAATGAGATATCACTTGCCATATGTGGTCATTTAAAAATTTAGGGGTGAATTTCATCGCGAACGATGTCCCCCTCGAAAATATAGTTGACGTGTCCGAG
Organism: Gonioctena quinquepunctata; assembly: GCA_018342105.1. Classification (NCBI taxonomy): domain Eukaryota; kingdom Metazoa; phylum Arthropoda; class Insecta; order Coleoptera; family Chrysomelidae; genus Gonioctena; species Gonioctena quinquepunctata. The sequence goes on from JAFIRS010000169.1 coordinate 848,731, forward strand.
CGTTTTTATATAATTCGGTTCTGCTGACCTACAGACCCGCTGTTTCGTTTTCAATGGTCCACTCTGTATATATATATATATATATATATATATGTATATATATATATATATATATATATATATATATATATATATATATATATATATATATATATATATATATATATATATATATATATATATATATATATATATATACAAAAAGGTGAATTTGGAAAATTTTCAGTAACTGAAGATTATTCTTGGGGTTGCAGACATATAATATATTGGCCTGATAAAGTAAAACTCTTGTTTAACTTGTCGAGCTTTCGAAAATTTTATTTTCTTTTTCAAGACATTAATGTGAGGTTTGTAACAAAAAATAGCTGATGCATGTCCTTAAACATAATAGGAAAAAACAAACAAAAAGATGTTTTTTTTGGCACTGGAAAGTTGGATACATTGAAAAACATTGACGAAAATACAAAAACAACACACACGCAATATTGATTGTAAACAACTGGACTACTTGAAGCACGAATTTGTTCATGTGCTCAGGTTATACATAATTCACTTAGTTTAAATAATTGTTTCTCGTTGAACAGTCATACATGGTTCAGTGTGATCACAGAACAGTATAATTTGATTCGTGTAATTTTTATAACTATTCAGTTAATTTTATACCTCTACAACACGATTCTTCTAGATCATTAGTTTTCTGTGGCCCAAGGTATTCCCAGTAATAATTCGCCAATTAGTAGTGATAGTCCACAAAGGCTATAGAAACACTTTATTGTTACGAAAACTGATATACTCCGCCTCTGCATGTGGTGTGGCGCTTGTCTTCTGACGCATGATTCCGAAAAATGTGTCTGGAATAAACAGGATGAATCTAGCGATCTCGAGAAAGACCAATGGGCTATAGTTAGGAATTTTCTGTTTGGAGACATTTCGGGGCAGGTTATCAATCAATAAAAATATATTTTATTTTCTGGAAATAAATTCCGATTCTCAAAGCATGGAAAAAATACATAAAAATATGGTACATATCAACAAAAAACTTACACAATACCTGACACAATAAAATAGACATCAAAATTGTGGATACCAACATATTATATTATGAAAAAGTCTGATCTTCGAAAAATTACTTGAAACTAAAAGATGGTGTATCAGAAAGCAGTGCCTCAACTTCTTTCCTAGAAGGAACTTCAGAAAATGCTACTTTTGTGTTTTTGGTCTTACATCTATTAAATATTTATATTAGCGGAAATAGTCCATTTTCTCAAAGTCGATATTATGATTTTGAGGTTATGGAAGGGCGTCGAAGTCGTTATCCACGAAAATAGTTTGCACAAGTGTGGATGGAGGTAATAGGCCAGTAGATATAGACAGTCAATTAACATTAATTCCAAAAGTTTTCAAACATGAATGGTATGTAAGTGCATTGATGAAAACAAACTATAAAATGTTGCAGAAGTCTGTGATGAACGGAACATTGTTTTAATTGCAAAAAACGTTTTTATGCTTTATTATTGCACTGTAAATTTCAAAAGTTCTGCAAACTAGGCATACCTATAGTAATGGTGTTTAACAACATGCATTAAGTTTGCAACCCTTCCTGAAAAACGCATCATTTATTTATCAATCAAACTTTTTTATCGACGTTCCCATTTTCAATACACACAAACATTGAAATAATTACAAAAGTTTTTCATTGTGGTTGCAAATAAAGAGAATATCGGTCTCAGTGGACATGTTACTTTGCAACCTCATACGAAAAACGGAACCTATTAATCCACCTTTTTTTTGCATTTTTACAACTTTTGAAATAATTGCAAAAGTTCTGCAAATTGCAATTAAAATTACGTGACGCAAGAAATTTGCAACCGTCATTGTTCAACAAAACATTTTTTTTGTGTAATTGATTTGTTTTTTTTTTAATAATTTGACCGAAAATTGCAAACATTGTGCAAATAGGTTTAAGATATATATTAGACCGACATATGTCTACAGTGGTCCAGTTAAATAGTTGATTATCCATCGAGTATATCTGTTATATTTTGAAATTGCATCCGAAGAATAATACGGTTACGTAGGCACCCATTGAATTTTTTTAAACTACTCATTAATCTCTGAAGCAATCTAATATTTTCGAATGCAACAATCGAAAGAGTACAAAATTCGGCTAAAAGGCTATTGGAAGACATTAATATCATTCTTCATTTAAAATTTGCACTTGTCATAACATGACTTTATAGCAACCGACGAGATTTCAAAATGAATAATCGATGCTCTATGCAAGTAAGGATATCAAAACGTTATCGATTGTATATCTCGCAAGTACATAATTTTCATTATCAAACAGAAACGTTGCTGAAAAAAAAAATTGTGACATCGATATTACATCTCAAATTTAATGTTTTCAGGTAGGTATGTATTTCTTGAATTAAATAAAATTAATTCACCTTTCCACTCGACTTTCTTACTCCAATTGTGGTTTCGCATGAAAAATTCTATTGAATCCGAATGGAGGGGACTGAAATGTAATCGACACGTGAACATCACTTTCTTGATTTATAAAAATTTTGAAGAAGAGGGAAAAACATGTTGGTAGGCAATTCTATTTCAGTTGTAGCTCCAGGACTATTAAATGGATGTACATTGTTTTTGGTTAGTTATAAAGTTGTCTGTCCTAAAAATACAATTGATATTATTTTTGTTATTCTGGTAATAAATCATGTTACTAAACTGCTGTGCATTCATTAATCTGTAAACAAAACACTGTGACGTAACACAGTTGTAGGTTAATCGTACTAATGTACAACTGTACGAGTGTTTTTTAAATCTCAATATTTCCCTATTTTTGGATGAATTAAGAAAATTATGAAAACGTGTCGAGAGATTTTCGATCTCCCATCAAACGTACTCAGAGTATTTTTTATGCAAATTCCTAATTTTAATATGATGTTTTGAATTCATATCGAAAACGTTAGCTTTCAACATTGAATGATTTCACCTACCGTTGACGAGCTTCTTCTTGGTCGATAGTTAACTTGGTAACACAATGAATGTCATTTATTAGGTATATGAAAATCTTTATTATTCAGATAACACAGGTGTTGCAAAAATAAATATTTTTTAATTCCTAATGTTCCGCATTGTAACATAGTTTGCAAATTATTATACTGCCACCAATTGGTAAAATGAGTTGTCTGTCCGATTCGCAAAACTTTTGCTTTTTTTGGTAGAGTACAAATACGAAAAAAAAATTCTTTTGATTTTACGCTCATTTCCGTGTTGTAGATGGGGTTGCAAATTAATGAAAACATTGTACGTCAGGACATCTCCACTTACAAATTGCAAATTAAAACTCTTATAACAACATTATTTCAGTTATTTTTTCGAGTTCATCGAAAAATTAGGACTAACAACAATTTTTTTTCGATAAAACAGACATTTCCGTTTTGTTTGAATGGTTGCAAATTTATCAGAGGATTTGAATTGCTATTTATCAAAACTTCGAAAGTTTGCAGAACTTTTGCAAATTTTTCCGTGCTAATAATGTGAAAATTCATTAAATCCTGATTTTCAACATCTTCCGTTCAGAAGAAAGGGTTGCAAAATCAGACTACATATCATATGAAAGTCCCCTTCACTCTACTGAAGTTTTGAAACTTTTGTAATTATTATTAAATTTTGGGAAAATAATGTCTATCTCTTCTGGCCTATTATGGATATTTCAAATAAACGATCAATCTACTGGGTAGAATAAGTGTTTGCCTTGATTGAATTTTGAATTATGTTTGCTGATGAGAAAACTGTTTCCGATAATAATATCGACAATATGTTTATTGACAGTATGTTTATCGACAGTATGTTTATAAAGCTCGAAATTTCAACTTGCATAGGCTCCTCACACCTTCTTTTTGCTGCACACACTAAACAAAAACTCCCTTGAATAGAATTTCTCATGACGTAGCTACCAACCTATGAGTGAGTAAAGTAATATTGGAGTTTATTTTTGTTTATAACTGCTTCTGTCTATAGGTTCAGGGCCTTTTTTTTGTTTTTGTCTCAGGAAATGTCCATGAGAACATCGCAAGATTTATTAGAAAGTGGTGAGAACTAAACATTATAACGTTCTTGTACAAAAACAGCAAGAGGGGGGGAGTTAGAATAACTATATGTTCGGTAAAAGAATGTACTTCATATGAGAATTCCATAAGAACAAAAAAGCCCCTGATCTATTTATGTCGTGCATAATTTGTAAAAAGTGCTTATGCAAATACAGATAAAGTAAATGATGATATTTTGATTTCTTGCATGTCCAATTTCAATTGGATTGCAAAAATCGAATTCAAAACAATACACGATAGAGATCAAGATTATGGAAGTGAATGAACTGTTCAGTTGTGTGTGGAATATGTTATTTGTGGGTCGACAAGTTTATGATTAGGCCAGTGGCTAGAGGGAAGGGGCATTATCTGAGAACCGACAAGCTGTCACCATATTGTACAGAATTTACCCATAATATGTTCTGGCGATATTAAAATTTGTCATGATTGATGGAACTTAGATAGGAACGCTTAGAAAAGTAGGGAACGAGCTTCCACCAGCTTTTTTATTGTACTGGGGACATTGTGGCTTCCCGATGACATTTTTTCAGCAAGCACCTAGGTAATTTATTATCTCAGTTTGGACCTCTACTACGGAGTTTTTAGCACGCTTTATAACTTGTTAAAATGGGTTTTTGCAACGTTTTATATATATTTATTCATTATTGTTGAGAGATATAGTAGAGGAGCTGGTGAACAGAAGAAATTCTGGAAACATTTTAGAGCTGTTAACAATAAAACAAGTTGTTGATAATTTTACGAAATTTTTTTTTTCACTCTGATTTCACAATTGGGAAAAATGTTGGGAAATTTGGCAAAGACTTGAAGATAAAAATTTTTCTCAATGTTGGAATGGAATATGATAACAGTACCTACCTACTTTTATGAACCAATACGAAGATTTGGCGAGAGTAATATTAATTAATTGTTATTTACCATTTATTTCATAACACTGAGAGTGTAAATGTAAAAGATGAATCCTGTACGTGTGATATAGAGAAAAACGAAGCAGGTTTGAGCAAGTATGATAAATACTTGCTACAAGTAAAGGCTAATAAATATATTCTCAAGGGATGAATTCCTGTATGTGGGATAATAGAAAAATATAATTTCAAAGTAATTCAGATATGACGAAAACCAATGAAGAGTACTGAATCAGCATATAGAACAACTGTTTTTCTGTCTATATACTGATGAATCTTCATTTCTGGGTATGGTTGACTGATTGTTAAAATTTTGCTCAACGTCAGTATCATGTATCAAAAATACTAGTATAGTTTTTGTTGTAAATAATTTTTATAATTCATTTTTTGAGCGAATTCTTGTGGTATATAGTCGTGCCTCATGATGATGATATGTGTGGTTCTACGAGTGCATTATAAAGGATTTCTAAATATTTTACGTCCAGTGTTTTTGAAGAATGTAAGTGTACTTATAAGTGACCTCAGTTTCATAATTAATATAATTCCCAGATATTTTATTTAATTTTTTTGTACCAGTGGAGTAGTCCGTTTTTTTTTAATTCTAGTGTTTTGTAAGTGCTTGTGGTACATGCGAAAGGTAAAAATGAAGTTTTTTTGTGGTTCCCTTGATCTGCTGTATCTGCCTGATATACCACTGCCGTGTCATCGGCAACACCGACTGTATCCCCGGATGTTTGAATTTTACATAAGGCGTTCATATAAATATTGTAAAGAAGCGACCCCAGAACTGTTCTTTGAGGAACTCCGTGAGTCATAGTTGTTGTGGAGCTCAAAGTGTCTTCTATGCCCTCCTGGTAATTTCTGTTGTTCAAATAGCTTAGCATCAAATCATAGCATATTCCTCGAAACCCGATTTTTACAAGCTTTTATTTAATTAACTTGGTTCGGTCGTATGTCATTCTGTCATTCTTTCCGGTTCAACATTTGTAATTCATTTTTGGAGCACTTGCCGACATCCTATTGAAATTGAAATTTGGCAGGTGTTCATAATTCCGGTGACAATGCATTATGAAATTTTTGTTGGAGAAACTGGCGGCTCCAAGATGACGGACGAGTTTTGTGACATGGTACGATTTGATTCAAAATTGGTATGTGGAGATTTTCGGAGACAGAGATTGTGAATTTTTTGTCAAAATTCAAAAATTCAAGATGGCGGACACATTTTGTGATTATGGACCGATTCGATTCAAAACTGGTATGTAGGGGTTTTCGGGGTCAGAGATTGTGAATTTTTCGTCCAAATTTATAAATTCAAGATGGCGGCTCCGAAATGGAGGGAGTTTTGGATTATGGTCCGTTCATTCAAAATTTAGTGGAGGATTTATTATGAATTTTTTGTCGAAATTTATTAAATTGAAATGGCGGCTCATGGAATTTTTGTTAGAGGAAAAAACAAAATGGCGCTCCAAGATGGCGGACGAGATTCAGGTTTATGGTCCGATTCGATTCAAAATTGGTATGGGGGTTTTCAGAGTCGAAGATTATGAATTTTTCTTCAAAATTCATAAAATCAAAATTGCGGCTTCAAGATGCCGATGATCTCTGTGTTTATGGTCCGATTCATTCAAAATTGGTCGGAGATTATGAATTTGATCGAAGATTATTTATTTTTAGTTAAAATTCATAAATTGAAGATGGCAACTCCAAGATGGCGGATGAGTTAATCTTTAGATGGTCTCGAATCTTCATCGAAGGACTAGATAGCTCAGAACTTACAGGAAAAAAAGCCTCATAATAACGATGCTTTAACAAAAATGCATAGATTAAGGCTTTCCATGAGATACTTAACTGTGAGTTATTGGTACGGCCGATTTGGACGTAGCCTTTAATAGCTTTGAGTGGGTTAAAGCATATTCTCAGATAGTATATTGCATCTTTTCGGAAAATCCGGTTCGATTTGAATTTGTTTATTCAAATTACTTAGGATCGTTAATAGCAGGTTCTTATATCGTTGTCAGCGTTCAAGCTCGCCAGGAAACGTGGTGTGCAAGTTTTTTTAAACTGTTTTATTTTTATGAAACGTTTTTCAAATTATTGGTTCAGAGCAGGTTCACAGATAGTTGTTTCCATCCTATCATACCATGTGATAATGGAGTAGACGGGTAGAATAATTTGATTAACCTTTCCTGAGCATAAATGCTTAGAAACAGTTATTTATCGAACAATTGTTATCGTATCTTGGAAAATGAAAATATCAATAAAATCACTCAAAGTACATAACATTTATGTAATGAAACAAAGAATGGCATAAATATTGACAAAAAGAGTTCAAAACTAGTAACGAGTGCTATAAGAGATAAAAGATCCGTACACTAATGATTTTTGTGAACTATTAGGTACTATAAACCACATCCAATCAATTACAGAATAAGGAAGTTGTCTATCACTAAACAATTTTTTTACCAATAAGTCTTACATCGTCTACCTATTAAAAAATTGTGGTCACCTCACAGAGTGTAAGTGTAGTAAATTCGCTCAACTTTTGAGTTCGATACGCTGATTGAAATCAAAAGATTCGAAACTCATCAGTATTCATGAATATATACATGACTAGATAGGTATGTCACCCCACTGATTGAGTGAACAAATAAAAGGGTTGTCGGAGAATAAAGGAATTCATCAGACATGAAAATTCCACTCCCCTCTGAATTGAATTTGAAAAACAGCATCGCCAATCTAAAATGTAGATGTAGTTTCACCTGTGGCTACCAGACATTTCCTTTCAAGTCGCCAGATACGGCATTTTTGCCGATATCCCTCGGAGAATAATATATTCCGTCTAAAATATGCCAGTCTCATTTCCCCCTAAAGAAACGTTACCCTATTATTACAATCGGATGACCCCTTTGCGAGGCAATAGATTACCAGAGGCAATTTCACACCGTCTTTTGCACCTTCTTTCGTGAGTGTTGGCAATCCTTCAGCAGGTGCGAATTTTACGGTTGGTAATTATTTGAGACGCCACCGCCCCTCGAATAAGTCCAACGCACTCACCATAAACCGTAACCAGATCCGTAAAGCGAACTCAATCGGTAGAGGTTAAATTAAACCACGGAACAAAAATAACAGTTGAATGTTTACGGCTCAGGTGTGAGTTCGATCGCGGGAGGCGTGGTTCAAGGTGGCTCCGCCGTGGGAATGGCTACACGCCTCTCTCCCCTCCCTCTGCGTTCAGAAACTAGTCCTGATATTTGCAAAACATTAGACTACGATATATGGCTACTTGAGGGACCCCTATTAAAGTTGGTATGATGATTGCTCAACACCAGAAACGAGTTTTGATGTGAGCAGACCTTTAGTGTAGTTTTGATTGTTTCACTTGCTTTCATGGGCGTTTCCGGTTGTTCAGTTTTGTTCGCTTCTTTCCGTCAGATTCGAATAGGCCACACTGCTTGAGTTCGAGTTCGAGTTGGCTGTGCTGCGTGAAGAGCAAAATTCACAGATTTTTGCCTGCCCATCCATATTCACCAACGTAGTGTTCCAAAAATATTGCAACTAGTATACAGTGATCCTATATTGAAAAAAAAATCATGAAATTCGAATTTGTTATTATACCTATCTGCCTAAGAAATGGAAAATAACGCCACGCAAAAGTAACGGCATATTTTACATTAAAATTCAAGTTTTTTTTGGAATTTTGGAAAAAGTCAAGAGGAAAAATGTCAGCCTTGAACATAACATTTTTATTATTTCAAACAATTTTTTATGCAATTTCAGTGGAACCGCATGTTTGCTACATTCGTAGTTTTAATTTTTTTATCATAAAAAAATTACAAAATATTTCTGGAAAAATATTCCAAGGTTTTTCCGAATTGTTGCAAGATTATAAATCTTTCTATTTGTTCACTAGAAAAAGAAACCGCATGATTTTTACTGTGGATTCAAAAAAAGTATCAACAAAGTTGAAATATTCTAAAGGGTAAGTACATCAAACATTTTTCTCAGGAATATGCTGTTAAAAGTGATTTTTTGGTGATTTTTCCCTTTGGCATTTTTGAAATTTCTCATTGGAACTAGATATTAAATTTGACAGCTCATTATTTCACATAATCATTTTTGTGCCGTCATTTTCATAATTTTTGAAGCACAGAGTACTGGCAAAGTTGAATCTCATAAAATTGATTTATTTATGATGGTTAATTTCAACAGATGTTCCAATCCCAACAGTATAGGTATGTCGTTTGACACATTTATCCTCAAGTACTAGGTAGTTACTATTCTCGTTGTTTTCCCATTTAATTTTTTGTTGGGGAAAAGTGCGAACGCTGTAAAAAAATCTAGTTTGAAACCTAAAAAAACACGCTTACAAGCAATACAGACTAAAAAGTTAAAAATAATAAGAATAAAATCATTGACTGAAAAATGTTCTCTTTAAAAAAGCGTGAGTGCTTGATACCAGTTATCTTAATATCATTATGAAAAGTAAGTAACGAGCACCCTACGCTTTTTTTACATAACTGAAAATGTTTTGGTCAATCACTTATTTTTTATTATTTTTAACTATTCAGTCCATATTGCTATATAAGCGTATTTTTTTAAACTATAATTCTATTTTTAACTTCTTAGATTTTGCTACAAATGACTGAACGGGAGAAAAACTCTTCGATTGTTTCATCTCCATGGGATGGAAGTTTTTACTAAATTTTGGTGAATGTCTCGAGACCAACCAGCGCGTTCACCATATCTTTGTAATGTAAATTATTTGTTTCTGACGATCTTGGTGGGAATATCAGGTCATAGCTATGAATTTATTGTATTGTCATCGGTTCCAAACACGTGTGCAAAATTTCATATAATTCGGATAAAGATTGTGGGTATAAAAAAACCAATGAAATATCGGTACTGTTTTTATATATTATTCAGATTTGGCTATATCTCCCGAAATATACATTCTGATTATGCTTTATTGAATGTCTAACTGAGATATGAACGAAACTTTATGAATAAAAAAGATACCACCTATGCAATATCATATTTTTGTGGCTACTTGTTCTGGTTCAATGTATGAGTAATATAAGGAATGGGGAATACTCCACCTATAAACAAGCAGAATGAATCGATCAGCATATTGAAACTGCAAAACAAAACAATGACGGGTGATTTCTCGTCATTCAATTTCAATTATTGTTTTTCATAAAGTAAAAACATACTTATAAAATTAAAGTTGAGAGTCTAGTCTATGTTGAATTTTTACAAAAATAAATTCATCATTTCTTAAACATACTGATTTATTTAAAATTAACGAGTATAATTCAAATTTGTGTTAAAAAAGTTACCCAAACAAGTCAAGACTGAGTCAACTGGAAATTTTGAATTCTTGGAGATAAAAAATAAATTATTTATTTCATTCTCTCAGAAGAATCTAGCAAAGAACTAACCTCTTGCACAACCACTAACAGTTGATGGTCTATCAAAAAATAAACAGAAAAATAAATAAGCGAGAAAAAAATGTTGAAAAATGTCACCAAAACTTCGCTATTTCGCGGTACCCATTTGGACTTTTTTTTTAACCAATGTCATTTATTATAAAATGGCATTACACATATATATATATATATATATATATATATATATATATATATATATATATATATATATATATATATATATATATATATATATATATAATATATATATAGCTAAAAATGAAATATCTAATCCACTTTATTTGTAAAAAAAAAAAAAAATTTCGTCTTACAGCATGAGGATGTTCTACTGCCCAAACAAGTGTATTATGAAAATCTTGTATTTACTCCATTTCGTTTGTGTAAAATGTTGGTTGTTATGATGCTGATTTAGGTCATTGGGTCTTTGGCTGCCTTGAGGTTGTTACGCTTGTATCTTTCGAGGTATGGATACAATTGTTTCTTTTACACACAACCACATGATTTAGAAGGACACATGACAGCTGATGCCCTTGGTTGTAGACGATGTGGTAACTTGATTACTCTTGTTTCGGACGTTCATTGTCTTAATGGATTTAAAAGGTTTTCACTTTTCGAATGCTTGTATCTGCAATCGTCCTCAGGTGAATACTGACAAGTTTAGGTGCTACTTACCAATTTATATGTCTGTCGGTGCAATGGTGCGTGTAATTCCGCCATGTGCAATGGTGCGTGTAATTTTGCGCGGTGTGGTGGTGCGTGAAGTTTCGCGCCTCCGCAGTCCGCCAGAAAGAGCAAATAGTGGTTTCCATCAAGAACGTATGGCAAAAAATATTATGTTCTCTTATCAACCTATCTGGTTACTCAATTGTCAGTTGAATATATAGGTTGATATACTGGTTTGAAATTCTTCCCTTCAAGAAACACATACTAGAGGGCAACACCTATAAATATTAATTTGTAAATACACATTGTTGTCGAATAGAATTTTTGGGAGATATTTCAATAACATCAGTTTGATTATTGTTTTTCGTACTTAAAAAAACACAAACAATATTTAGGTGTGAGTTAGGAAGTCATTGAAATGTGACAGTCGTTATTTCAGCTTGTTGTAAAAATTCCAGTATTCACATAGGAACGGCAACGCTGCAATAATAACAGTTTATTTGTGGCTATGTTTTTATTATTTTGGTCGTCGGCACGTGTTGTTTTTGTGAAAGAATTACCGAGGAAAAGTTTATTTGTGTTTATTTATTGTGTTTTTTACAATTTACTTTCACCTGTCTGTAATCAAATCTTGCAAGTTAAATTGGACCCACTTCTAGTTGCCCGATTAACGTGAAATTTGGCAGATGATCATAGTTCTCGTGACAATGCATTATGGAATTTTTGTTGGAGAAAAAACAAAATGGCGGCTTTAAGATGGCGGACGAGCTTTGTGTTTATGGTCCGATTCTACTCAAAATTGGTATGTGGGGGTTTTCGGTGTCGGAGATTATGAATTTTTATTCAAAATCAACAAATTCGAGATGGCGGCTCCAAGATAGCGAACGAGTTTTGTAATTATGGTCCGATTCGATTCGAAATTAGTATGCGGGGGTTTTTGAGGTCGAATGTTAGGAATTTCTTGTCAAAATTCATAAAATCAAAATGGCGGCTCCAAGACGACGGACGCATTTTGTAATTTTGGTCCGAATCGATTCAAAATTGGTATGTGGGGTTTTGGAGGTCTGAAGATTATGAATTTTTTGTCAAAATTCATAAAATAAAATGGCGGCTCTAAGATGGCGGACGATCTCTGTGATTATGGTCCAATTCAAAATTGGTATGTGGATATTTTTGGAGTCTGAGATTATGAATTTATTGTCAAAATGCATTAATTCAAGAAGGCGGCTTTAAGATGGTTGTGATAATGGACCTTTGTATTCAAAATTGGCATGTCGGGGTTTTTGGGGTCGTAGATTATGAATTTAGTCAAAGATTATTGATTTTTTGTCAGAGTTCATAAATTGAAGATGGCAGCTCCAGGATGGCGGAGGAGTTATTCTTCAGATGGTCTCATTGGAGAACTAGATAGCTCAGAACTTACAGTAAAAAGGCCTCATAATGACGATGCATTAACAAAAATGCATAGATTAAGGCGTACTTACTAAAAAGCACAAAATAAAATAATTAATAACCTACGTCGCCCATCCAAAGCAATTATTTCTCACTTTTCAGCGCATTTGAATAAAAGCTTGTCTTTGAAGAAGTTTTTTTTATTTTATATATATTTCGGAGTGCAAACGACTTCAGAATTTGTGATCAAACTATAACCGTTTAGAGGTGTGCTAACAGAGTAATATCATGTCATTTGTAGGTATAGACGCAACCAGATATCTAAGGAGGTCGTAAATTACCAACCACTTGATTTATCAGCAGGCGGTGGATTCTACGCAGATTTGTACCTGCCCTAGCCATTAAATTTTGTTTTATAGGTAGGTATAATGATATTGGGTTTAGATAATTATTAAGAAAAATCGCTTGAACATAATTAAGAATTGTTTATATATAATATATGATAATATATATATATATATAATTAAATTATATTATATAATAATATATGATATACCTAATGAATGTAAAATGTCAAACTTTATTCTTTATAAAAAGTTCAGTTTCTCGATAAAAGGTATTTATAAACAAAATTACTCACGAAGATCAGTTTCACTTTCACTGTCGTCATCTAAATTGATAATGAACTTTTATTTGGGAATTTTTTTTATATCCATATATGACTTTTCCACCGTTTTAATATGGGAAACACACTTGGCCCAGCTGCTATCAGGAATGTTTGCAGTTTCTGTTAGAATAAGAGCTACCACAGTTGAACTTAAGGTTGGAGAAGTATTATTTCTTCGAACTGCTGACTTAAGCTGATGCTATATAGGTTCAATTGGGTTAAACATACAGTGATAAGGAAGAAGTCTGAGCACCGTATGTCCCAAGCTTTCAGCCAATGAATCAGAAAAATATTTCTTTTTTATCGAATAACACCGTAAAACTTCCAGTAACTGTTTTTTGTGTACGTTTCCTCATGGTACATATCATTATTTAACATATATTCTTGTATAGTGACTTTGGTGTCATTTGAACATGGTGCTTTATCTAGTCTTCGACTGTGGTAGCTATCATTATCCATGATGATAATACTGCTGAGTGGAATATTTGGTATGAGTTTATTTTGGAACCAGTCTTCAAATAATTCGGCTGTAGTATCATCATGATAATCGACCAAAGAGTCCTTAATATTCTTTGCCGATAAAGACAACGCATTTGGTATAAAACCATTTTCGGTTCCTGCGTGGATTATCGTAATGCGTTTTCCTTTATTATATTGGCACAAGTCAGATGAGTCTACCCAACTTTTGTTTGGAATATCGTGTGTATCGACACAAGTTTCATCCAAATATACTACTGTTCTACCATATTCTCTAAATTCGTTTATTGCCAATAAAGATTTAAATCTCCATTTCTTGAGGCGCACAGATTCCATTAAGATTTTTCTGCTACAAGTGAGTTTTTCAAATTTAAATCCGTTTTGTAAAAGAGACTTCCTTAAAGTCTCTTTGCAACACTGGATAACAGTTTCATTCTTTTTAAGCCGTTGCATTAAAATATCCAATGTAGGCACAATTTGCTCTTTATACAAGGCATATATTGTGTATATCTACATCACAGCCATCTAGTTTCCTTGAACCGCCAGAATCTTTTCGTTTCTTTCTTCTCAAAATAGGGTTACTTAGTATTTTAAACACTGTGGAATACGGTGTTTTTGTTAAAGAAGCACTTTCTTGCACAGCTTGATCCTTGGACATTCCAAGTTCTAGAAGGGAAGAATAAACATTTAATGTAATTTGTTTCCCATGAGGGTGTAACATTTGTCGACTAGTGGTACCACGACCACCAGTTGAAGCACTAGCTTCAGGATGAGCCTATGGACGCCACACACAAAAATCGAATAGACACTTTAAAATAGACACAACTGACACAATGGAATATTAAGTAGATAATGACTGAATGTTGTTTAACTTTTCCCCTTTTATTTCTGAAATTGGAAAGCGGTCAGTTCTCAAAACAGTCTTGTTTTCCAAATCTGGTAGGTAATTTATTTTGTAACTGTAAATAGACCATTATCGCTATAATCTCGTTAATAGCCCATTAGTACTGAAAGTCTGGTGGCCAGGTAAGTGAATTTTATAATTTACACACATTCAAACATATCCTTACCAAAATCTACTTTACGAGATTTTTTATTATCAAATAAATTTAAATACAAAACTGTCAACAAAAGCCAAAAATAATGGAGAGCCCACTATTATCAAAATGCCAAACTATTTCATGAGATACTTTCATCCGGACCTGAGAATCTTTCAAGGGACACACACTTTTATTGCTTATCTATATTTCGAACAATAGGTAATAATGATTTACGACCTTCTTAGATTTCTGGTGCGACCATACTATAGTATTTTCAAGTTACTATAGGTGATGTCCTATTCTAATTGTGATTGTTACGAAGAGAAAATATTCTTCAGCCGTCAGGAGTCGATTGATTGCTTTTCTCAAAGTGAACTGTGGATTGTGCATTCTATTGCGTGCATTATTTGTCTTTGTATCTTTTGATACAAGTTATAGGGATAGAATAACAGTATAACGTACGTCACACATATAACAATTTTTCTCTTTTTCATTTTAGTAGAATTAAATAGTATTTCTTATACGGCGAGTATATGCAGCTTTCTGAAAAGTCGAGGATCCACTGAGGTTTGGATACGTTTTTGTGATCTCTCTAGTCAATTCGTTATGAAATCGGGTCTTTAACACATTTCCTAATCCGTTAATAAAAAGCGGGTCCATCGAGATCCTCCAAATTCCACACGTCAGAATATCGGCTTAATGTAACCGCAGCCACCTATTCTATTACTTTGATTGCTTTAACACGTGTTCCCCTCTATCTGGTTTTAATATGCATCGCAGTTGCGTCGGCGGATCCTGGTCGAGCGGACAAATCGTCGAATGCAGTCATTTTAATAGCAAATTAGCTGGTGAAGCGCTCTCATCAAATCAATTACGCCCAAGATTTACCAACAAATATACACTGAATTACTTCCATTTTACAGCTGGGTCCCCCGACTGCTCTTCGCTGTGCAGAAATTTAATCTCGTGACATCTACAACAAAGTAATACAATAAATTACCGATATAAAACAATATGAAAGCGAGGAATCCGTTAGTCTTTACATTCCTTTGCTGTTCGCCAGCCTAGTGTCATTCCCGAACAACCCAATTACAACTGATTGTCCCTCTGCCGATGGATAACGGGAATACTCACAATGACATTGGATTGTCATGCATAGATATGGAATAGTAAATAGACACGACCACTGTATGCTGATTTGTATGGCTATGTTGGGGAGTTGAGAGCGCGAAACTTGTTTTGGGGATATTGATGGAGCAGATTGGACAGACAGCTGATGATATTTTTAGGTAAAACTTTTTTAGCTGCGGTCCGACTTGATGACTGCAGTAAAACTACCTGGGTCTATCCCAATGTGTAGCCAACAGCTTGGCAACAAACAAGCAAAGTATAAAGGGTCGGACTTTAGATAATTATGTATATGATGAATGTAATTTAATAAGGATTAA
This sequence comes from Gonioctena quinquepunctata, assembly GCA_018342105.1. Lineage (NCBI taxonomy): Eukaryota > Metazoa > Arthropoda > Insecta > Coleoptera > Chrysomelidae > Gonioctena > Gonioctena quinquepunctata. The sequence continues at coordinate 864,885 of JAFIRS010000169.1, forward strand.
GGTTCTAAGGGAAACAAGTAATGATACTCGTATGATATGTTTATATTGATTTATTCAAATTAAATAACCCAAATACTAGAAATTTTCGAAAACTAGTTATATTTATTCACTTTTATAATGTTATTCTAAGTATAGCTAGTTCTGTTTCGGTGTCATGAAAATTTATTTCAATCGGTTTAATTACCCATATGATCCAGAGTAGTATATGACTTTTCTACAGTTATTACGTGTTAGATATATGGATTTATTTCCCACAGGCGTATATTCATAATGTAATAATTATATTTTAACAATGTAATATAACAATGTAATAATTATATATTAACAATGTAATAATTATTTTTCTGGATACACGCCAAAAGCACTAGTAGGCCAGTAGAGATAGACATGATTTTCCCAAAATTTAATAATAATTACAAAAGTTGTGAAACTTCAGTAGAGTGAAGAGTACGTTCAAATGGTATTTAGTCTAATTTTGGAACCCTTTTTTCTGAACGGAAGATATTGAAAATCAGGATTTAGTGAATTTTCACATTATTAGATCGGAAAAATTTGCAAAAGTTCTGCAAACTTTCGAAGTTTCGAAAAATAGCAATTTACATCCTCCGATGAATCTGCAACCATTCAAACAAAACGGAAATGTATGTTTTATCGAAAAAAATTTGTTGTTGATCCTAATTTTTTTATGAAAATTCCAAAAGTTCTGCTAAGTCGAAAAAATAACGAAAATAATGTTTTTGGGAAGAGTTTTAATTTGCAACCTCTTGCGCCAAACTAAAAATATATTTTTTCATGATTTTTTTTTTTTTTATTAAAATAAGTATCGGAATTATTACAAAAGTTCCAAATAATGGTTGCAAGTGGAGATGTCCTGACGTACAATGTTTTCATTAATTTGCAACCTCGTCTGCAACACGAAAATGAGGGTAATATAAAAAAAATTAAAATTTCATATTTGTACTCTACCAAAAAAAGCAAAGTTCTGCAAACCGAGCAGAAAACTCATTTTACCAATTGGTGCAGTATAATAATTTGCAAACTTACAATGCAGAACATTAGGAATTTAAAAAATATTTATTTTGCAATACCCGTATTATCTGAATAATAAATATTTTTATATACCTAATAAATGACATTCATTGTGTTACCTAATTAACTATCGACCAAGAAGAAGCTCGTCAACGGTAGGTGAAATCAATCAATATTGAAAGCTAACGTTTTCGATATAAATTCATAACATCATATTACGATTAGGAATTTGCATAAAAAAATCCTCTAAGTACGTTTGATGGAGGATCGAGAATCTTTCGAAACATTTTCATAATTTTCTTGATTCATTAAAGAATGGAAGAAATATTGAGATTTAAAAATCATTATTATGATTAACCTACAACTGTGTCACGTCACAGTGTTTTCCCCTCTTCATTTTCAATATTTTTTTAAATTAAGAAAATGATTCTTACCTGTCGATAACATTTCAGTCCTCCACTCGGATTAAATGGAATTTTCACGCTAACCCACAATTGGAGTAAGAAAGTCGAGTGGAAAGGTAAATTATAATTTTATTAAATTCAAGAAATACATACCTGTGAAAATTAAATTTGAGATGTAATATCAATCTCACAAATTTGTATTTTTCAGCAACGTTTCTGTTTGATGATGAAAATTATATACTTGCGAGATTTACAATCGATACATTTTGATATCCTTACTTCCATAATAATAACAATAATAATAATATTTATTCAGTAAGATCATCAATGATGATATTGAATAAGTCAATACAATACAAACGAATAAATCAATAAAACAGTACAGTAGGCACAACAATAAAAATAAAATAAATAAATATTGCAATACATATATAAAGCATTGTCAGTAACAATTTGTTCAATATCGAAATGTAGATAAACATATATGCATTATATTATCACAGACTATCATTTAAATATTCATCTAGAGTATAATATGATTTATCCAAGAGCAACTCCTTGATTCTTTGCTTATAAAGTTTCACAGGCAGATTCTTGATTTCATTCGGTAATTTGTTATAAACTTTTAGTCCATAAGTCTAGGACATGTTTCAGTTACTGTCAATCTGTGTGATGGAACTTCCAGCTGTTGCAAATTCCTAGTGTTACAGTTTTCCTGTTAAGACTCTGAAAGCTTGTTATATCTGATTTAACATATAGCATCGATTGTTCATTTTAAAATATCTTCGATTGCTATAAAGTTATGTTGTGACAAGTGAACATTTTGAATGAAGGATGATTGCATGTCGTTTCTAATGCGATAAAAAATTAATCCAATAGTCTTTTAGCAGAATTTAGCAAAATATTTTACTCTTTCGATTGTTGCATTCGAAAATGTTAGATTAAATTTATTTCGCTGATTAGTCGAAAACAGTGATTGTTTGTGTTTTTGCTGCTATTATGTTCTTTTCTCTGATATGATTGAATATGAAAACTTAAGATGAAAATGAATTTTTGACTAACATGTCAATTTTTATTCATGTGTATTTTTACAGTCTGTTTTTTTTAGAGGGTCGCTTAGCTATTAGAGTAAAAATGAAAACAACAACATATGGTCATATCATGATTGTGAAGCCTAAAAAAAGTGATAAAAAATCCAGGTCCGTATTTAAAATTTCATAGTTAGGGGTGGCCCAAGGAAAACAACACCCTGTAGAACACTTTCGTTTACATATTTTTACAGCCCATTGAAAGTTGCAATGACAAAGTGCAAACAGTTTCTAGAGATCTATTGTATTAAAAGATATAAGTGAAAAACAAAAATCAAAAACCAAAAATCAAAGTGAGAGGGCTAGCTCAGATTTTTCACCATCATCGTAAAGAGCTCCATAATACGCAACTTTGCCTCCATTTAACCCTCTCTGTAGCTCTTACCGTTTCCGAGATCCCCATGCATCTACTCGAATTTCACTCACCCGGTATATATATCATGCATCGGTAATCAGGCAATGCACTTCGGAGTTATGGACATTCGAAGAATATCCAAATTATGTAAAACTTACACATCGACAACGAACATTTCAGTGAACTTTATCTTTCAGCGTACAACTATTTTCTCACAAAATGTATCTGTCAGGACAACAAGCAACATACTTCGCTTCATTCCATTATCTCTTCCATCCTGTCCTATCCATATTAGACGTTTTCGATTTACGTCCCACCCATAACCTGAAAGCATAATTGGCGAACCATTGATAAACGGGTGACTTGTTGCTTCCAGAAGCGGTGATTAACCTATAATGAGGGATTGGATTCATAGAACTATATCAATGAACTCTTTTTTATTTGTCGCAATTTGTGAGTGTCACGATGTTTTCGAGTCATCGTGTTTCATCCTATCTCGATATACGTCATGAACTAAAGCTGAGAAGGATATTTTTGAATCAGCATGGAAAACGAAAGCTTAGATTTCTTCTTCGAAGCTTGGTAATGTTAAAAAAGTGATCAATAAGATTTTCTCTAAAGAGCGCGATGTAGTATTGGATGGGTGACAACCTACCAGGGAAGACACGCATTGAAAGCCCTTAGGACTGCAGCGTAGTAGCATATACAGAGTTGGAGATGCTATATCAATGAAACCAAGATATAGCGATATATATGCCGTCCTTCGGAGGGGACATTAAGATGGCGGTCCCGAGTTCATGAATATTGAACTCGTTAGAGATCCCCTCCTCGGGTTGGAAGCACCAGAGGATTTGGCAAAATTTCCGGTTGGGGAAAGTGTGCTTCCTCACTGGCGTCGGTGATTAGTTCTGGTCGCAGAAAGACGAACTCGAAAAAATTGATAGAAAAACTAAGGGTTGAAAAAGTATATTTTTTCTTCTCATTTTTTGTTGTTTTTCTTCTACTCAAAATCTAATAACACTGTATGATAACGTTTGTTTGAAGGTTGTAGACGATGTGGTAACTTGATTACTCTCGTTTCGGCTTAATGGTTTTAAAAGGTTTTCACGACGTTTCGAATGCTTATATCTGCTTTCGTCTTCAGGTAAATACAGTGTGAAATAAAGAAACAAAGAAATGAAAATTATATCGGATAGCCAGACAGCTTCAAAAGCCCGGAGCTCCAACAGGATATAGATTCTAAACTAGTTTGGAACTACAGACAAACCTTATACTGTCTTGGAAAAATCAAAAGGCTAACGTTACTTGGGTACCAGGACATACCGTGGTGAAAGGCAACGAGAAAGACGACGGCTCCGATTTTATCTTGAACCTAACCAACCTAATATTATGAAATTTCTAGCACTAATAATATTAACCATCGTGGAATATAGTGATCATAGATATAATTGGGGAACAGAATCCAGAACTGCGGTATAAAAGTTCACATTTCTTGAAGTTTTGGCTACACGAAGGTTATCCTGTACCAATTCATGAGAAACACCTAAGTGGCCATATATATATATATATATATATATATATATATATATATATATATATATATATATATATATATTTGGGAAAAATTAAGCCCTATGAGGATCTTGATAGAACATTTACAGGGTGTTTCAAAATTCCAGAGGCGTATTTTTCAGGTCAAAATAAGACTTTTTTTTTCATAAACATGTAGCCGCAAACGCTTTGTTACCGATCTACAGAACCTTGAGAGTTTCAAAATTTTTTAATTTTTTTCTTCAAAGCTCTTTTAGTTTTTGCGATATTAAGATCAAATTTGAAACATAAGTTACGTTTTAGAGTTTACATCATCTAGTATGCCTAGTGATTGTAAGAATCTACAGGGAGATATTTTTTCGCCCAATTAACTTTTTTGTAGTGCGCCGCTAGTGAATTCTAACATATGGAATGAATTTTTTGTTTTGTTTATACATTTTTTGTCTCTTGTAATTTTTACGCATCTGCGACCGTTTTTGAGAAAAAAAAGTAAAATATTTTTTTGTAATTCGCTAGTGTTAATTACAAAGAGAATTAGTGGGCTTTGACTGCTATTTTCATTTTGACGTTTAGGTTTGTTTTGAAGCATGTGACATTATTTGAAAGTTGGTGGATGTCTCATCGTGTAATTGTTCAAACATTAAAATGGAAAATGAACCATATTCATTTGAACATCTGGCTGACATCCATTTTGTTTATGGTCTGGCTAATGGTAACGGACTTGAAGCTCAGAGGTTGTACGTGCTGAAATTTCCTAATCGCCGGCTTCCCAACTATAGAACTTTTATAAATTCCCATCAGCACCTTCGGGAATTCGGCAGATTTCAGACTCCAAGGCACGATGCTGGCAGACAATCTCGACACCAGGAACAGTTCAGCGTAATCATATGGGCAGGAATAGTAGGAGATACTTTAATTGGTTCTTTTATTTTACCGCGAATTTTGAATGGTGCCACATATTTAAACTTCCTACAGAACGAATTGGCTGCATTAGTGGAGGACGTGCCTTTACAAGTTCATAAAAAAATGTGGTTTATGCACGATGCCTTCCCCCCCTCATTTTCGAGTCATCGTCCGCGATTATTTAAATACAGTTCTTCCCAATCGGTGGATTGGCAGAGCAGGTCCAATTGCTTGGCCCCCACAGTCCCCAGATTGCAACCCGCTGGACTTCTTTTAATGGGGACATGTGAAGGGCCTAGTTTATGGTGCAGAACCAGTGCCTTCCATCGAAGTTCTTACTGAACCAATTATGGATGCCTTCCACACCATAAGAAACATTCCCGGAATTCTAGAACGCGTACGGCAGTCTATGAGAAGAAGAGTGGAAGGCTGTATCGCAGAAGGAGGAGGGCATTTCCAGCACCGTTTATAAAAAGTCAAGGTTCGTTAGGTTTCTTATTTTTCAGGTAATGTTTAAGGAAAGATCACAAACCAAATAAATAGCGTTTTTTGTTTTCATTGTGATAATATTTGTTAAAATTTTTAATTAAATGTAGCAAATTACAAAAAATTATCTAACTTTTTTTATCGATAACGGTGCCAGATGCGTAAAAATTACAGGAGACAAAAAAAATTATAAACAAAACAAAGAATTCATTGCATTTGTTTATGGGGCGAAAAAGGGCTTGACCCCTGAAAAAATATCTCCCTGTACATTCTTACAATCACTCGGCATACTGGATGATGTAAACCCTGAAACGTAACCTATGTTCCAAATTTGATCTTAATATCGCAAAAACTGAAAGAGCTATGAAAAAATAATAAATCGCTGACACATGTTTAAAGAAAAAAAAGGTTTATTTTGACCTGAAAAATACGCCCCTGAAATCTTGATACTGAATTTTGAAACACCCTGTATAGGCGGATTTAGGAAATAAATCAATACATCTCATAATGTTGATAGATGGTCAGGAGAGAAAAGAGAACAAATGAGATATTTATTAATATTTTTCTTGAATGTTTGGAGGTTGTAGTAATAAGGAAAAATCTCCTCAGCCAGTTTCTTCCAAAATTTGACGTACGACAAAAATAATTCCTGGTAAAGCGATGTTCGAGTGGGCTGACTGAAGCTATCGAGTTTACCTGGTAGAAAATGCGAGGTGGAATATGTAATCTTCACAAAATTGAACTATCTGGTAATTTATTCCCATTTATATTAAGTGATACTGGAGGTTTCGCAAACTCGATATCACGGAAAAATCGAAGGAATTTAACATAACGCTGTAAGGCCCAGAGTGTCACTCAATCTTTCTTCATTTTCTCAACGAGTGGGTGTTCAAAGGGTCACCTATTTTTGAGTTTGTCTAATAAGTGTTTGAAGAAGGGAGGAATAAGTAATTATATTACTTACTGATTTAGTTACATATGCTATTTTGTAAGGTACTATTTTTGTAAAATGCCAGCCATATTTTGATTACGTGCAAATTCAGTTTATTACTTGGAATACACTTATAGACCAGGGCTGAAGCCTTTGAAAATGGTAAAAAGTGAAAAAAAAATAATAGTAGGATGAAACCCATCGAAAAAGGAAGAGAATATAACAAAAATGAAAGGAAAAATAATTTACGGGTGATCTGAGGTCGGGAAGTGGAAGGGAGTGAGTTTTTAAGGGTAAAAAACGTTTTATCTCGATTTCCGGCCAAACTACAGGTCCTATGGAAAAAAGTTGATTGGCAAAGTAGGTAATAAAAAGATATACAACCTTTGTATCCACACTTTTTTCACATAACCTCAAAATGTATGTGAAAAATTCAAATAACCAAGTTTTTGGTTTTTTATTTTTATCTTTTACAAAAAAAATTTTTTTTACGAAATTTGGTGAAAACTTATCTTTTTATGTCCCAAATACACTGTAATTTTTTTGATTTAAAATATTTATTTTTTCACCTTATTTTGACTTAATATCGAAAAAGCACCCTAATTTTCAATCGAAAATTCTCCCGTCAAAATTTCAGCTTTTTTAAAAAAGTCGGTGGGCTTTTTGTTCTTTGAAATCTCAACTTTCTGATGGTATCAAAAAAATATATTACTATGGTAAATGTTCTCAGAAAATGCAAAGAAACGAAAAAAACTCGAATCCGAAATATTTTTTTTAATCATTATGTACAATTTTGAGCTATTTATTAAAATTTACACTTTAATTACTCGAAAAACGTTAGATTCCATGTTGCATTGATAAACAAAAAAATTGCAAATATGAATCTTAATTAATAAGTCTTCAAAAATATTGTTGCATTTCTGCATTGTTTTTCTGTTTGCGATACAACATCTGGATTTGCCGGAAAAGGAAAGAAAAGTATCGTAAATTCATTATAAGACCATAAAAATTTGTCAAATTTGGCCAATATATTTTATAAAAAAGATGCAAACAAAGAAGATATCGAAAAAAATGGATTACTATTAATCAAATCTATTTATAAATGTAAGAATGATAATATAACACTGAATCAATTATGGAATCTTACTTTTTTCGAGTAAATAAAGTGTAAATTTTAATAAATAGCTCAAAATTGTACATAATGATTAAAAAAAATATTTCGCATTCGAGTTTTTTTCGTTTCTTTGCATTTTCCGAGAACATTTACCATAGTAATGTATATTTTTTTCACACCATCAGAAAGTAGAGATTTCAACGAACAAAAAGCCCACCGACTTTTATAAAAAAGCCGATATTTTGACGGGAGAATTTTTGATTGAAAATTAGGGTGCTTTTTCAATATTAAGTCAAAATAAGGTGAAAAAATAAATATTTTAAATAAAAAAATTTACGGTGAGTTTGGGACATAAAAAGGTAAGTTTTCACCAAATTTCGTGATTTTTTTTTTTTTGTAAAAGATAAAAATAAAAAACCAAAAACTTGGTTATTTAAATTTTTCACATAAATTTTGAGGTTATGTGAAAAAAGTGTAAAAACAAAAGTTGTAGATCTTTTTATTACCTACAACTTTGCCATAGGACTTGTAGTTGTCCCGGAAATCGAGATAACCTTAAATTACCCTTAAAAACTCACCCCCTTCCACTTCCCGACCTCAGATCGCCCGTAAATTATTTTTCCTTTCATTTTTGTTATATTCTCTTCCTTTTCCAATGGGTTTCATCCTACTATTATTTTTTTTGGTTTCAAAAAGTATCTACTCTGGTCTATTACGGCACTTTATGATGCGAAAAAACACAAGAAAAAATATCTATAAGTCGGTGAAAATTAATTTTTGTTTTATTTTGTCGGATACATGCGGAAACTGAGTTTTCTTTCAATTCGAACACCTTGGGTTCTATTCTCAGAGAGTTCTGGAATGAGTTTCTCTATCCATGTCTGGGATATTTGTACAAAGAATGAAGAATCTACAGGTTCAACTGAATATTTCCTATTAATTCCAGCTGATTTTATATTCAACTCGCGTTAACGCAATGGAACATAAAAATAATATTCCAATTGAGAGTGGCACAGGTTATTTGGTAATGACGCATGTCGACTCGGTCGGGTCGAGGTGACAGTAGAAATAAATCATCCGAGAGCTGTCGGAACCCTGATGGATACCGGGACGCAACAAAAACCACCCTAGACCCCCGATTGTTAACATGGGTGGCGGTCATTTTCCCGGAAAATTATGAAATTATTTTATAATTCGATTTTTTTTATTGAAGTTGCAGGTGTTCGTTCAGTGCGTGGTTTGTGGTTTTGATGGAAGGAGTGAACGTCAATCGTATTGATTCTGAGTAGGGTAAGGGAATTTTACAGAAAAAACTCATTGGATTTTCATACGCATTCAGTATTGAAAAATTTTTATTCTCAAGCAGAACTGATTTTTAAAACAATTTGTCATGTAGGCATATAGTCTCTGGATGCTGTTTACACTGTTGGACCAGCTTGTTTATAAAATCCGCAACAACTTACTCCATTGATTTATTTTGATTGCATCCAGATATTAGTTATTCAGAAGAATTGCTGGGTATTGGATAGAAAAACAACTATTCTACGTCATTGCTAACGTTTCGTGAATTTATTTTCCGCTTCTTTAAAGCTAAAATGATTAAAAGAAAACAGTATAATAATATTTCACGAAACACTGACACAATCCACCTCAACTGTAAATGCGGATGAACTCAGGCGTTTTCAACGGTAAATAGTACCACCTAGTCTGTTGATATGTGCATCGTTAAAATTATTAAGATATGGATCAATAAATATTGATAAAAATTAAATATTTCAATGCGACTGGTCTTTTGACGCCTAACATCCAGGTGTGAATAAAACTTATCAATAACGATAATAATAAACGTCGGGATAAAAAACATTACAATTAAAAAATATATACATACATTAGTTTTTAGCATCAAATAATCTGATGAACATAAACAAAATCTGCAATAAAAAGATCTCACAAATTCAGGTGTATTTCCATTCTTCTTATTTATTGTTTTATGTTTTGTTTGCATATATATATATATATATATATATATATATATATATATATATATATATATATATACCAGGTGATTCTCCAAGGTGGCTCACCCCTATAACTTTTTTATTATTGAAGATAGAAAAACGAAATTTGGGGGTTGTGTATTATAGTTTAATTTAAATTTTTTGACATATTTACTTGCTTTGCCGTACTTCCGGTTTGACCGGAAATGACCCCAACTTTCGATTTTTAAATGGGACATCCTATAAATTTTTACTTATTTCGATCGAGAATGACATTCTAAATCGAACAACAGCCCACTTGTCATTATTTGACAAATAAAGTCATTTTTTCCAATTTTTATTTTTCGATCTAGAATGCCCTGGATCGTGTAAATCGCTTCATTCTTGATCAAGTAACATGAGAAGAATACGACTTTGAGGCTCATGACTTGACAGTCGTTTTAAGAATTATTTAAAAGTCGCGAATTAGTCCATTAAGGTTCTAAATTTTCAAAATGACCTCCTCCTTGATCACGGCAAAGTTCAACTTTTTCAATTGTTGCGCGCACCACATTGATTAGCTGTTCCGCAGTGATGTTCTGGAATGCCACCCTTACTTTATACTCCAGTTCTTCACGAGTAGCTGATGCTGTGTTATACACCTGATTTTTAATTGTTCCCCAGAGAAAAAAATCTAGCGGAGTAAGATCTGGTGATCTAGAATATGAAAAAGAAATAATACATTATGAAAAAATATGACAACTTAAGAATGTACCTCGTAGGCCACTGAATAGGTCCATGAGTACCAATCCACTTTTCTGGGAAGATGTCATTCAGATGTTCTCTCACGACTTGAGAATTGTGAGGTGGCGCTCCATCTTGTTGAAAATATATATCAACTTGGTTAGACAGTGGCAAATCTTTAATGAAATCATTAATTTGATTTCTAAGGAACTGTAGATATCTTTCCGCAGTAAGTTGTCCGTCGAAAATTATTGGCCCCAAAAGTTTTCCTTTCGATAATACCCATTGAATTGAAACCAAATCGCACTTGAAAATTTCCTTCTTGCATCAAATGTAAATTTGTTTGAGACCAGTACCTGTTTGATTGTTCGATTGAACAGACCCAAGTTGGTGAATCGAGTTTCATCTGAATAAATAATTTTAAATGGAAAACGTACATCTCTGTATTTAGTCAAAAACCAGTTGCAATAATTTAATCTTCGGGTGTGGTCGTTATCGTAAAGATGTTGGTGTAGTTGGTACTTGAATGATCGATAATTATATTTGTGAAGAATTCTCCAAACGGACGAATAACTTATATCACACTCAGAAACAATTTGGCGAATTGACGCCGTACAATTCACTTCAACATAGGACAACACGTCTAGTTCTTTCTATTCACTGATGATAAAGTTATTGGCATTTTCTTCTGGTTCATTTCGCATTTTCCTTTCCAGTTTTGGAAAATAATGCCGAGTGGGATGGCGACGATTAGGGAATCTCTGAGCATAAATTCAAGCTGCATCAGTTGCATTCTTTTTTGCTTCTCCGTGAATTGACAACATGTCAATTTTCTCGTTTCTAGTATAATTTTCCATATCAAACTATAAACTACACAATAAATAAATTTTTAAAAGTGACAGCAAGTTCATTAGCCTATTTGCTTAGGTAGTCCTAGCAACAGCTTCAATTGTTTGTCACGGATAACTAGAATAACAGGACTTAGTGCATAAGTATACCGAATACGTATTATTCGTTATGAGGTATGATCGCTTCTTGCAATTATTCAGAAAAATAGTGAAGAAAATAAAGTGAAAGTGTGTGGTATCAAATTATTCGTAAAAAAATAATCTTTCATAAAAAGCCGACGAGCCACCCCCTTTCCATTTGAAAAAATCAAGTTAACTGGAAAAATTCATATTTGCGACTTTTAATTAATTCTTAAAACGACTATGAAGTCATAAGCCTCAAAGTTGTATTTGCCCATGTTACTCGATCAAGAATGAAGCGATTCACACGATCCATGGCATTCTAGATCGAAATATAAAAATTGGAATAAAAATGACTTTTTTGAACCATTTTTTAGTAGACGCAGATGTCTCAAGAGTTTAGCAGTGGAGCTTTTTTATTGTAATAAGTATGTTGCCAACTATTCATTTAATTTGCACAACCTAAAAAAATATAGAAATCAAAATTCATGAATAAAACTTTAGATCTCAATAGACAAAAATAATATTCAAGTTGGAACATCCTTATGCTAAAATCAAATCAGAAGAAAACATGACGCACATGTCAAAACATTTGATGAAAAATGATAAAATATAAAATTTTGATACAGAAAATTGTCAGATATGAATTTTAACTAACTCTGTATATATTATGTAAGGTATAGAAATGTAAATTGTATATAAAATCCATAGCATAGTTTAGAATAAGGAAAAGTGTCATAGAAAGTGGGTAAAAACCTAAAATTTGTGAGAAAATCAAAAAGTGATGGTTGCCAGGAAAAAAAATTACGAAAATTTGGGGAGATATAAAAAAAAATTTTTTGACAAAATTTAATAATCATAAATACGAAAATACCACGAGAATTGGAGCAATTCAGCCAATTGACAACTGTATAACATATCCAGAAACGATAAGCGTTGAAAACTACCTAGGAAAAACTTCTTACCTCCAGAACACAGCAATATCCATATCCGGGAATCGTCCAACGAGAGAAACGTGTCTGGACACAGTAGCAGCAGAACTCACTAGCCAGGGACACCTCTAGGATTCAAGAAAAGCACAAGTAAACAGATCACAGGTACTTTTTTTGAAAGAAAACTAAACTGAGTGAACGTATTCGGACAGACACTTATTTGAAGTCATGTTATTATACCTTTCACTGTTATTGAGCAGTATTTCTGGTTTTGTTCGTATAATTTAACATAACCTACAATTATTATTTTTAAAGGTCATTTGATTTGCACATTAGCAAAGTACTTCACTTCTCACATGTCACTGCTTTGACAAAAACACTACTCATAAGTTAATTTTCGCAGGATACGTACATTTAAGTTTTTGATTTAATAAAAGAGTAACTATTTGACTATTTTCTGCATTCATTACTCATCTGTTGATCACATTACAACCTGCAATTTTCATAAAACCGTATGTTGATCATTGACTTCAAGCAAAGCAACTAGATGGCACCACTGAATCCTGCTTTGAGTGGGAGTAATATCATGTTTCCATAGGCGTACCGAATGAGCTGGGATAAGGTAAAAGAATACAGGAAAAAGAGTATTTGAAAAAGAGTAAGCAACATAGCCGGATATTTGATTACTGTTATGATAGGTATTTCTTCTCAAAATTTTCAAATGAAAATGAATCAATTAATCAAACTTATCATAACAAATGGCAAATATTTTATTATGATAACTAGTTATTAAAAAAAAACAATTAAAAATAATAAAAAAATCTAAACATCAGCAATAATAGCATCATAATAATATATATATATATATATATATATATATATATATATTATAATGAGATCGATGCGCTAGCACACGACTACATGTGTTACCTACCTCTGTTGTACCATCTAGTATGGGATACGGTTATTTCATCTGAACAGTTTTATCCACTGGATATCGAACCATTGACCTACTCTGGGCATCACGAAAGTAACACCTTCTGGACCTTCTCACGTGATATCTACTATACATCGCAGCAATGTAACAAGAATGATATCGCAATGCTACATTACGGGACATCTCAGATATGCTTCAATTGTTATGAGAAAAGTCATGTTTTCATGTTTGTGTTTAAGCTTAAATGTGGCAGTTGGATCATTTACTGTCAATATCTTTTTTGAGAGGGATTATATTTTAGATGGTAAGGATGGTTTGATCGCACTTCAAATATTCGAACTATTTTTACAATTGAGTCCAGGAAATCTTGATCCGGATTGATAAATCTGGATTAAATATAAACTATGTATACAGCACTTGATGTTTCAGATGTTTCAGATGAAAGCGCTCATTGGGAACATAAAACATCTTCATAACGCTAATATCTTGTCTGAGCTGTGAGGAACAATGAAATTAGCGAGCTAATGAAAGCTGGGGTTGTGTCGATAGTTGGAGTTCTGAAATGAATTAAGTTTGTCGATTAAGGGACCCTCTCATATAGAGTTGGTTTAACTGATGCCGACGTATTCTTGCTCCTTCAACTTCTCATTGCCTAGTTCAGCTCCAATCTTGACTTGTCTTATTGTTATGATGGGAGAGGATATCCATTGTCCGAGATGTGGAACTCTTGGTAATATGAAGGAAAAGATGGGCGAAAAAACTTATAACTTCTTTTAACCAATAATGAAAAATACTGTGTAGGGTTTTGAGTATTTCTTCAATAATTTGTTACACAATTTGGAATTGATAGATTGATTCACTCCTCCACAAAATGCTGACACTAGATAATATAATCCCCCAAAAATATTTTTATATTAAAATTTCGAATAACCTTGAAAATTGTAAAATCGTGTATTGAGCCACCAAGTTCAACCTTATTTAGTAAATGAACCAAAAATGCTATTTCCCAAAACATTTTACATGTGTTTGTCTACATTTATTACCTCTCATTTCGTATGAATATTCAATATCTTAAACTTTCCCCGCTTGCATTCTGAATTGTCCGAATATTCAGCACCATAGTCATACTATTGCAATACACAAGTTTCACGATTCGACATCCAATTGATAATGTAGAATCATATAATACAGGGTGTTCTCAGAAGTTAGGCATATTTTTTAACCTAAAAAAATATCAAAGTTGTGGATCTCATAGAAAAACTTAAAGTCATCACCATTCGTTTGATGCACGCACAGTCGTACTCGGCAAATCAATGAGTCACACGCATTTTATTCCAGTATATTCACAAAATAATTTTCTACTACCCAAACAAGTGTATGGCCATTCCCAACTAACATTCTAGGAAAATTATACCAAGTAGAGGAGTAAAATGGCTTGAAGAAGTCCGAATTTACCTTTTTCTGACCAAATATTTACCTTCAACTATAACAACCAAATTTTCAAGTTATAAAAACCGTAACTGAGACCACCAGATCTCCTGCAAAAATCATAAACTTAATAGGCGTAGTGCATAGTATGAAATTACTTGTTATGAATTTCAAATATACCTTCACAGCCTCATGGGTCAATAGAGTTATTTATAAGGTTATATTTCACCTAGAGGTGACCAGCAAAATGTGTTCAAAGTACTTGAACTTTCGGGGAATACTTTCTAGTAAATATCAACCTAATTATTACCTCATGTATGTTCACATAGTCAAAAACAAGTCTACTGTACACTCTACATTACCTATTTTGGCACCAATTAAGTTGCCTGGGCATTTTTGTCCTAGTTTATACCTACTGTTTCACAATGAGGGCGAGATTACTAAAATATTTGTCCAATAAGATTAAATGTCTACAACGAAGTCAAAGTTACCAAAAATGAATTCCTCAGAGTAACTTTTCTAATATCAGATATTGAAGCCCGATTCGATTCGGATGAGCATGGCATGATACAATTTACTCTCCTGAAATAATTCATTTTGGAGCTGAATTTTAGAAATCTATAATCCGTACCTACACTTCCCAAAGTCCAAAGATCAGAGCCATCATGTTACTTATGTGGTACATAAGAATATTCTACTATGTGCTCCACGTCTTTTAATGACTTCAACTATTTCAAAACATTTATCATCCATTTTTATGAATCAAATATGAAAGCAAATAAGTGTTAACCATCGACGGAGGTAATATAAAACAGGCTTATGTTAGGTTATGCCGGTAAAAGATGGATTGACAGAATGAAGAGAACGCATCCATAGATAAGCTGAGTTCAACAAGCTTCGTCTGTCGCCAGCGGTAAACTACTGCCGTGACGTTTTCAATGATAAAACAAAAAGAAATTCAAGTTGATCCAGCTGAAGCAAATGGTTGAAAAAAATGTATAGAATAAAGTGCAAGAAATTGAAAGCAAATAGCAAAACAATAAAAAATTGATGTGTTGAAACGATGACTTCGAAAATTTCAACAATAATCATTGCGGCGTCTGGAAACGTCGAATTGAAAGTTTTTAAGCAAATCATAATATCTTGATTTTTTTAGAGGTAATCACAATTGGCAAACAAATTGAATTGAATATTTCCGAGCACGAATTAGGAATTGAAATGAAAATTTCTCTCATGTGTTAAAATGTCCATAAGAGGTGTGGAATTATCGCTGAATTACAGCGGTAATCCACCTACTATGCGGATTATCAGTCTTGAAATTTTCTAAATAATTTCTTTAAAAATTAACCAAATAATTCTAAAAAAACATGTTTTTTTGAAAAAAAACGGCATTCGGTTATTTTTTTCGTAGTTTAAAAAATTTTATGCATTAAAACATCGAAAAAATTAACTCTTGCAGTTTTAAAAAAACACGGTTTTTTCAGAATTATCGGTAATTTTTAAAGCACTTATCTCCGATAATTTTAGTGTTTCTGCTCAGAATATCGAATAGCAACAATATACATTTATTTTCCTCGATTCCAATCCAACCAGAGAACGGAACGTATAGACATATCGCATGAAAAAACATCCAATAACAAATTTGTATTTTATCACGTGACCACAATGTGAAAGGGTATGAAATCCCAAGATAAGGAAAATGCGACTTGAGGGTCCCATATGGGATAGAAGCCATATTTTTTGGCTTGAAGCGTTTCCGCCATTGCAAAAATGATCCATAATTCCCTTGAATCGACTATATTTTAATGATAGATAGTAAAAAAATTGGTATATATGATATGTATATACATACTTCATCTATGAAATTAGTTTCTGCAGTTTTTGATGAAAAAACTTGAGGAAGTACACTTAATTTTATAAATTTTTTCCATACAAATTTGATATTTTGAAGGTGCCCACTTGTTTTACATAAGTAAAATTCAACATTATCACAGAATAGTTTGTATCGCAAATGAAATCTGAACTAGATGTGAATGCAAAACCATCACTTGCATACATCATTCTCTGCCATACGTTACTTGACAGTTCTTTTTTCATACGCCATATTCATCTTCAAAGCTTTTACGAATAAACATGTAGATTAAGATACACAATATGCAGTAAACATTTATTATCTACTTCTAACATTCTACTGTTTGTTTCAATATAGTGTTTATAACCTAAAATAGGTAGAAATGACTACATTTTTACCATCAGTCGACTATTCTGAAGGCAATTTAACCTATTTATGCCTTCGACTTATTAGGCAAAATGTCTTGATTGTCCAATTTTCGACTTCTGAATTACTTCCATTTTCTTCCCCATAGTGGTAAATTTAAGGTAATTATAACGTAAGAATGGCCTTCGCCAATTTGGGCGCTGACCTATTTGGAGGTCGAAATGACGTAAATTTAAATTAAAATGTTTGTTGGGTTGGCCATACTCAACTCTTGCGGGATGGTCTTGATGTTGTAATAAAACTATCTTTGAACGTAAAGAAAACCCAGAGTGTCTTATTCAACCCATACAGAAACCTGCAGAACCTGGAGGTTGATGTAGAAGATGACTTAATAAATACTTCCGAACTGGTCTGAACACATAAAAGAACTGAATGTGAAACTAAGTACCAATACCAACTGATCAGGTTTCAAAACATTGGTTCTGGATCTGTTATTGAACCCTGTGAATCATGGGTTCATTTTAGCTCGTGAACTCTCGACAAATAAGTATAAGCCATCTTAAGGTCTCAGTTATGAAGTTCCCAAGTTGTTCCTAAAATAGGGCAATAGTGCCGATGGGATTGACAGGGATATTGCAGTGCCCCCAGATTTTGTTGGGGCTTCACGAAAGGATATTCTGTTAGTGTGGATTTTTTAAAATTATTATATGAATTTAGTAAAAGAATTTGTTTAATCGGCGACTTTGATTTTTAATACATTTTCAAAATGTTTTCGAATATTGCAGGAAAGGTTTTAAGACAACTCAACAAACGTTATAGGTGAAATATGAGAGAAATTGATTTAATTAAGAAGTCGATATCAAGTCATTTTTCCTAATAGGTAAAGTTATATATGAGTAAAATTGCCTCAATAGTGGACATTCATACATAAACATCACCCAAAGTTAACTATAGGAAATCAGAAACTAGAAGGGAAGAATGAGCTCACTGTGTATCTCATCTTAATCCACTATTTCTACTGTACTATTCGTCAAAATATTGCAGTTGACAATATGGGCACTGCGTCAGTCTGAACTTACTGTTGACGAAGATTAGTATCAGTGGCGTATCTAGGAATTTTGGTTGGGGGGGATTCACATGAAAAGTTATATCGTTGATCGCAGCCAAGTTTTCAATCGCTTCAACGAAGAAAAACTTCGTTCAGCGGATGCCACATTAACTAGCAATGTATTTAAAATATAAAGACACTTTTTTATCAAGGGAAATATGTTAGTGTCAAAAGATTTAAAAAGAAAAATACTAAAAAAATAGTATTAGCTGAACACTCGAAAGAATGTAATTCCGTTGGAAAATAATGTTTTATTGAATTTTGATAATGTGAGGTTATTGTTAATTAAGTAATTTTTTTAGAACCGCCGATTTTATTAAAAACCGAATAATTGTTCACAGAATGACTCCATAATTTTTTTGCTTCCTGGAGCACATTTTACATTTGTACTCAATAATATCATGCTATAAAATTGTTCGAAAGTTGATTATTTTGTTATTTATAAAGTTCTAAAGTTAACAAAATATGAGAAATCGAGTAAATGTCACAATTTTTTTCATCGATATTTTACATTATTATCAGTTTCCTGACTGACAAGGCATTTTACAAGTTTTTTTTTAAATACGCAATTTGTTTATGAAATATTTCTGAACAAATGGATAAGTTGAATATTTTTCAAAAATTGTTTTTTTTATTTAATTGTTTTTAATATTTTTTTATTATTCAAATAATATATTAGGATTTTTTTTTCTTTCAAATTAATAATTGGTTATTCTCTAATAAGATTTTTTTTATTAATAATGTAATTATTTATTTACTTAACAATTAGTTATAAACCAAATTTGATCAATATTTTTTCTTAATCATAATGAGAAACTCAACCTAATCCAAAAAAACATTTTTGAAAAATATTCCACCTATCCAGTTGTTTATAAATATTTTATAAACAAATAAAGTATCTTTTTTAAAAACGTAAAATGCCTTTGTTAGACATAAAACTGATAATAATGTGAAATATCAATTAAAAATAATTGACAATATCTACTCGTTTTCTCATATTTTGTTAACTTTAGAAAATTATAATTAACAAAATAATCAACTTTTATACAATTTTATATCGTGATATCATTGGGTACACATGTTAAATGTGCTCCAGGAAGCAAAAAAATTATGAAGTGATTCTGTCAACATTTCGGTTTTTAATAAAATCAGCGGTTCCAAAAAAACTACTTAATTAACAATAGCCTTACTATTACAAAATTCAATGAAACAATTTTTTCTAAAAAAATTACATTCTTTCAAGTGTTTAAATTATACTATAATTTTTTTGAATTTTTAAATTCATATTTAATAGTATACAAAAATATTCCATGTGCATTGCTCTCTCGAGAAGTGCTGTACTCCTGCATTAACGTCCACGCCACGCGGAGCCCTATTTTCAACGTTGAATTAAAATTATAAATAATTGAGACAGAGTTCAGAGACTCTTTCATGGGACATTTTCTCCTCTTCAAGAACCTGTTTTTTTTATTTTCTCTATCATCAATAGTTTTTGAGCTATTACCAAAAAACTAAGGCCATTTAAAAAAAATTGTTATAAATAATTGCAAATTCTCGTCGGCGGAAAAAATCTAAAAATACATCTTTCAATCAATTTAAACATTTTGCAATAATTTCTTAGGGGGGTAACTACCCCCCATTACCCCCCCCCCCCCTTGAATACGCGCTTGATTAGTATGCATGTAGACACTTGTGTATTTCACATATTTTTCCTTTACCCGGACGTACAATTCTCCGAGTGATTTGGTTTTGATGTCGAGGAAGACCACATAGCCGTCCTGATGATTGGAAAACCGTGAAGTAGCTGTAGGCGAATTGTAACTTTCTCGGAATTACATCAAAATTCCTTTTGCTATTTCCTGACGTTACTGAAAACGTGCTATAGTTCAAGTTTTGGTGCCGTGGACTAATATATACGAACAACTCGTTGGATGTCAATGTGTAGAAAACTTTCTGCCTTTGAACTCTATGGTACTAGGTTGTGTTTCACTTCGCAAATTATCGATGTCGCATCTATAATTTGTGTAAATCACAGAAATAAGGATATTTGTACTTCTTCGTTAAATGTTAGTTTGGGAAGTTCTGCGAGTTCAAAACATCCATATTATTGAGCGCTTGGCCTTTCTGTCATACTATCGCTATTAATGTTCTGCGGTTATATTTCTTTTCACTGAAACATTTTGTATACCAGATATAAACATAACCGGAATGGTCATGGTGTAAGGCAATAAATTAGCAGTTAATACGTTCTCTGAGAGACGTGCAGCAAAAAGTTGTAATTGGGGATGGACAAATCATCTATTGTCAGTGCAGAAATCAAAACGCGCGTTGGGCCATAAAAGATGACGAGTCCGAGCAAGATATAAACGGTGTCAGATAGAACATAATGTTTTACAATGTATAATATATCCCAAAAAGGCATAAGCCAACATTTATGTTTTCGTATTCGGAATCATAAAATAACAATGTTTTAAACGGCCCCTTAATAAAAATGAAGAATGTTTTTGGAATTTTATGTATATTGACGAACTCTGAAGAGGTCCTTACTATTCACAACATTGCTACAATCGTTGACTCCATTATAAGAATATATTTTTCGTGTGAGCAAATAACGGTTTGAAATGAATGTAATGAACATTTATTTACTCTTCTGATCCTATATGTTCATATTGGTTGGACCAAAGTTGGGTAAAACAACACCAAAAAACAATGAATATAAACAACAAAACTTGTAATCACTAATAGAAAATTTAGTGAAATTAAATTATTTTAACTCCATTGTGGAAGAATTTTATTATTATTATCACATAAAGTTTTGTTATATTTATTGAAAAGGAACAGGGGTAGAGATGTTCAATGATTTATTTTTTCAATATTTCCCTCGTGAAGTCTTGATGATTAGAAAACAAAATGATAGAAAACTGAAAGCGTTTGGTGAATATATTACCGCCCAGAAAAGTGCTGACTATATAAAGTGAACGTATAAACGAAACTGAGGTAGACTTTCTTTTCTGAAGTGCGATAATAATAACAATACTATTAAATGGCTACTGGCCACTGATAGTACATGAGATCCCTCACCTTCATAATCCATTCCCACAACGACTAACATTGAATTCCAGAGAAAAGCGAAATCATCGAAATGCAGTGGAATATGTGGCCTCGATAGCTCAGATGGTTAGAGTATGTACTAGAAATCCAAAGGTCACAGGTTCGATTCCGGCTCGAGGATGATTTTTTTTCTTTAATTTAATAATTTGTCTGCAATACCACAACTTCCATTTATTTATATACATTCAGAGACCCTATATTTCTCCATTGTATATTTAGTTTTCACCTGAAGAAGCTACTGTGCTAGCCAAACATGTTGTGAATTTAATAAAATTCTGTGGTAATCTAATCGTGTGTATTGTGATTTAAAATATATACATACATATATATATATATATATATATATATATATATATATTATATATATATTATATATATATATATATATATATATATATATATATATATATATATATATATATATATATATATATATATATATCTGTATCTCGGAGGTAAAGGACACTATGTTCATATCCAAAAACATGGACATGTTTTTCTTTACCTCCGGGATACAGATATATAAACTAGGTTTTATTTGAAAACAAATAATATTGTTTTTCTTGAGGTTGCAGTCAATTGAAATGGCCAGTCTAAGGAAGAACTCTTTGTTAATTTCCTGAGCTTTCTAAAATGTTCATTCTCAAGACATCTGAAATACAAAGTTCTATTGTAAAAATGGTAACTTGTATGGAAAACTTACTAAATCGAGGTTGCTGACATGAAGATAATGGTGCACTTAATAATAAAATCTTACAAAAATGTATGGACACATCAAAATTGAATGAACAGTCTCAAATAAATAATGATTTAGATTGGAGCGATTGTTCCAATATTTGTTGATGGAGGAAATCAGAACTGACGTTAAATTGCCAAAAAAGGGAAAGGAAAATCAAATAGATGTTAAAACGAATGGGTGTTGGTAGTTTGGTTCCCGACAGGTAGTAAATTAGAAATGTATTTCAGATGCTTGATAATAATATGTAATTTAGTTCCCAATCCCAAAAAGGTCATTAGTAATTTGCTTTCCGGGGACTACCTGCGTAATCCCTTGTTCGTGTAAGTGAATTTTGGGGAAACCAAAAATAAATTGGCTATTTTTTGCTTGTTCTATGAGTATTACTTTTATTTAGAGTTGTATTGCTTCTGTGACAGTCAGTTGTGTTTTTGAATCGTGCTTGCTCAGTGACATTCAATTTTCTTTAAAGTTGTCTTAAATTCTCGCCATGAATCCAGTAATCATTTTGAGTGGACGAGGAAATTTTTTTATAACTATAAATACGGTTTTCAAAAGATCCTGAAAAGTGGTGAGAAGCGATGGACTTGTACAAACAGAAAGTGCAAATCATTTGTACTTACTTTGGGCGAATGTGTTGAAAGTTTAACCATTACAAAACACATACAAGAACATTCTCATGATGCAGTTCTGCAGGACTTAATTCGCCAAATTGTTAATTATGTCTGCAAACAAAAAGCTGTGGAGGACCTGTCCGAAAAACCTGCGAAGGTCATTCGCAGAATATTACAGGAAAATCTTCCATCAACATTTACTACAAATGATATTGCTTGCGTCAGAAGAAACATCTATAACGCTCGTAGAAAAATTCAGACAAGTTTACCAAAAAACATCGAGGAAGCTTTTGACTTCCTTGACGAGGCAAACATACAAACCTCTAGAGGTGAGCAATTTTTATTGTATAATAACAGAAGTGAACATATAGTAATATTTTCGTGTAAATCAAATATTCAGATTTTGGAAAAAGTCACACAAATTTATTAAGATTGTACGTTTAATTATTGTGCTTAATTTGTTTGTCAGTTTTTTACTTTACACGGTTATTGTATTGGGTATTACATTCCATTAATTTTTTCATTGTTACCTAATAAACGCTCAGATACGTAAAAAAACTTATTTAAATCAATAATAAATATTTGTAAACATAATTGTGTTACATTAAAAATTTCAAAAATTGTTATCGATTTTGAGAAGGGCATTCACAAAGCATTCGAACGAATTTTTCCTTTAGCACAAATAATTGGCTGTCGGTTTCACCTGCCCAATCGTGGTTTAGAAAAATTCAAGAATACGGCCTTATAGCCGAATATAAAAATGAAAATTCTGAAGTTGGTACGAATGACTTTTGGTCTTACATTTTTAAGTCCTCACGACGTTAGCGAATGCTTTGTTTTCGATTTGCTTGCGAATGTCCGATCACCACTAGGTACTCTGTTTTATGGTGGTTGGTCTGGAAATTTTACAGGGTCATTTGTAACCTTTCTTTAAATTAAGTTAATAATTATATATCACACTTAGTCTTACAATATCAGAATGTTTGTTCATACAGTTAGGTTGATCATTAAAATATAAAACATTTCAAGTACATTTCTTTTAGAAAAATTATTTTCAATGACCAAAGTTTTTAGATTTTTAGAATTACCAAAATGACTAAATTTTATAGTATGTTCTGCAAGTGCACAAGTATTTTTGTTTAGATTACAAACACTTATGTGACGTAATGCGGCATGATAAATTTCTCCTATATATACTTTGTCACAACTAAGACAAGGAATACTGTAGATAACCTTATAACATTCTAAGTTTTTGAGAGGGGTTTTAGTTTTTGTGGAAACTTGATACTGTTTTTATATTTTGTTTAGCAATACGAATATTGTATGATTTGAAAATATTTGTAAGCTTTGCTGTGAGCTCTTCTATGTAAGGATCTATATGAGAATAGTATTTGTTGAGTTGAGAAATTTTCATAATCATAAGTTGACATCTTGGAAATCATTAGTAAGATATTGTTTATTTAAATTTCGTTGTTGAGTATTGAATAAACATTTGTTAATTAATTTAATTGGATATGATTTTTTTTAATGTTTCTTAATTCATTCAAACATTCAAAGATGTGATAAACCAATTACTCTTTTTTTTTAAGCAATTATAAGGTTGTGTTTCATATTCAAAGGATGATATGAATGATAGCATATAAATCTGTTGCTGCAAATTGGTTTTCTGTACCATTTTTTACGAAGAATGTTGTCATTACCTCTACATATTCTCATATCAAGAAAAGGAATTCTTTGATTTTCTTCTACTTCTGAGGTGAACTGTAGGTGTCTTATCATAGCTTTTAGAGCCCCATCAACTCTACCTACTGGTACAGCAATAATTAAATCATCAACATATCGTTTAATGAAAGGAATGTCAAAAGGAATAAGTGATTAAACATCTTCAACTAAATCATCAAGAACAAAATATACAAGTATTGGTGAAATGGGGTACCAAAATTTGTTTTATAATAACTATTATCAAATATGTTTGATTTAAAAATAACTTCCAATATATCAACAAATGAACTGCAATTCAAGTTACATTGATTTGAAATTGTGTTCCATTTTTTTATAAGCTCTGTGTGACTACTTCAGAAGGTAAGTAGGTAAAAAGAGAAACAACATCGAAAGTAACAACATTTTAATTTTCAGATAGCTTGTAAGTGTTTATGAAATTGAAAAGAATCTTCTATATAATATTCGTTGTCTGTATCATAAGAAATAGTCAAACTTTCAGCAAGAAATTGATCTAACTTACTATTTGGGGCATTTATCGAAGACACAAACGTGGAGCAGTAGAATTATAAATATTCAAACGTTTAGCTGTGATTTTATCAATTAATTCATACTTAAGTAATTTAGAAACTAGTTTGTTAGCTATTATTACGTGGTAGTAAACAATAGTATTTATCGTCTTTGCGTAGATCTTGACTTTTAGTGTAATAATTCTGTTTGTAAATTAAAATTGTAAACTCTTAAGTTACATTTTTTGTTTTTGTTGAATAATTATAGTATATTTTTAGTCTTCTATTAAATTCATCATTAATATTCAAAGCTAGTATTGTGCGAACACTAGTTCTAATATTACTTAATTCCATTTCTATTTTTTTTTTAAATCACTGAAAGTTACTTTGATTTCTAAATTCAAAATAGTTTTTTCCAACCTTTTATTGAAACCTTGAATTATCCTTCCTGTTCTTCCTCCTTGTTGGTGGAGAATAAAGTTAATATTGCAAATATCATTTGTGATATGATTTGTAATTTTTTTTAAATCTACTTCTTGTAAGGAAGATTTTTCTATTCTGTGCAACAGCTATCTAGTTGTTTATATCGTTTCAGTAAAGTGATGCAAGTAAGTCCGTACTGACAAAAAATGTTGTGGAAAAAAACCATATCTAAAGGTTTTTAAAAAGAATGGTAGTCTCTTGACTGGAACAATTTAGAAAACTAGGGTTTATTTGAAAACAAATAATATTGTTTTTCTTGAGGTTGCAGTCAATGGAAACGGCCAGTCCAAGGAAGAACTATTTGTTAATTTGTCGAGCTTTCGAAAATTTTAGTCATTCTCAACAAGACATCTGAAATGCAAGGTACTACAAAGAATAATTCCCGATGAAGCGATGGTCAGCAAGTTTCGAGCTCAACAATGTAACGGTAGTTTTATTTCATTTGGTAGTTACAGAAAAAAACCTGTTTGGTGCATTCTAGAACGCCTCACAAAGGAGGAAATGGTTACCACAATGAAACGTGGTTAAAGCCCCACTGTCGGCGAAATGTTTTTCTAGGTTCCAAGAGTGGTTTCGTGTACCACTAAAATAGGTGAGGCCTTCGTTATCTAAATTCGTTGATTGATTTCGGTGATGAAGTTTACTTAATGATATTTGTGATTAACATTGATTTAAAATAATTTGGTGCTATATCTAATATTCTAGTAGGCGATTTCATTATTCCAAGATAATTATATTTTCTAGAGAAAAAAAATTTGGGAAATTATTATTAGTTGATATAAATTAAATACTTCCTGCATTTTTTCATGTTATTTTTTTTGTGTACAAAGCGTTTGATTCATATTAAAAATGCAAGGATTTGGGAATGATAAATGTTATAATGAATTAAATTTCAGAGTTCAATTTTATATTTTTGGCAGTTATGTGACAACATCTTCATTTTCGATGAGAAATATCAAAATACCACGTAGATGGTTTTTGTCGTGGAAGGGTCCATTTTAGAACGATTGTTTGAGTTGTGGTAATAGTGTTCGCAAGTGTTGGAAGTGAGCTTCGATGTCTTGGGGTGTTTGTGAAGCCACAATCTGCAACAGCTGGCCCTATGTATGATTACAATATGACTATGCCATCTATCGACCACCACAAATGAAGGTTCAAGATTTATAGCTCCTCAAAATTAACGGAAAGGGTTCATTTCAGCCAATTAATTGTACATTCTGAACCACGCTTACAAGAATTAGTCTAATCTGCTTCGAACCCTTCTAGGAAGGGGTCACATTTGGATGAGTACTTGTAATGGGACTTGTTTTTTGGTTTCTATATAATACTCGAGACGACGATATATTAATTTTATCTGAAAAATATGGGAAAATGACAAATTTCGAGACACTCAATTGCCTTTCTCTTTCCTTTTCATTGAAATAATGATTAATGTCCTGGGATTTCAAAATACATTTGATTCCATGGAAGCATTTTCATTGTTGCTAGAAAGAAGTGGAAATTTAGTTTATTCATCTTATAGAGTTCGATAATGTATAACTATTTCTGGAATAAAAATAATGATGGTGATATGAAACCTAGTCAATTGAAAGAAATTGATTTTCCACGAATTACGGATGGAAATGAAGCTATTTTTCTTAATATGTCGAATGAGGAGCTTTTCAAAACATCTTTCAGATGTTGTTCAACATCCAGCATTCCAACCGGGGAAGTTTCTGGTTTCTGTTAGATATTATAAAAAAATATTATCGCTCAATTGTCATTTGAGTATATTTACTTTCTCAAACAGTGACCGAAGTAAATTTTTCAGTCGCAGTTAGTCCACATGTGAATTTATGAATATCTTGTTCATTTTGAATTCTAGATATTCCTAAAATCAGATGCGTTATCCATCCTAGTATTAATCGATTACTCCAGAGCATGCGATAGAATCTCTGCCATCAGCTTCTTATTGGTTTGTTGAAATTCTTTGGTTTTTTATTTCGTTCTAGAGTACTAATGAAAAAATATTTGGATAATAGAGCGGGAACATGTAATTTGGTTCCCAGGTTAAGAAGGGTCTAAAAATGTGTAATTCGGTTCCCGATATTTTTGGTTTGCCTAATTTTATATGTAATTTGGTTCCCGACATTTTTGTTTGCCTGGTCTTTAAATGCAATTTGGTTCCCGGAAAGAAAAATTATTTTAACCAATTAATTTTTATTTTATTTCTCTCATATTATGAAGAAAAAATTATTTACTTTTCATTTGTTTAATAAATCAATAATTTTTTATTTTTTCAAACATACAACATATACATCTCACAAGCTTCTATCGTTCTATACTTCTTATCTACTTATAATAATAAAAATGCAGTATCAAATAGTTACAGCACAGTGAAAAGAAACACACTTAATAAAATAATTTTATATAAACATACAACATATATATCACACAAGCTTCTATCGTTCTATACTTCTTATCTACTTATGAAAATAAAAATACAATATCAAATAGTTACAGCACAGTGAAAAGAAACACTCTCAATAAAATGTAGTCGACTAATTTCATTTCTAGAATAAGATTCTATCATTTTTGCTATAAATTTTTGACGATTTTTTACTTTACTGTTATGTATTTGAGCCGTTATTTTGATGCTCTGTAATTTTACATAAGTTTCAATTTGAAATTTCTGAAGTTTTTCCAAAAAAATTAAAATGTTTGGATGTGCTTTAAAAAAGACGCATTAACATTTTTTCGTCTATTGGTGCTATCGCAAGCAAATAAAAAACAAAGCATTCGCTAACGTCGTGAGGACTTAAAAATGTAAGACCAAAAGTCAATCGTAACCATATACCAACTTTAGAATTTTCATTTTTATATTCGGCTATAAGGCCGTTTTCTTGAATTTTTCTAAACCACGATTGGGCAAGGTGAAACCGACTGCCAATTATTTGTGCTAGAGGAAAAATTTGTTCGACTGCTTTGTGGATGCCCTTCTCAAAATCGATAACAATTTTTGAAATTTTCAATGTAACACCATTATGTTTACAAATATTTATTATTGATTAAAATAAGTTTTTATGCGTATCTGAGCGTTTATTAGGTAACAATGAAAAAATTGATGGAATGTAATGCCCATTACAATAACCGTGTAAAGTAAAAAACTGACAAAAAAATTGCCCACAATAATTAAACGTACCATCTAAATAAATTTGTGTGACTTTTTCCAAAATCTGAATATTTGAATTACACGAAAATATTACTATCTGTTCACTTCTGTTATTATTCAATAAAAATTGCTCACCTCTAGAGGTTTGTATGTTTGCCCCGTCAAGGAAGTCAAAAGCTTCTAATGAGCAAGCACGATTCAAAAACACAACTGACTGTCACTGTTTTCCCAAATTTCACTTACACGAACAAGGGATTACGCAGGTAGTCCCCGGAAACCAAATTACTAATGACCCTTTTGGGATTGGGAACTAAATTACATATTATTATCAAGCATCTCAAATAAATTTCTAATTTACTACCTGACGGGAACCAAACTACCAACACCCAATGGAGCACAGTGCGTCATTATGGATCAAGAGTTTTCGAGCTTCCTTCCGAAGTACCGCAAGGGTCGATTCTTGGACCTATATTATTCGTAACTATATGTCCTATAATAATAATGATAATAATTTATTGGCCCAAGTTATGTAAGTTACATTTAAGGTTGTTAAATAATACGAAACACAGAAAATATAAACGAAACTGGGTACAGGTATATACAAGAAACGTCGACAATTATAGTAAAATTTTAAATATAAAACTTCACCTGAAATACATGAAATTCAAAAAAATATATATAAAATTTTAAATTAGTCAATATTACATCACAACAGAAGATACATAGATAAAAAAATGCCTGCTTATATCTCAATCAATTGTTTCGTCAAAATTAAATTCGAAATATTTTTCTAGAGAATAGAATGTACTTTTTAATAATATATTGATGATTGCTGCCTTTAACTGTTTGGTATGGGCATTTTTCAGTGCATCCGGTAATTTGTTAAATTTTTTGATGGATGTGTGATTAATTGGCTGTTGAGTTTTTTTCAGGCGGTGATAGGGAATGCTCAACGAATTTCCATTCCTTATGTTATGAGAATGGTAGGAAGAATTTGAAAATAGAGACTTTTCGTTTTCTTTCACAAACATCACACATTGTAGAATAAATACTGAAGGTAAAGTTAAGATGCTGAATTTTGCAAATAACGGTTTACAATGTTCTCGATAACTAGCCTTTGGTATTATTCGTACGACTTTTTTTTGTAGTTTAAATATTCTTCCACTTTCTACGGAGTTTCCCCAAAGAAGAAGTCCATAGGAAAAAGTTGAATAAAAGTTACTGTAATAATATGTTAATGCGGTATCTAGAGTAGTAAATTCTATCAGTTTCCTAATTTGGTACACTACTTTATTTAATTTTTTAGATAAGTAGTTGACATGTTCTTTCCAGTTCAATTTCGTGTCAATATGTATACCTAATAACTTAACGCTATTCTCTTGACTACCATTTGAGAACATAAGCTCGCTTGTTTTTTCTGTGTTTAGTTTCAAATTATTTGTCGAAAACCATTCTGAAGCCTTTGCTATTGTTTCAGTATTTCTGAGTTTTAGGTTTTTGATATCAGGGCTTATATTTAAAATTGTAGAGTCATCAGCATATAATGTCATTGCGTCAGCATTTAAATATTTTGGTAAATCATTTATGAAAATACTAAAAAATATGGGTCCCAATATTGATCCTTGGGGAACTCCAATATCTATTGCCATTATGTCTGACTTCTCACCTGATGGTAGAACCACTCGTTGCTGTCGACTGTGCAAGTAGGAAGCGAATAATTCCAAGGCAGCACCCCTGATCCCATAAAAATCTAATTTTGCCAGTAGGTATTCATGTGTGACGCAAACAAATGCCTTTGATAAATCCAACATTGTGGCACACGAAAAGTTATTTCTATCAATCGCATCCATGATTTTTTCTAAAATGCATATTATTGCTTTTGTTGTTGATTTATTACTGCGGTAACCAAACTGCTCTTTTGAGAAAAGTTCTTTATCTTCAAAATATGAAACTATCCTAGATTTCAGTAAACATTCAAAAATTTTTGAAAAAACAGGAATCACTGAAATGGGTCTAAATGAGTTAACTTCGTCATGGTCGTTTGTTTTTGGAATCGGTACTACTTTTGCAATTTTTAGTTTATCCGGAAAAATGCTCTGTTCTAAGCATCTATTAGAAATGTAACATAATATTGGAGCCAGTTCATCACACAGATGTTTAACTCCCCATACGCTCATATCATACACATCTCTACTATTTGAGTTTTTCAAGTGTCTAATAATACTTTTTATTTCCTCATCACTAGTAGGGCTAATGAAAAAAGAAAAACAGGGAGAACTATGAGTATTTTGCAGTGCATGCATAAAATCAATGTCGCTATGAGGTATTGTTAACAATATTTTTGCCCACATTGACAAAAAAATTGTTGAAATTTTCGGCAGAAATATTTGTTTCATTTTTGTTGATATCTTTTCCTGTCTGTTGTTTGATCCATTTCCAAATTCCTTTGGATTTGTTGTTTGAATTTTCTATGAAATCTTTATTCGCTTTTCGTTTGGCAT
Organism: Gonioctena quinquepunctata; assembly: GCA_018342105.1. Taxonomy (NCBI): domain Eukaryota; kingdom Metazoa; phylum Arthropoda; class Insecta; order Coleoptera; family Chrysomelidae; genus Gonioctena; species Gonioctena quinquepunctata. The sequence goes on from JAFIRS010000169.1 coordinate 895,881, forward strand.
AATCAATTGCTTTTTCATAATTCGATTTAATTTTTTTATAAAGATAATTTACCTCCTGTGACTTGACGCATTGTTTTATAGTATTTATAGCTTCTAGTTGACTTCTCATTTTTGCAGATTTTCATCAAACCAGTTTATACCTATTTCATTTTTGCATTTGATATTAATTTCCGGGAAATGATTGTGGAATCTGTCTAGGAATATCAGGAAAAAATTGTTAAATAAGTCATTCGCCTTCTCAATAGTATGAAGTTCGGTCCAGTTAAACTTAGATATAGTTTGTTTGAACTCATTTAGCTTTTGTTGAGATATGACTCTAATTTTTTTAATTTCGTTATTTAATCTAGGAATATTTCTTTTCAAAGTTGCTAAGATGCCTGAATGATCGGATAGACAAAAGTCATGGACTTCAACTAGTATGTTGTCAGTTATATTAGTTATTAAATTATCAATACAAGTTCCATTCTTCCTGGATATACGTGTTGGTGTTGTTACAGAAAATTCTAGATCAAACGATTCCACTGGGTCCCTGAACTCCCTTGTACAAGTTAATTTTGTATTATTAATATCAATATTGAAATCGCCATTTATAATGAATTTCTCTCTATCATGCAGTGTCAGACGTTGAAGCATTAGGGAGAACTTTTCAAGGAAACTATTCACATTTTCAAGAATAGGTGATCTGTATATGGTGATGATTACAATGTTGAGGTCAGTTAACTTAATAGCAGCAAATTCAAAAACTTTTTCTTGATATAAATCTTCAAACTTTCCCACCGAAGTGGTTTTTATGTAATTCTTCACCTCGTTTCATTACGCGCGGTCCGCCATCTTGGATTGAAGATGCATTTTTTTCGAAATAATTCCTCAACGTTTGATCGTACGACAAAAAAGTCGAATTCAAATTTGTAAGAATTTTCTACATTTTTATATCAACACATTTTTGTAAATCTGATGTGTAACGAGTTACAGGGGCGGAAACGTGAAAATTCTTGCAAAAAATCGTCCCACTGCACGTTTTCATCATTTTAAGAAATCATTTGTAGCTATTCACTATATACAGTCGAACTCGGCTATAACGAACGGCCTAATGACTTCAGAAATGGTTCTTTATAAAAGGTTTTTGCTATAAAGAAAATATGTAGTACATGCATCTTGGTAGATTTTTTTTTTCGCGTAAATTGACGACACTTTTTTTTTAACACGGCAATTTTGTGCATTTGGGCATCCACTGTATGATTATCTGATTATTTCCAGCTTAACCGACAATGTAATAGCCTTCCTGCATGCTTTTGGATTAGGCATGTTGGTACAATGCAGTTGAACACGTACTAAGACTACGCCATGTATCTAATAAATCCCTAAAAGAGAAATAGGGGAATCCCATCGATCGACCGGCGCATGATTGAACAACCTTTCCTCGGTAGTTCGTTATAACCGAGTTTATGTAATTCACGGACTCAATTTGTAGACCGTTATGTCCGATTGTTCGCAATAGCCGAGTTTGTTATACCCAAACAAAAATGCATAGTGTATATAGGCGTTTTTGGCTGGACTTTTCAAATGGTTCGTAATGAACGAGTGTTCGTTATAGCCGAGTTTGAGTGTAGTTATAATTTTGTAAAACGAAAGTCAACTCATTTTCACACCTCCATGAGGTAGAGTAAACGCGTTTTTTTAAATTGTGGTATCAGTAGGCCTAATCCCCAGAAGTTTTTTTTTGCAATTGAGTCTATTGCCGTAATTTATGCCCCGAGAATATTTATATTATTTCTTTCTTTTTGAGGGTCCTGGTTGGTTGATGTTGATGTCGTCAGTGTTATCCTCTAACCCATTTTCCTCACCGAAAATCTGGGCATCCATCCATGTCATGCCATCTTCTTCGTCGCTCTCGATGATGACCTCTGGTGCATTCTCGCATGATTCACCATTGAAGAATCCGCATACAACAGAGCACTTCAACCCACTTTGTCTGGGGCCACATGCTCCAGCGCATTCCTTTTGCAATTGCATGAAATTACATTCAATAATTATAATTATTATTAAATACTCCTGTTATTGGGCTTAGGCCTGTTGGATGTATTATGTCTAAAATAAAAAATAAAATGAAATAAGGTATCTGGGGCAGGTTTTTCTGACATTGTTACTGGAGTGAGCCCATTGGTACCAAGCCCCAGTCGGATGTTTAATTCCACACCATTTTTGGACTTGGTTGTAGGTCCTAAATGCATGGTATCGTGCAGCATTCTTCGTTTGTGGTAAAAAATAGATTTTGTTCTACAAAAAAGGCAATTAAGGATCGATAATCTGGTAATAAACCCTCGGAATTTCAATAATCCGAACAAAATATGAGATGAGCACATGCTGAAATGAATACATTCAAATTGGTTAATCCTAAACATGGAATAAGTTTGATATCCAACCACGTGAATTCGGAATCTTTCCAGGAAAAAAATATATTAGTTCGTATCTTGCGGACCATGTACAATATCCACGGAACTTATTAATTCGCCTAGATGAATACAATAAATGCCTGAAGATTTTTCAATGTTACTTGGGTGTCCAAAAATTAAGAAAAAGCGATTTTCGTAACACAAAAACGAGGGGGACCTGCTTACAAAACCCATGGAACGAAACTTGAAAAATCCATATACTAATCTTAATAATAAATTCATGCCACAGTGACTGTAAAAAAAATTATTATGACTTAGTTGTTCAAAAACGAAGGTAGCTCGTAGCTTAAGCATCTTCGATATTCGTGTATTTTACCATACCACCCGACTTAACTTGATTCCATCGAAGGATGTAACAAACTGGGCTATACCTGCGATTGTAATAAGCCATAAAGATCATGGTGTTTAGTTTCAAAAAAATCTGAGAAACAATAACATTCAGATTGGTTTCAATGCGATTAAATATTGTATTCAGACAAAAAATGTATTTTCAAGTCTCGAATCTCATTTCGATAAATCTTATTTTTTCAAAATATCAAAAAGTATTTATTGAAATTTGGCACAAAATAAATGATGGAGTAAAAACATATTGATAAAATATCCAATGTTGATGTCTCCAGATTATTCACCGTTTTCTGGTTGGAATAACCCAATATCATATTTCTCACGGAAAATGGATGCGGCGTTAATATTTCGAATTTCCCTTAGAAGTGTTCGCGAGTTTTCATAATCGAAGTATTTGAATAACGTCGATGGAGAAGTGGGCATTAGGTGGAAATTAAAAAAAGCTGCGAAAAAAATCCCTCATAATGATTTCCAATTAAGAGAGTAATAAGATACGTCCGTGTTCATGTTTCAATGATTCGAAACAGATCGCTAATTAATTTTTGGCATCCCTTGCATATCAACAGTTCGCTAATCGATTATGGCAAGCTTCGACGTTTCAATAATATTAGCCCGAGTGGTTCGCTGTTATTCGAGATATCTCTCAAAGCGTTGAGCGATTGAATGTTTGATAACTTGTTATGATAATAATATTAATACATACGCATAACTCCTGTTGATTATTAACATCAATCTGAATATCTAGTGAAGAAGAAATGAACTTACTATAAATATGTACTAATAATAATGTTCTGATCATCGGAACTGCCAGGAAATAATATATTTTCTATTCCTAGTCGTCTTTTTATATTCCTATGGAGTAGCGAAATGAACTCTTGAGGAGCTGTGATAACTAAATAATACTAATAATAATCTGGGAATATTACCAATATGAATTTAAGATATTTTTCCTCTAATGTATTCTATAAAAACTAGCATTACATTTTTTTAATGAAAAACCTTTTCAAAGACAAGCTTTTATTCAAATGCACTAAACTTTGGTTTGGATGATGTAGGTTATTCCGTGAGTTATAGATTCAAAAGCTTGTCGCGCCAAGTTTTCAATTCGAATACAAAAGCGACAAGCTTTTCAATCTATAACTCACGGAATAACCTACGTCACACATCCAAAGCAAATATTTTTTACTTTTTGGTGCATTTGAATAAAAGCTTGCCTTTAAAAAAGTTTTTTATTGAATATTTTATTTTGTGCTTACGCCTTAATCTATGCATATTTGTTAAATCATCGTTATTATGAGGCCTTTTTTCTGTAAGTTCTGAGCTATCTAGTCCTTCAATGAGGAGACCATCTGAATATAAACTCATCCGCATTCTTAGAGTTGCCATTTTCAATTTACGAATTTTAACTAAAAATCAATAATTTTCGACTATATTCATAATTCGAATCGGACCATAAACACAGAGATCATCGGCCATCTTGGGGCCGCCATTTTAATTTTATGAATTTTGAAGAAACATTCATAATCTTCGACCCTGAAAACCATAAACCTAAATCTCGTCCGCCATTTCGGAGCGCCATTTTTTTTTCTCCTTCAAAAGCCGCCATTTCAATTCCATAAATTTTGACAAAAAATTCATAATCTCCGACTCCAAAAACCCCCACATATAATTTTTTAATAGAATTGGACCATAATCACAAAACTCCTCCGGTATTTTGGAGCCGCCATCTCAAATTTTTAAATTTTGACAAACATTTCATAATCTCCGACCCCGAAAACCCCCACATACCAATTTTGAACCGAATCGGACCATAATCACGAAATTTGTTCGCCATCTTCTAGCAGCCATCTTGAATTTTCGAATTTTGACAAAAAATTCATAATCTCCGACTCCGAGACCCCTCACATACTAATTTTAAATCGAATCGGACCATAATCACAAAACTCGTCCGCCATATTGGAGCCGCCGTTTTGTTTTTTTTTTCTCTATAATAATGCATTGACACCGGAATTATGAACACCTCCCAAATGTCAGCTCAATCGGATGTCGGCAAGTGCTCCAAAAATGGATTACAAATTTTGAACCGGAAAGAATGACAGAAAGACATACGAACGAAACAAGTTAAATAAAAGCTTGTAATAAGTTTTTTATCAAGAAATAGTAATAGAATAATAGTCGAAGAAATATCATAATTTTCAGCCACTGTAATTGGGTTTTTGTCTGTTTATAAATAATTGCCATGAGAAACGAAAACGTGTACACGGCGACTCAGAATGAGCTTGATTAACTCTGGGCATGTACTAATGAATCAAAATTGTTTTTAACCGCTTTCTTAGTTGTTTGACCAACCCTCAGAAGTTAATGAAAACTTGTACGAGTTAAGATCAAGGGGACCTTACCTTTTATAGTGGGATCCGAAACCACTCTTGGGACCTTGAAAAAATTTTTCACCAGCTGCGGGAATCGAACCCGCGCCAGGTGGAAACAGTTGACACAAGACTGACGCTCGTTCCACTGAGCCACAAGCCCCGACAAGGTTAATGGAATTTCATATTCATAATAAACCTACAGACTCGGGGCCAACAACAAAATATTTTTCAAAAACATTTGCATTGCCACTTTGAACTGACAATTGTCACTTTCAAAAACATGTGTCACTTCAAAGTGACAATTGTCAGTTCAAAGTGACAAGTTTTTGAAAAATACTTTGTTGTTGGCCCTTCTACGCCTTCGTAGGTTCTTAGCAATGTTTTGTGTCATCATTATATCAGAATGAGATGTGCAAACTATGTAAACCGATTTATAGTGATCCTATATACTTGGGGAATAATTTTGGCCCACCATTCTGTCATTTTTTGTCAGAAAAATGCCAGCAAACTGCTGCGTTTCATTTGATCTACCTATTCTGCTGTAGATTCCAAATGTAATGGCAAAGCAGGATTATGAATTTTGTATACATTACGGCAATATTTCAAGCTTGTTAGTGCACTTTTTTAATTTTTATTGATCCGAAAATATAAACTACTATATTTTATAAAAAATTATATAAACGCATGACTTTTATCAGATCCATCGATTCCGATGTTATTATTTCAGAAACTCATCCAGGAGTTATATTAAAGAGGTAAATGCAACTATAGTTAAAACGTTTTCGGATGGCGAAGTAGGCAATAAATCATTGGTGACACCTTCCGTTAACAAATTCTATTAATTATATCATACTCAGTTTCCACACTAGTTCAATGGGTTATTGAATTATCTGGTCATTTTAAATTTAGTGAGAAGTACGGACATACCTGCCCTACACTAATCTTTCCACCGCACATGCATTCTCAAAGACGTTGTCACTCTTAGTGTAGCTTGGACTGGGCCGACAGCTATCACTCATTTTTATCACCATAAGCGTATAAAGTTGAGATGAAATAAATATATACATTTCGTCTCACTAATGATTTATTCGCCGTCCTGCACTTTAGAACACTCAAAATAGTAGATATTTCTGACAAGGAAGTGAGGTTATATGTTGCCAGTTTGTAAAAAGTTGATAAAATATGTGTTGTATTTGATGCTGAAACAAAACCATTTTTTCGCTCATATGTCTCGTATTTTTCTTCTTTTTGGTGTAACGCATATGGAGAAACTCAACTCTATATTCAGCGCGCCGTTTTCTCCAAGATTAATAATGCTTGAGAATGCAGTCGCTTCACCTAGGCGATAAAGCGTGGATATCCCCGATAAAAGTTGCGTTTTCATGCTGTACGCGGTGCGAACGCGTGTGTAAGTCATTAGGAATATTACAAACGGGAAAACTAACTCTGATGCGCCATATGGCTCCGGGAGAGAGAGCAGACAGGGCCTCGCTACAGGGTAATTTGCTGTGGTCCTGCGGTATCATTAGCAGAATTGACATCTCGCAAACTCTACACTTTACCTCCCATTTACCTATTTCAAACTCGACACCACGACAGATCGATGCCGGATTTGCATTCACTGACCCACAATGGGTTTTTGTCGCCTTTTTCTTATTCGCTCCAACCTTAATACTATCCTCGTTTATTTCAGTTTTTATGGTCGCACCTTATTTATGAGACCTGTTAATCAAAGTAACCTTTGTTTTTGTCGCAAAGTGACCGGTTTTGAACTCGCTGATCCCAATTCTAGAGAAATTATGGTATGAAAAGATACCTAAATGTTATTCCGATTAAACTGGAGCTTTCATGTGCTTGAAGAATGGGGGTTCTGGAGACAAAATCTCAATTTTGACATATTCTTCTGGCTTTTATTTTGACAATTATTTTCAGGTTATAACCTTTGGCACATCCCAGTGTTGAATTCCGTATAATCGAATAGGTTTGATGATCTAGTTGTAAATCAGGATGTTGTTATATAATGAGATCTGGAAGTTTCGACCCAGAAGCCAAAAAAAAATCTACACCAAAACATGTTGTCCTCTCTTTTTTGTGTGATTTTTTCATTTTAGCTCAACATTCATACTATGGCGTTTGCCACAATTGTGAAGTTTTTATTTCAGGGTGAATTTTTTGTGCATTGAAAACATCAGCCACACTGCCATCTAAATCATTTCATCGAGGACACTCCGTAGGATCTTAGTCTACACAGGAATTTCTCCAAGTTCGGTTTTTGAGATACTGCTCCAATTCCTGATTTCAAGTATATTATTCTGTATTCGATCTATATATATATATATATATATTGTTTTAATAATTCGTTTTTGGATAACAGGAGGATGTAATAGACTTGAATTCCACGCAGAAGGATCTGGCATATTTCTGTGCTCATTTTTTCTGAAAGTGAACGACCTCCAGTCCTCAATGGAATGCTTACCCGCACTGGTTGAAGGTAAATTTGACAGTTGGACTATTAACCGATATTAATGAACTCTATGGGGTTTATTTGTAAAAAAATTCTTTGAAATCTCTATAAAATACAATAGAGATCCTTCCATATGCGTCACAGCTACTTGCCTCGGGTCGTTCACATTCCAATATTTTCGTCGGCGGCGTGTGATTACGGCAGTAGCGTAGTGTATTCGTAAAAATACTTTCTCGATCTTGTTTTTAGCTTCGTTCAGCTATATCTTCTTGAGGTGAGTGTTTGGGGTACTTCTTGGTTCCAGGTTTTCTTGGGTCTTGTAGGTTGTAGGGGGGTCGGAAAGATTTTTCTGTGAATTGAAAAATCCACGATAAAAATTAGGTTATTTTTTGTGAATGTAAAGCTACGCTGGACATTGAACTACCTCTGATAGATATTCTGAAAGGACCCTAACTCAAAAGAAAAAATCTGAAAATATTTAGTTTAGTTTTTCCTTCACCGTATCTACAAATTTTTTGAATCATGCTACTTTTAGTACTCTTTATATAGATCGCCTCAGCTCATGAAAATATACCCTGTATCGTGAAATGAGTTTTTTTACTTCGAACACTATTGTTGTAATCCACGGAGTTACTGGGACACGTACAGAAATTCGGAAATGGGAACTTCAAAACTAGAGCGAGACAATAATTTTTACCTCATAGAATATGTTGAATTCAATTGATGCTGTAGGTTTTCCGGGTTATCATGCAACTGAAATAGAGAATGCATTACCAACTCCTAAAAGGTATCAGTCGTTTCTGAATTTTTCTTCTGTAATTCTAATTGACATTTTGCTTCTCCATTATTATTCTTGCCAATCCTCACGTCCTTCCTACTGAAAGCATTAGAAATGGTTGTAGAAAACTATATCAGAACCGAGATAATGGAGAGAAAGAGAGAGAGAGAGAGAGAGAGAAAGAAAGAAAGAGAGATAAAGAAAAAGAGAGAGAGAGAGAGGGAGCTTTGGCAACTAGGTCAGCATGCATACAGCATACCGAAAACATCACTCGAGCCAAAGGAAATTGCCATCTGCTTATTTTTAGATATACAGGGAGCATTTGACAAGTTACTCCTTTTATCATCCTCCATATCACTCCCCATATTTTGATGTGTTGGACTCACCATTTTTTCTGCATTATTTTCTCACTATGAAAACGTTTGGATTTTTCTTCACTTTCGTCAAAGTTGTTCGGAAAGTGCGGTGAACAAAATGTTTCTTCTGGAAATAGGTTTTTTAGCGTCTTTTTTTCACCCCCCTTTCCATTCCCCACATTTTGATGGGTTACACTCTCCACTTTCTTTTAGTTTTCTGTTTTTGAACTTTTTCCAGTTTTGTCATACTCTGCGCTAACCTCAGCTCGGGCGGTCTTTTCGGCCTCAGACCCGGTGCCTGGCTCTCCAATGTTTTATTGGGTTTAATATTACTCTTCTTTGCACTTTCACTATGTTTAGAAATGTAATCATTGTGTTTTTTGAGTTTTTCGGCTTCACTATTTCGCATCCTTTTCGGAGTTCGTCGGCTTCTAGTACCGAACACACTGTCTTTATCAGTTTCGGTGGTTTGGTTTGGTGAAATAATGTCTTTTTCACGGTTTTTGTCACTGGGTGATCCAGCGTGGCTTTTTGTTTTCAATTTATCCACGCTTTTGTTGCGAACTGCACCTCCATCGCTGGATTCTTCCATTGGGGGGTCATTTATTGAACTTTTTCAGCAATTCGGCTGTGGTTGTTTGTGTCCTTCCACTTTTTATAATCGAAATTGTTTTCACTTACATGGGTTTTGAAATCCTAACCTCACTTTTTCACTCTGGCGAACCAATATGGTCGAAATTCCTATAATCGGTGGTTATTGAGGGTCACAATGTCCTGCAGTTTTCCAGTGGCCAGATATCGTGTTAGAAACACTATTCTCACTATTTCTAGGCATTAGATCACTTTCAGCACAGTGTTTTATTGTTTTTAATTCAGCGAAGGAGTTTATTATTTACTTTTTCAACACTTTGGGGTTTATACGGTACTTAAAACTACTGAATTTCACGAAATTCGCGGAGCACATTGAAACTCTACCAACTACAAAATGATCCAATTGAATTGATCATTACCTCATTTGAAAAACTGAGGCTTTCTAACATGCTGAAAAAGGTATATTCGAATTAAAATATCAAATCACTGTATGTAGTGAGTTCATTATTTCATCAATTTTGCAGTTTCTATTTTTCTTATCGAAAACATACTAAGATATTGTATACATATAATTGTGAACATCAAAAAGATCAATATATCCAGAATTGAATGGAGTAGACTCTGACTTTTGATTGACAGTTTAAGAAGCAGCATCGGGTTCAAGGATCAGTTGTTGATCCCATCAACCGACCTGACCGAGTGTGATCCGTGTTGACATTCAAATTTTCCTCAGCTTTGAATACATCGAAAATATAATAAAAGAAGCGAGTCTTAGTGAGTGACAAGGGTGTATGGGTGTAAGGGCATTGGGTGACGACTTGGAAATAACACATATCTGCGTTTTATAACTCGGAGGATCGAGGCGGGCGCTTTTATTTCCGAAGCCCTTTGTCAAAAAATAAAAATATATAGAATAGATTTTCGGTGCTTTGCCTTTCTTTTGGTTAAATCGTTCCATTCTGGGGAAATAAAACTGTTCTTGGTTGACACATCATGGTGAAAATACATCATAATGAAATCATTCCAAGCACAGAGGAGTATATTTTCAAGATGTACAAATTTACATATATATGACAGTTTTTTTTCATCAAGCCCGAACAACTGGTAATTCATCATTCAAGCTGACCAACTCTTCTTCAAAATCCATTAACTCAATAGGCGAAGTGCATCGTAAAAATATACCATAGCTCAATGGATGAATAGTTATTAATATTCATATTATAATCTTTCAGTCAAAGAAAAACGTAAATAGATCCAATGAGTACCTCTTTTTACCTAATTTCTTGTATCGTCGGAGGTGGACGGAGATGCGCCATCACGTTCTGGGGTTTTTACCTCCCACAAGTTGAAAATGAAAAAAATGTTTATCAAGAAATCCTATGCAAGTGGAGAAGGGCAAATGAAATTATTTGCTCTGATGGGTAACTGCGTTTAACAATTGCCTATTGTCTTGGAAAATAATTAAATTGAATGTTTGTCAGTAACTAATCGTACTCTGAGTTTATTGACAACTAATCTAAAAACCATTCTAATGATACTTCTCTATTTCAGAAGTTAACGTTTCGGGGATTTGCCTCCATTCTCAAAACTAGTTTCATAGGCCTTTTCACGACTCGTTACGCACAAGCGCATCTGCGGGTAATATGAAAATTTCGGGCACATTTAGTAAATATGGCTGGACATAGGTTATTATCAGTGCAATTAAATGAAAAAATTTATTGATGGTGCTTCAACAGTTGAAGCACATATTTGTATCCAACTACGACGATGGTTGAAATGCCATGGCCGCCCACAGGGTAAAAAAAACAGAACTTGCAGGAAGATTAGTATAACAATGATATTCAAGTTAGATTGAAATTGATTTGTTTGAAAATATGAACAGGATGTTTATAAAATCAGATATGGAATAATCTGCGACTGAAAGATAAACTTTCGTCACTATCTTCCATCGTTCAAGATAACCTCTTTCAGATTTTTTCTTTCTCAATATCTATCACATCTAGTTCAATGTCCAGCGTGGATTTAGCCGGGGAAGTAGTTGTTTACTGTTAGATATTCACAAAACATAACTTCATTTTTATCGTGGATTTTTCAATTCACAGAAAAATATTTTCATTCAATATTCAATTCAGGCTGTTTCCTTTTTCTAGATTGAAATTAATTGATATATCAATAATTAGAAAAATAAAGAAAAATATTATTATTTAATTAGTTTTTGACGATATCCGAGACAAGGCTTTGGAAAACTAATAAAATAATACATCGAAACCTTCATATTCACGAGTTATACACGTATAAAGTGCCCGAAAAACATGGCGGAAGTTAAGGCATGCGCACAATTTTTTTTCTACAATGAAAAAGCTTATTCTTGTTCTCGAATGGATTACATTCTCAATATAGAGCTATTGCTTGAGTTTTACCTAGCGGATATCAATTGAAACCTGCCATATTCTTTCGTATGACACACTTGAAAGTTGATCACCATTCTGCCATTTCTTTTTTCTCCTCTGAGAAGGTGTAACCATATGCGGACCTTCGAAAAGCAGTTGTTCTATCAAAGCTGGAAGTTGGTATGAAGATACAGTTTCTGCTTCGAATGCGACCATTAGTTTTTGACTGTCATCTGTCAACGAAAGTGTCACTATTAAAAAATTACAGAAACTATATCGCACGAAACTGACTTGTCATTTGAAAGCCCTTGAAAAACTGTATCCAGAACAATCAAAATTATTTCTCCAACTGACATCTGTGAAAAATAAAAAATGTCAAAGTTCAAAAGTTTGCCATTTAAAATCTATCCGATGGATTAGAACTAAATTCGGCAGGGAGCAACCGTTTCCCAGTCTTGTACTACAAATGTGTAATTTTTCTCTTGGGCATTACCATCCGAGACTGCCGCTCATCCGGGCTTTGACTAGGAGGACCCGCGTTTGGTGCATGGCCGCTCAATTGACTGGGGTCAAATACCTCCCTTGGTCAATTGACCGATAAATTGGCTGTTGAATTAACCGATCAAATTGACTTCGTATAGTCCTAAAAATGGTGTATTGATGTTTAATTTCAAAATAACCCCATTCTTCCGAGGCACGTGCTGGTCAAGTTTCAGGGTCTCACACATCTGATTTTTTGGTTTAGTTCACTCATGAAAATGTTTGTATTATTCCATTCTAACATATGATCGCCATCAGACGTGAGGATGTGTTCCGATATTTTTGAACCAGTTATTTTTCGATTTCTTATATAATTTTTGTGTTCTTGCCGTACTAACAATGGTCTCGATGTTTCACCTATATAACGTTCACCGTAGGAACAAGGTATGTTATAAACACATTTTTTGTACTTTCATCGGCGTTTTTAGTTTGCATTGGACATAATGTATTGATTTCTGAAATATTTCCCTATATTGGTATATAGGTACCTACAGAAATGTCTAAATTACGTAAATTTTACCTAACATTTTTATTGGTTTTAATCCACATCATGACAATTTTTATTATGAATTCCAAGCTTTTTCGTTTCTATTGTTGAATAATTTCTAGGCTTCTGGAATTCGATATAATGTTCATTAGTCTTTAGAAGAGCTATACAGGATGGCGCGAATAATATAAATGTTGATTTGAAATCGCTCGGAAATATTGTGATTTCATAAAGGTCTTCCACGGTATGAATGTGAGTAAAAAATACTTTTCTGCTTATACGTGACACGTATAATCACATCAAGAAGTTTTATATAGTGAATTGACGAATTAAGATGCGAGTGCATAGTATTTTTGTTGAATAAAGCTTGTGAATGTACCTTGTAAGCTCACAATAATGATTTCACAATTTAATTGTGAATTCTCGTGAAGCTTGTATCATCACATAATATGAATACAGAATCAGTAAACAGAAACATTGTGAACTTTGATCTTGTGCTCTCACAATGTATTTGCTTGATGCAAATTTACCATTATTGTGGATTGTATTTTCACTGCGTATGAACTTCATCGGAAATGTTTTCTGCAGATCACTACATATTTTCGATATATGAGGTCCTTATCAGTGAACATAATATGACATTGGATATTGATACGGTGTTCTGGTTGTTATTTTTATTTCGCCTATTTCTAGTCTCTTTGGATAATTTTACTGAAATCATGCAGAATCGCTCATTATAATGAACACTTCTGCAAGACTACGAACTATACAGGGTGTCCCTGGACTTCCTCTTCTCCTCTCGGAAATGTATAGATGGGGTCAAAATATCACCAGTACTTCATATAACTTTTGTTCCTAAAGCCTTCGTTACCAAGTTATGGGCCCTCAAAGTTACAAAATGAAAAATATTTTTCTTTGATAATTTTCAAAGTGAATATTCAAAATCATCTAAATTTTGGTGATTGACTAAACAAATGAATTCCTTCGGTGAGCTTTCATGCAGGAGTCAGTTGTTTTGCTTCAAAGTCAGGAACAGACTACCCCCGATGGTCCACACCCCAAAACTTTGAAATTACTGGGATTTGTCAATATGTTACCTGGACAAAACTGGTCAAAATAAGGTTACCTGGACAATTTCCTGAATAAAAGTACTCGGGTGGAAAATCGATCGAAGCAACGATTTTTTATAAAAATGCATTTTTGTTCGACGACATCCAACCTGAGATGTCTACCATTATTCGAAAAGATTAATTTGTAATGAAAATAGAAATGATAGGTACAATGTTCATAACGAATTTTTATCATGCAAACACGTTTACCTTACAAAACTCATGGTGTAAATAATCAATTATCACAAAGAAATTGTCATGAGTACATGTGCTCCGATTAAACTATATAAATCTAGTGGTATAAAAAAATTAATTTTTGAAAATGGATAAGAAGACCGAACACAGTGAGTAAATAGAAACTAAAAAAAAACACAGTGAACAGGTGGAAAATTGATGTATAAATTGATAATCACATTTATCAAAAAGGCACATTCATAAAAAATTGAACAAAAAATACATCACGGCGGCCCACCATCGAATATAAATGATCCATGAGCTTGACATAGAAACATGGATAAAATTACTAACCAAGAATTGCTCTGTAAATTGGAAACGATTATAAAGAAAAACACAAGTGAAATAAAGGCGGAGATAAAATCTATTAACGACACCTTGAACCAAAAACTTGAAAACCTAGAGAAAAGAGTCTCCAAAATTGAAGAGAAAATCGTCTATATTGAGCGAGAAAACAAAAAGAATAATATAGTTATATTTGGTATAACGACAGACTGGGAAAATCTCCTAAATACCACTTTGGAACAACTAAATATGATTTTTGGATGTACACTGGACGAGAAGGATATAAACAACATCCACCTCATCGGGAAAAAAATACGATTATTGTAGAATTGATCTCGAATCTGCAGAAACAAAAAATATTCAAACATCTTTATAAGCTCAAGGGTACTGGCATCTCTATTACACATGACCTACGACCTGAAGATCGCGAACTAAATAGAAATCTAAAGGAAGCCAGGGCTAAAAACCAGAAAGCTCATATAAAAAACTTCAAACTCTTCGTGAATGCGGTACCATACACCATTGAAGAGTTGGAAAACTCCACCGATAGCCTGAACACAGAATTAGAATCTAGCTTACCAAAAATACAAGCAAAAACTAAAAGTGTTCCATCTACTCCAACAAAACACATCACTCCTCAAAAGAGCTCGAAGATACTTCTTCCATCAGTGAAATACCAGATGTTACAGAACCTCAACTGAAAAAACAAACTACAAGAACGGAAATACTGAGTCTAAATCACCAATTACAACGAAACCATCAACAAATAACCCCAACAGAAATCTAAGGTAAAAGAAATCAAGGAAACAAGATTAAGAAATAAACAGACCATAAATTAGAACTCTTGAACACTCAAATCCTCAGTAAAAGTTATTAGAATGAACTAAACGAATATTAGTATAAGCCCATAGACTAACACACTTACCTTTTAATACTTTTTAACATTGAAAGAAATCACACCGATAGATAGCAATCTATTGTAATGGATCCCTATATCGCCAATTTCGAAATAAAACAAATAGATTCCTATATTTTAAATACTGCATATGAAGTGAACGAAATTTTCACAGTGAACAATGAATCTCATAATTTCAAGCTCATACATAACAATATTCGAAGCATTGCCAAAAATTTAGACGAATTTGAAATCTTTATTCAGCAGTTTCAATCACAATTCGACTGTATCGTGCTAACAGAACCGAGATATATACCGGACGTCACGCTTTACAGCATGGATGGATATAAAACTATTTATAATGAGGGAAAGTTAAATCAGAATGATGGAGTGGTAGCCTACGTTAAATCAGATCTTTATCAATCCCATAGTATACATGAATTTAATGGATCATTTACTATCAAACTAAAAATTGCTTTAGGGGAAAATTATGTGATTGTACACGCCTTCTATAGGTCACCATCCACAAGTATCACTGAATTTATTGAAAATTTAAAATCGTACCTAAATAATGATAACGACCACCAACACCATTCGAAACTAATTGTCGGAGATATCAACATTGATATTCTCAATCACTCTGACCACTCGAATGAATACTTGGATGTCCTGAGTGAACATGGATATATATATATCGGGTATAAATAGTTATACAAGGGTACAAGGAAATGCAAAATCATGTATCGACCATATATTCGTGAATAATAAATCTGTAGACTTTAGCAACGTGATGCCAATTATTCTCTGCACCAGTATCACAGATCACTATTCGACCCTTGTGCAAATAGTCTTTCCAAATCAAAAAGAAATATTTGAGGAAAAAAATAAATATTTTTCCCAAATAAATAATAAACAACTTTTGAGAAAAATTCGTAAAATATCTTGGAGAGAAGTTTACTCGATGCCAAACATTGAATCAGCAACGAGTAAATTTATAGAAATAGTACAATCTTCCATAATGGAGTGTACGAAAAAAATTAGAATCAAAAGTAACGAGAGAAAACGGAAAAAATGGAAAAAATCTCTAATAAAATCTGTTAACAAAAAAAATTATATGTACAATCAGACTTTAAAGGATCCTTATAATGAGGAATTGAAACAAGAATATAAAACCTGCAAAAATATTCTAGACAAACTACTGAAGAATAATAAAAATGATTATTACAAGTCACGCATTAATGAAAATGCAAACGATGCGAGAAAATTATAACATCAATGAAATTTTCGGTTCGTACAAAAATAATGGAATACACCGGATTAAAGACGCCAAAAACAATATTATTACTAATGATGAACAAAAAAACTATTTTCAATAACACCTTCATAGAAATGGGAACAAACTTAGCAAGAAATATTGTCAAGAACGGTTCGAACGTACTAAAAGAGAAAACCACAAATAATTCAATTTTCATTTCTCCTACATCAGAAATCGAAGTTCTTGAAGTTATAAATCAACTAAAAAATGGCAAATCTCCGGGTGTCGATAACATAAAGGCAGAAACTCTCAAGGAAATTGCACCTCACATAGTCGGTCCACTCACTTACATAATCAACAGATGTATAGAATCCGGGAAATTCCCCGATGAATTCAAAATTTCAGTAGTGAGACCCATTCACAAAAAGGGAGATATTACAGACGCGAAGAACTATAGGCCTATTTCTCTCATCACAATCTTTAGTAAAATTTTTGAAAGAATACTGAAAAATAGGCTCTGTAGCTATTTACATAAGTATAGGCTACTATCTGATATGCAGTTTGGGTTTAAAGAAGGTAAATCAACCAAAGACGCTATAATTGAGCTTACAAATTATATTTACGGAGCCTTGGATGAGGGTAAACCTTGCCTTGGTGTTTTTGTAGATCTTGCGAAGGCGTTTGATACCGTGAATCACACCATACTACTATCGATACTTGAAAATAATGGGGTACGGGATAATTGTCTGAAACTTTTCAAAAGCTACCTTGATGAGCGCCAACAATGTGTCAAAATCAATGAAACCTAGAGTGAGTTCAGGAAAATCGAGTGAGGTGTGCCTCAAGGTACAGTGCTAGGACCTATAATTTTCTCGATTTATGTGAACGGATTATTTTCAATACAGTCTGAAGGAAAAATAGTTAGCTTTGCTGATAATACGGTAATTCTATACAAGGGAAAAGACTGGGTCAGTCTGAAAAACGATGTAGAAGTAGATATTTCTTTAATAAAAACATTTTTTGACAACAGATTACTAACTATCAATATTGATAAAACATTTTTTCTGCCATTTACTACTTATGAAACCACTTGGCCAGACTTTCAACAGCTCACTTTGACAGGTAACCTACAAATTTCTTCTATAAATACTATCAAATACCTCGGAATTATGATAGATACACATATGCGATGGGATCATCAAGTGAAGTTTGTCCTCAAAAAACTTCGTTTTGTTCTCCATAAATATAGACAATTAAATGATATTCTTGACCTGAAACAAAAAAAAACAATATACTACAGTTTAGTGGAAAGTCACCTAAGCTACGGTCTTCTTGGATGGGGGGGTATATATGAAACTTACCTACGCCCACTCAAGGTTATTCAAAAGCGCTTCCTGAAACTGATGTTATACAAAAGCTCAAAATTTCCGAGTGAACGTTTATATGAAGAATCTGATGTACTAAATGTCAGGAAGCTACACTTTAAAAAGAGCAATATCAAACAATATATGAATAGGGATAAACTGGTTAAACTTACCCACACTTATAATACAAGGCGTAACCTTCAATTCCAATGTCCTCGGACACACAGATCCATTGGACAAAGAAGTTATCATTATTTGGGTACGAAATTGTACAATAGCCTACCACTAGACATTCTAGAAAGTCGATCTATTTATTCATTCAAGAAAAAATTGAAAGACCTCTTAAAAAATACTTCAACACAATTGATACACGTCTGAAGAATTTACAAGTTTTATTGATAAACGACATACCTATATGTATGTTCGTGAACAAGTGTGATTTTATCTATTCATCTATTTATATAAACCCGTGTGTATAGTACATTTTTATCCATAATTTATATTAATCTTTTATATAGGAAATTTTTATTACAATAGCAAAATCCCATAACGTAGGATTTTAGATTTTATTTTGCATTGATAATAGAACCATTGTATGATTCCATGTCAGTATATATGTGTGTTCGTGGAAAAGTGTGAGTATGTCTGTAAACCTATATGTATAGATACTACCTCTTAATTGTTATTTATATTATTCAAATTCTTCCAAAATATTTATATTTATACTATAATGACAAAAACACTTTCTTAGAATTAAGTAATTACTATCATCATATTAATCTCATTTCTTTTGGTACACATATGTGAACCATCCCACAAACAAGTGTCAACTTCAGTGGGACATTCATGTGCTTATTTGCTACTTGTAGTCAATTACTGTAACCTGTAATTCATATGTAAACACCCGCAAATAAACACTATTCTATTCTATATTCTAAAAAAAATCGCAAGCCTCAAGAGCAAACAGAAATGCAAAATCCGCTACAAAAGCTGGTCGATATGACCCCTGTCTCTCTCAATACATCTTCTTAGTCGGCGCAAACACCCTCTCTTGCACTTGAAATAGCATGCCAGGGTCGTTTCGTATGGCTTCACAATGTAATGTAAATCTATTCAACAAGGCATCTCTGGTGTGAATAGGTGAAGCGTAAACGAGGCTTTTTAGATGCCCCCACAGAAAGAAATCCAATGGATTTAAATCCGGAGACCGCGGTGGCCATGAATATGGCCCACCTCTACCAATCCATCTATTGGGGAAAATATGGTTCAGATGGTCCCGCACAATCAAACTAAAATGAGGAGGAGTGCCATCATGCATAAACCACGTATCTCTTCGGGTTTGCAATGGAACATGTTCCAAAAGTCCATTCAAATCGTTCTGAATGAACTCCAAATAACGTTCTCCATTCAATCAATCATGTAGAACGAATGGACCTATAAGATGGTTTCCTATGATACCAGCCCAAACATTCACGTTGAATTTCTGTTGGTGTTTGGTTTGCAATATCCCATGGGGATTTTCTTCGGCCCATATGGGGAGATTATGAGAGTTGATTACTCCATCTCTACTGAAACCTGCTTCATCAGTGAATAAATCTCCAGTAATAAAAATCATATCCTCTCCTTGCTTATCCAGGAACCAATTGGCATATTCCAGTCGTGCTGGAAAATCTTCAGGTGTCATGGCATGTACCTTCTGGATGTGATATGGGTGGAGCAGTTGTTCCCTAATTATTCTATGAATAGTGGACTTGGATGTATGGAACTGTTCTGATAGGTTTCTGATGCTCATTGAAGGATCATCAGCGACAGCTTCCAAAATATTTTCCTCCAATACAACGGTACGCACAGCCCTAGGAGCGCCCTCACCACCTCGTTTTGGCAAAACTGAACCTACAATTATATCGAAATAAAACAACAGGCTCCAATTAATTATCCATTAGACATACATGTCTCCCTCAAGCTGCAATCGACACGCTCGAACGTTTCTCTTGCCGGTAACGTTCGATTGGGAAAATGCTCGGCATACAGACGACGGGCGTCTGTAGCATTACCAAATGCTTGTCCATACAATGGATGCATATCTGCATATTCGTTGAATGTAAACTGTTCGGCCATATCAAAACACTTCAAACTGTCCTATTAGAATATTGACAATACAATGACAACGCTCCACTCAACAAAACAAAATCGCATTCCAGTTGTCATTTTCTATCCACACTAATTTTATTTCTTTCTACAAGATGTTTTTGTCAACATCTGTGGAAGAAATTATTCCCTGTTATAAATGTTGTTGAATTAACGTTAGGATTAGTATTTCTACTGTGAAAATTTTTCATTTCAAATAATGGTGGACGATCGGGTTTGATGTCGTCGAGTAAAACTGCATTTTTATTGAGAATCGTTGCTCCGATCGACTTTTCACACGAGTACTTTTATTCAGAAAATTGTCTACGTAACCATATTTTGTTAAAACTATTGAAAAATTATCTGTCATTTCAATGTTTTGGGGTGTGGGCCATCGGGGGTAGTATGTTCCTGACTTTGTAGCAAAACTCCTGCATGAAAACTCATCGAAGGAATTCATTTGTTTAGTCAATCACCAGAATTTAGATGATTTTGAATATTCACTTTGAAAGTTATCAAAGAAAAACATTTTTCATTTTGTAACTTTGAGAGCCTGTAACTTGGTAACGAAGGCTTTTAGGAACAAAAGTTATATGAAGTACTGGTGATATTTTGACCTCATCTATACATTCCCGAAAGGAAAAGAGGAAGTCCAGGGAATTTTTTTCAGAAAACTGTGAGGTGTTCCAAAAAAATTTATTTATTCTTAAAACTCTGTATCTTTCAAACCACATTGATTTGTACATATACTGGGATGAACATTTATGGAATTTCATGAGAAATCATAATCTTTATTTTTCACATTTTTTTATCCTAGCATCCTGTATAAGCAATGTTTCTCCTGATTTCAGTTTGACATCTTTCTCAATATTTCTGAATACATATATGAATTTTCAGTATTCAGTTTTTCATGAAAAGGTCTTTATAGAATTTTGATGATTCTTCGGTGGCGACTTCGCCAAAATGTGTAATCATTGGTACTTTCACCATTTTCTACTATTTGTTGTGAACTTGTATTTCTTTAACCAAAATGGGGGTAATTGATCCCCATAAAGAATGGATTGACTAAAGACATCCCTATTCTACTGAAAACTATAATTATGTAGTATGATCTGATTTTCAGAAGATTACTGACGTTTCGATATTTATTTGACATCTCAGTTTCAAGGCTGATATAAGAAGTAAGGGGTTCACTTCTGATAGAAACATTTTTATTAAAATGTGTTTAAGAGTAACAATGATTTGTCAGACATTATCAATAATACAAAACAACCAACAGGGATATATTAGAATTCGAATAATATTTAGAAACAACATTAAAACAGACCAACCTTTTTCAATTATTCTGAGAGAAAAACTGATCAAATCAAGAATGATGAATTTTCTGACAAAATTCAATATATCCGAAACAGTATGGGTTCCTGAAAGGGAGATCGACACAAGATGCAGTGACAGACTCAACATCAAAGATATACACTGCTGTGGATTCCAGAGAACCTGCAATCAAAAAACATCGTGAATCTTGCACAGACTTTCGATACGACGACTTTGGAAAATATTTTCTTCGGAGGTATCTATTAACGTTCGGAAAATTATATGAAAGATCGAAAACGGTGTGTGAGAATTGTAAATGTACTCTAAACAACAAGAAACACGTTTATTTTGGAGTCCCACAGGGAACCGTGTTTGGCCCTATCCTGTTTTCAATTTATGCTAACGCGAATTAGTCGACTATCCTGTTGCTGGACGAATGAGTAATTCTGCGGACAATACGAGACTATTATCTTTAGGAACAAAAACTTTCCTACCTGAAACAGAAAATTATAGAATCATCTCCCCTGGTGCTGGAATTGTTTAGTTGTAAACTACTCACCATTAATCTTGAAAAAACTGTATATTTACCTTCATTTCCATATAGTAAAATATAATTTCATCATGAGGATGAAATGCTAGAAATATGTCCGACAAAACGGATACATTGTTGAGAGGCCACCTGGACAATGATATAAAACATCTGAAAATAATGTATCACGATTTTATACAGACCCATCTCCACTATGGAATCATAGCATGGGGAGGTGCAACAAACTGTCGTATGAGGCATCTGATCACAAAATAATATGGGAAGAAACTTTAGATATTCCAGTGAAATTGTACAGGGAGGCAGAAGTAATGGACTTTCAAATATTTGTGTTGATTCTAGTGATTTATCAAGATGGAACTAGATATAAAGTAGATGTTTTGAACATACCTCGTATGTTGGAGACAATAGGGCAAACGTGCCACGTATACCTTGCACCAGAAATGTATAATTGAATAGGTACCTGATTATCTGAAACCAAAACCCAAGAGATTGATGGATATACCTAGAAATGAAAAAATAATTGAGTTTCGTGAACTACCAATCACGTATATCTTTATTTAAAATAACAAAATTAGACGTGATATTTTTTCTTCTTCTATATTTTTTTATTTTATAAATTTTTATTCTAGTTCTTTTCACCTATAATTCTCCCCTCCATTCTCATGTTTTTCATTTAATGATTTTTCTTCAATTTTAATCAAGAATACCCATGCACAGGTTTTTTTTGTGGGTCACTTGAAATTGTTACATTTCTTGAATATTTATTATTATCATGTAATGAAGTGATTGTAACCCGTTTGAAGAAGTGAATAAATAAAAAAACGACATACGGCTTGAATTTAAAAACATCTTGATTTCTGTTAAAGTTGAAAAGGTAAGGCAACCGGTGTTTCATCATTTTCAGAAGTCTCGTGAAAACTGTCGTACGGACTTTAAAATTAATTTTCTGATTCCTACGGATCCATCTTTGAATTAGCTCGCCATGTGCCGTGAGCCATGAAAAAAGTCTACGCGACACTATCACGGGGTATTTCGTTTTCACCCCGTTTTTTTTTCTCAAGAATGTAATGCAGCCCCTGTGGCATACGTAGAGTACATATTACATTAGAGGGGAGTCATGCGAGAGAGGGGAAATGAGAAACGTACAAACTGTAGACATCTCCGTTCCCGATCATCAAACCAACGTGGCAGAAAAATGAAAAGCTAAATCCGGTTATCATAGCAATTTCCACGGCGCTCCACGTCAAATTCGTTCGGCGAGAAGTTACCTTTGCCTTGCACTCAAGCATTAAGCGTCGCTCGGGGATCACCTCACTTTCCGGGACACCACGGGCTATGGCATGAAGGAAGAAGAACCTTTTCGAATCACCGACACGACGACGAGACGATCTTTTATCATCGTTTAATCAAGTTGCAAGTAATTCCGTTATCGTTTGTTTCTTCATTCGTTTGTCGTCTTGTTGCCGGGATGATGTGATTGTTACGTGTTAAATCAAGCAGGCCAGTAATTATGGAGTATTATCTGATGGAATTTATATGGTGTACGAATGGAGTGCAGGGCGAGTGTTCAAGAGGAATATATCAATTAAAATAATTTCTCTACACACTATTTTATAAATGCGAATGCAAACCAATTGGGCCATAATGTTTGTAACATATGGAAAAAAATTCATCGTGAGAGCTACACAGAAATAGTTATTAGGAAATCATTTCTGCATATCTAAAAACCGATTTTGACATATGTCACGTGACCACTAATACTTTGCCCATTCGTGATGATTTTCTCAAAATTGCCGCTATACCGGGTGACACAGAATATCGGGCCACCCCTGTAACTTCTGCATTGGTGAACGGATTTTTCTGGAATTCGGTACAGTTATATAAGCAACCATTTCGAGTTTGATCACATTACAATCCAATATGGCGGACTTCCGGTTTTTCTGGAAATGCCAGTAACTTTGTTTTTTCAAATGGAACACCCTGTATATTTTTACATATTCAAGTTCAACAGGTCAAAACAAGTCCAAACCTTATATCAAATGTAATTTTTTTAAACAATTGATATTAAAATGGTTTTTTTATTTTACCTCATGGATAAATGAGATTTGGTCGAAGCTATTCACAATGAGTCGCAAATAACAGAAAAACTTAATTTTTTCTGAAAAATTATTTTTTGTGTCACTGGTTAATCAATTCAGTCACATCACATTTTGATCAAAAATTCATTTTTTTCAAATGAAACCTCCATGGGCCACCTACCTGTCTCTCTAGAACATTCATTAATGAAAAAATGACATATCATTTTTGTATTTCGGTGCAGTAACAAATTGTATAAATTCAAAAATCTACAACTAGTTCATGAGTTTTCTGGCAGTTCGAATAATTTTTCAACTTAGTAAGCTGTGGAAAACAACATTTCTGAATCTTGTGTAAGTTATACTTATAAGCACGATAATGGTGTTTTTTTTTTCTAGCGTTTTCTCGACTCACATTGCATTGGTATTCCAATTTCCGCGTCGAAGCGGTTGGATCAAAATCGACATAAGCAAAACATTCATTTCTGCCTCCCTACATACGATCATCTTCTCCATTGTTGGGTTCTTTTCGGAATCTTCTCTCCACATTTTTTGAAAAGGTTCTTTGTGGGTGTCTTCTGTGTGGGTATCGTTCAGCGTATAACTGACAAGCGGCGACAATGTTTTCAAGACATTCTCCGTAAATTAATAACATATCAACCTGTTCACTTCTTGTGAACCTATAATTTTGATTTTACATTTCTACTAAACTAATTCCCGGAAGTTAACTAATTTTCGAGAGTTGAGATGACAGAGGACAGCGAAACACAATTAGTTGACAAGATTCAGAAATGTTGTTTTCAACAGCTTACTAAGTTGAAAAATTATTCGAACTGCAAGGAAACTCATGAACTAGTTGTAGATTTTTGAATGTATACAATTTGTTACTGCACCGAAATACAAAAATGATATGAAATTTTTTTCCATAATGAATGTTCTAGAGAGACAGGTAGGTGGCCCATAGGGGTTTTATTTGAAAAAAAATAATTTTTGATCAAAATGTGATGTGACTGAATTAATTCATCAATAAATGACACAAAAAATAATTTTTCAGAAAAAATTATGTTTCCCTGTTATATGCGACTCATTGTGAATAGCCTTGACCAAATCTCATTTATCCACGAGGTAAAATAAAAAAACAATTTTAATTTCAATTGTCTCAAAAAAATGACATTTGACATGAGGTTTGGACTTGTTTTGACCTGTTGAACTTGAATATGTAAAAATATACAGGGTGTTCCATTTGAAAAAACAAAGTTGCTGGCATTTGCACAAAAACCGGAAGTCCGTCATATTGGATTGTAATGTGATCAAATCCGAAATGGTTGCTTATATAACTGTACCGAATTTCAGAAAAATCCGTTCACGAATGCAGAAGTTACAGGGGTGGCCCGATATCCTGTGTCACCCGGTATAGCGGCAATTTTGAGAAAATCATCACGAATGGGCAAAAAGCGGGGTTATTTTCTAACATAGCAAAAGAAGTTCATTGAAAAAGTTGTTTAAAAATCGATTTTCAGCTCATATGCGAAATTTGAAATTCCTATCTGAAATAATTGAAAATTGCAGTTTTTTTCAAATAAAAATTATTTAATCAATAAAATTGAACTTTTCAGGTTTGTTCCCAAATGCTAGTTTTCACTATGACTCTTGCTGTAACAATGGTTCATATCTCACAACTTATGGAGAAAAAGGAAAACAACGCAGTACAACGTGGAAACTTGAGATTTTTTACTTAAGCTACTTCATTTTTATTATTTCCTTCAAAATGATTATAGTTTTAATTTCTACCAAACAAATAAGGTTTTTTAAAAATAAAGTAAAAAACGAAAATAAAAAATATTTGTTGAACAGAAGGGTAATAAATAAGAACAAATATCGGTAAAATAAAACTTGTTGCATTAAGCTTTTAATACGAAAATGTATTGTTATGACTATTTACCGCTCTCCATGTGGAGATATAAATATTTTAAAGAACAATATTTCTGCCATGCTACTAATATTGTCAAAAAAATTCAGAACGTTCAATATTCAATATTGACTTTGCCATAGATTC
Source organism: Gonioctena quinquepunctata (assembly GCA_018342105.1). NCBI lineage: Eukaryota > Metazoa > Arthropoda > Insecta > Coleoptera > Chrysomelidae > Gonioctena > Gonioctena quinquepunctata. Next base: position 921,918 of record JAFIRS010000169.1, read on the forward strand.
TAAACACAGTCAAGATATGATAGAACTATTCTCATCTCTTGGCCTATCCAAACGAATTTTGGGCTACACTAGGATCTATGTTAATTCGAAATCATGCATCGACAACATGTTCACAAATTTTGAGGTTAATGCAGCCACAATCTCTGACTTCCATCTATCAGACCACTATTCCCAAATTCTAAAAATATCAACATGGAACAAGACGCCACATCAAAATATAAGATTATTTTGAATAAAAATGTTGCCAACAAAACTCTATTCTATAATCACTTTAGAAAATTGGAATGAACTCTATGAATAACGTGAGTCAAATGAGATGATCCAAGTATTCTAAAACATCCTGAACTATATGGAAGTTTCATTTCCTCCCATGAAAGTCAGAATGAATTCTAGAAGTGACCCTAGCATTTACTCATATCAAGAAGTAATTGTTGCAAGAAATGAAATCCAGAAACTGAACAATCAATTGAAACAGTTCAATAACAGCGAACAAATAAAAGTCGATTTTAAATCAGAAAAATATAATTACGAACTATTACTTATGAAAATGAAGAGAGAACGGGCGATGGAACAACTGAATGAATCAAACAATAAACAAAAAACTATCTGGCAACTTATAAATAAAGACATAGCTAGTAATAATTGCATAAATAGCTCATCTTGCCTCACTTCAGAACAGTTCAATTAATTCATTTTCAAGCTATCTTCAACAAGTTCCATGCAATGCTGACAACTCAATGCATTTCTCTCTAACTGAGAATACAGAGGTGAAAGAAGTCATCAAATCCCTGAAAAACTCCACATTGGAATTTTCTTTTTGAAGTTTAAAAATATTTTCAAACTTCAAAAAGAAAATTCCAATGTTCTTCATTGTATCAAATTCTTTTTAATTTTTATGTTAAATAGTCTTGAGAAGAAAAATAAAGATTTTCGAAAGCTCGACTTAATAATGAAGAATATAATTTATAGTGGTCATTACTGACTGTATTCCCAAATATAATTTTCACGGAATATATTACAGTCAAGAATATGATTGAATCATATATATATATATATATATATATATATATATATTATATATATATATTGTTTCTTTTTGTTTTTATTCATGACGACAGTAGCAAAATGAGAAGAACCATAAATTTAAAACAGTCCAAAGTATTTTCCATATTCAAATATTGAAACTTATTATCACCACTAGATTCGGGGCATTCATAATATATTTGCATGCATAATTAAAGTAGCACCGTCCCCCTTTTTAACAGTTGACTTCATTACGAGACTGAAGAAAAGAAAATTCGCCCCTGAAATGAAACATTTCTGTAATGCAACGTGAGTAACGAATCCTATAGAGGATTTTCAATTGTTTCTTTGATCGTTAACATGAGATGAGGAAAACAGTCTAATAAAATTCGCTGTACGTAATCCTCTCTTTAGCATATGGCGGGGTAACTGATCTGAACAAAACTCAAATATTTGTCGGCATTTTGAGCAGGGGTAAAAGAAAACCGAAAGGAAAAAGAACACAGGCCGTAACAAGCTTCACCTCAGGATCACCAGGGGCGTTCCGAAAATAAGTTATTGAGTGATTGATTTGTAAAAAATTCTCTGGCTCAGATTGGGACTCACTTATGTTTTTCACAATGTTTTTTTAAACCCCCAAGTCTCTTTAATGGAGCCCAATTTCGGAAAAATGAAGCTAGAAAGATGTTGAAGGTTTTGTTACATAAAAGCCTAATTACTCATTTTGAGTACATCAATAACACAGGCAGACATGACTTTTATTGTTTAGAATATCAAAATATTTTTAATATTTTTTCAATCCACCGCTATTTTTGACGTATCACATGAGATTTAAGAGAAAATCCATTCAATTGATATTTTTAATTATTGGGAAAAAAATTTTTTTTTAAAAATTTTTAATTTATATATATATATATATATATATATATATATCAATTCAGTGAATGAACAAAATGATTACTCATTTGAATTAGTATTTTTAGTGAAGGGATCACCTTATTTTGTAGAATTTACATTTTATTGAATTAATAAATTCGTCATAAATACTTGTTTGAATGAACATTTTTGTTAAAGCAATCAGCAAATTTATTGATTCACAAATAATTACATGTGAAACAACATTTCTGCGAAACGGTTATGATAGATGGTCGAATAAGAATTTGGTCCATGCAAATTAGTTCATTGAAACTTTGAATTTGATCCAAAACCAAGAAATAATTTTACTCATTTAGAGATTATATTTTGTCGTGCATACACGACACTTTTATTCGTTTGATTCAAATTAAATTTATTTGATTCAACAATTTGTTTTTTCTGTGTACACAATTTTAATAAAATTATTGGGTTTAGCTCAACGCTCTTTTCGCTAGTTCATCACAGTGACATGAGAGAGCATATTATTTTTTGAGCTAGCAGCGCTCATTCTTAACACCAAGGAAGTAAAATAAGCCATTACCTTGAATCTGTTTATTTATGTTTTATTAAAAATGTTTACATAGGATTGAACTTTGAACTTAGATCATGGACTCCATAAAGAATGTACTATTTGTGATTGTGACCGAGCTGGAACCTTGGAGAGCATTCAAAGATGTCAATAAAATAATTTCCTTGGTTATCATACACATCAAGACTATGAAAACATTGTCACAACGTAGGATAAGAAAAAGATGAAAACACGGTACCAAGGTCGATGGAACGTGAATATTATTGCTAATTACTGCAATTTTCTCGATGAAATCTATTGAAAATAACTCCAAGACGTACTTTTACGGGGAGACGAAAAAGAAATCATGCAGAATGAACCTAATACCACGAAAATTTATAATTTCAATTGTTTATTTATATTAACTGAAATAATTTGATTTTTCAACTGAAAACTTAATTTTGTCTTCATTTATCCATATAATATTTTTTGCGATTTGTAAAAAAACCTGATGTGATGAAAAAAATGGTGCGTGTTACTGAATTCTGGGCATCAATATTGAAACAACGATCTAAAAGTTTTTAAATGCGGGCCTGTGTAATTCGGGTACAGAGAAACTCCAGCAATACCAGAAGATTTTACAATTTAAAGAGGAATTTTCAGTATCAGGCCTGTGTATTCTATAATTCCTCACCAAATGGTCTCAGGTAATAATAAACTTATTCCTTCGGTTGATCAAATGAAAATGATATTAGTCCAAATTAAATTTAATGAAGTGTGGTATGCATGCAATTTTTGAACACTGAAATACACAGTTGAGTTGGATTTATTGCTCAAGAAATAATTATACAAAATGAAATTTCCTTCTAGTTACTTTTCTTTTAATATTTCCATGACTGATATATCCTTCATATCTGAAGTTAGGCAAATGATATAATCTGAATGATGATCTTTGTTAATTGAACTCAATAAAACTTCAAAATCAATAATTAGTTTGAATAATGAATTATATTCAGTTTAGGCTAGTTGTGCTGGAAAAAAATTTTTTGGTATAGGATATTCTTGATATTATTGGCAGAGTGAAATTTGTCTCTCTATCGAATAAATATCTGATATTGGGACAAATAAAACATTGTAATTTCATAAATATGGATTGAATGTTTATCAATACCGTTGCAATAATCGAAAAAAAAAAACAATATAATATTGTAGCTTCGTTAAAGTGTAGTGGAAGAGTATGCTTGATTTTACTCTCACGTACGAATAAGCGTTGATTCTGCCTTTTTGCAGAATTATTATTCTGTAGTCAATATTGAAACTGTAATATTTTTTTCAAAATTTGGAATCAATATTCGTACAATATTGATTTGATAGTGGATGAAAAGTATTTAAAATAGGTCAATCGAATCTTGGAATATTTATTTGGATTATATATAATGAGATAATGTATTACATTTTACATGTATACTTAGAAATGTCTGCATATCGCATCGACAATAAATGTTCATTAAAAAAATCCTATGTTGGGCGAATACTGAATCGAAGACTTTGTATCATCAACATATAAAGATTTTTCGACTCGATATTGAATTGTTGCAAATCCATATTGAAATTACAACATCAATTGCTGGTTCACTTAGACAATTGTACTATGAAGATTGTACCAAATTGAAGGAAAAACCCATGTTGAATCACTCAATGATTTGGAAACGTTATTGTTTTTTGAGAATATTGTTTAGTAAACAAAACTTCCATCACAAATTTCTTTCAAATCGGTGTGAACGCTATACTGTACAACGTGCAAGACATATACACACGATGAAAATATTTTGGTTGCTTCATTCTAAATAAAAAAAAGTAAAAATTTTGGATTTACATGTAAGTGCAGTTAAAACAATAAAATATTGCATACTCAAAAATAAAATAAAAAAATTTCAGACGTTTTTTTTTATGATTTTAGGCAATTCGATTTGTAATAAAATCTCGAACTCGTATTTTCGGCGATTTGCAATATATTCTCCTATAATCGCTTGCAAGTAAAAAATGGCTATGGAAGGATTAGAATTCAATAACATATACACTACTTGAAAAAGTTATGTTCCGCCCATGTACGTTCGATTAAAATACGTCAATTTATTCAGTTTTATGAATAATTTAACGTTAAGAATACATTTTCTCGGCTAGGTTTTGCCAATTTCGCTCGCTGGTTTGAACTACATTGTGATTCCTCGTGCATTGGTAATGCAATTATATATCAATCCACTTCTAACAACGGATGCCAATTGAATTAGCAGTGGTCAGCTATCAAATCGGCCTAATAGAATGCTTTCCGAATCATTCCCATTTGAGATCCAACGGAAGTGGGCAAGATCGTTGTGGCAGAAATATAATGGAAAGAGTCGGAAAAAAATTAAAGTGGCCAGATTGATATGTATAAATCGTGTTTGATTCATTTTGGAATGAAACGTCCGAACGTATGAATTGATATCCTGATTCACTACTTGGAAATCCTTATACTGACCATCACGTTACAGTTTACAGGTTATTGGAAGTGTGGTTTGAGTTCACATAATCTATTATTATGTAATGTAGTCATAATTTTCTTAAAACACCACCAGAACCTATTTTGATTGTTATGCAAATTCCATCTCAATTTATACTCTAATCCGCTTTCTCTTTGAAGAATTGGAAAAAGGGATCACGTTTTTCATTATCAAATTGTATTTGTGTAACAATTGAAATATCAATAAATTGAAAATTCTTGTTGATTCTGAATTATTTCGAAATTTGGGAATGTTTACCATTATATAGAAATTTCCTCTTTGAATTGATGTCCTTATGTTTTGGGTGATATGATTCGTAAATGAGTATGAAATAGAAATTCTGTAAGAATTTGGGAGCATTAATAACTACAATTGAATTATTGTGTGAAGCTTATTTTTTGAGGAGGAATACTCATTCTTGACATTTTTTTAGGTTTATAATTTTCTACAATCCGAAACAAAATTAAATGGATCCATTTGATTTTGTTTTGAGATTGCGGAAGGTTATAATCCCAAAAAAGTTTCAAGTACAATTGAATTGCTGCAATCGATTTCGAGAACCAGCCGGAAAGTTTGGACCATTAACCAGATATTGAATTCAGATTCCAAGAAAGAATCAAAGATTGTGAAGGTAAACAAAATTTTGTTTTCGACTAGTAGATGTTTTGCCAACGGTCGAAAGTTTAGCTGGAAACTTGAGGTGCTTGAGATGAACCTTACCTATTTTAGTGGTGAAATTCGAGACCATTTCCTGAGATCCTCGGGGAAACGGCAAGAAAGCCATACTTCAAACACTAAGCCACTGACCAATGAATTTACGTAGAATATGCATGATTCTCGGTGATTTTCTAAGTCCGAGGCTATGTTCCAAAACCTTACTCAGAGTTTACTCGCACTGATCCTAAACTCACCCAGATAAATTATACTACATGCCAAACATCTCAAAACCTATCGATTCACTTCAATATTCCAAAACTTACTCTAGAGCGAGACTAAGGGTATGTCAACCAAGATGGACAAAAGGGTTGGAGTGGGAGTCATGGGTCCTAGGTTCAGGCTCTAAAAACTCCTCGGCAAAGCTCCAATAATCTTTCAAACAGAAATGCTTGCTATAGAAATATGCGCCCAAGAATGCCTAGCAAGAAGCACCAGACCGGCAAAAATCAGGAAGCCGAGCAGAACTAAAAGCTCTAAAGTCACACACTTGTGAGTCTAAGCTGCAACCTATTCCTGGGACTGGCTAGGAAGTAGGTCTCTCTGATGTGGGTGCCAGGTCACAAAGGAATCAAGACGGCCTTGCCAGAAAAATGGGAGAACACTCCCCGTTCCACAACCCTCTGTGGTCTTCACAAAGCTCTCATTTAGGAAAAGTTTGGACGCTGAAAAGCTAACCAAATCAAATCCCATTGGAATAAGGTTTCAGGACAAAGATAAGCGAATAGCTTCTCGAATTGGACAAAAAAGACTGGCCAGAGTAAGGTTGATGATGACATTTTGACTAATTCTCTAAGCACTCTAGAACATAACAAAAAAATGCGAGACTTCTCTCTGTTCTACAAATACGTTCATAGCAGATGTTCCTCCCTTATTCCACACCCAACAGTTTCTGTCAGACAAACCTGATAGATGCTGTCAGTCCAACAACATTGCATAGGTTATATCGCTTTATTAGAAACCTTTTTTTTTTGTTCAACGACACAATTTTGGAATCCACTGAGTTTTTTCACAACGAATCCATTTCCTTATTATCTCGTCCCTCTCGTCCCAAAATATTTGAAAAATGTCTAAAAACCAGATTAACCAACATTTTGAAATCTAATAACTTATTATCTGAAAATCAATTTGGTTTCACAGAAGGAAAAAGCACTACAGATTCAATATACAGTCTAACATCAGAAATAACACATAATCTCAACAACAACAAAAAAGCAATAGTAGTTTTTATAGACCTGGCGAACGCATTCGATACAGTACCCCATGAAAAACTTACAGATGTATTAAACCACTCTGGAGTCAGGGGTACTGTATTGGAAATTTTCAAAAATTACCTTTTAAATAGAGATCAATACGTAAGAATTAATGAAAGCATCAATTCACCTCAAAAAATAAAGATCGGTGTTCCACAAGGTTCAATCCTGGGACCAATCCTTTTCATAATATATATAAACTCCCTACTTAACACAAATATTGAAGGAAAAATACTATCTTATGCAGATGATACAGCTGTTATATTCACGGGAGGAAAACTGGGAAGAAGTCGAAAAACATGTAAAAGAAGGTATGAAGAAGATGAAAAACTGGCTACAAACCTTCAAACTATCATTGAACGTAACTAAAACAAATTACAAATATTAGTAGAAGAAAACACAAATTTTGAAATAACATCAGTATCAATAACAAAGTATCTAGGTGTGATAATTGACCAAAATCTTGAATGGACAGACCACATAAACTATCTAATAAAATTCGGAAATTGATTAGAAAGTTCTACACTAAGATAGAGTCACTTATTAGGTATGGTATAATAGTGTGGGGTGGAACATACAAAAACAACACAAAACCATTATAGGTAATACAAAATTACATCTTGAAAATAATTTTCAACAAAAACAGATTGTATGCCACCAGTCTATTATACAACGAGAGTATCTGTGATATGGGTTGCCTATATATCCATTTATCATGTTCTTATTTTTATAAATCACAGAATTTAAAAAATTTCATTGATCATCAGTATTCTACCAGATCGAACACCAAAAAACTATTGAAAATTCCACAATGCAATACAACCCTTAACCTAAAATTTATTGATACTTAGCTCCTAAATTTTATAATGTGTTGCCCATAAATATTAGAAATATAAATAAATTGAACATTTTTAAGAAACAATGTAAAACATACATTGTCACCAACCTCGAAACATTTAGAAATATCCTCTAATACCTCTCAACAAGCAGTAATAAAATATTTCAAATTTTAATTTCTATTGGCTATAAATTTTATATTTTAATCACATATTTATTTTATGGTAAATTAAGTTTATGATTGCAATTCAATTAACTAACTATATGCTCCGTATGCAATCTTAAGGCACATACAGGTGTTGTAACATCTAAGTGCATACAATAGATTGTATAAATGTATGTCAGAAAATTATTAGATTTTCCGGGAAACAATACCAATGGACCGAACATTGTAAACATGGTAATCATGTTATGATTGTAAATTGTTAACTGAAATTATTAATTGTTAATTGTAATTATAAATTGTAAATTGTATTGAATCTATGCAATGGGGTTCAATAAATAAATAAATTAAATAAAAAGTTAATAAATAATTAAATAAATGATGTTCTTTCAAGAATTTCACTGGGCCCAACATTTCCCAAACATACTTGACTGTCACGGGGTTCTCACAAACATAACGGGGCAACCTTTCGAAGAGCCACAACTTTGAAAAAAATTATAAGCTCTCTAACATTGAGAAATAATTGAAATCGGTCTTGTGGATCCTGATATCCTTTGGTACATGTAAACAACTCACAATCTTTTTATTATTACTAATATGTAAAATCCGTAACGATTAGCGACACTGTATGTTTTTATCGACCCAAGAACGCACCGGCTCGTGCTTGTTGATTTTTCGCTATGTAACAAACCAAAAAAAGAATATCACGAGTTATTTACCATGGAGCAGTTTATGGGTCTTTCTGATGTGTAATGCCTCGATACAAATTTTGATTAATAGCTAAAAGAAGTGATTTCAATTTTTATTTTTTCCAGGGAACTTGATGGTATGAAATCATCTTGATCTTATCACAAATTCCATTCACTGTATCATCGTCCGCAATTAATTGAATACTTGACAATGAACCCATCTAAGACCCCCTGATATTTATGCAAATAGACTAATAGAAAATCTGTCAAGAAGGAATAAACCATAGTCCTGAATATATATCCAAAGAATAACGAAGTCTTAATCCGCAAAAAAAACTATTAACTTTTTGTTGGATTAAATAGCCATCTACATACAGATAAGTGTGGGCTATTATCTAAACTGTCAGCAGATGCGGTATTGCGGTTCTCCAGCGGTGAAAATAAGTTTTGGGTTAAAGGACCCTTTCGAGGGTAGCGACATAGCGCAGACATCGAACTGCATTCGGTTATTCCGAATTCGTTTCGTGTCTAGTAAAAACTGTTCGAACTTAAGAATAATTAGTGAAGTTAAACTTTCGCTCGAATGGAAATTGGATGAGGAACAGCATTTACCGGCGTGATTTTTTGGCATTTACTACAACCCCCATCAATCTAAAGAGTGTGCGAGAAAGCAAGCTCATTAGTCTGCATCGATATGTCACTGGGTTCATCAAATGATTTTTGGATCGGAGTTCCTTTACGCGATTTGCGGTAGATGTTGACTGCTAGAAATCGTCACGTAAGAAAAAAGCGTTATGTTTTTTCCATGCTACTTTCCCACTCTCTCTCCATCTGTCGCTTTCTATTATATGCGAGTCTGTGTGACAAAGAGTCTAGAGCCCTTACTCATACGATTCCGAAGATGTACGAAACCATCCGAACTGCTGTTCTGCTTGCGGGAAATTTAAAATGATACATGAGCGGTAGGATATCTATATGATTACTAAGTCGGATATTACCGTTGAGTGGTAATACGTGGAAGATATTTTTGTTTCTTTAATATTTCTATATAACGTGTGTTTAGATGATTATATCTTCTTTTGGACATGATTTCTTATGTTTTTTGCATGCCTAAGTTGGATTAATGGTTCACATTGAATATGTGGCACGTCAATTTGATATTATACAGGGTGATTCAAAAGTACTTTGACAAATTCCAGGAGGTGATTCCTCACAATATTCTAATATGAATTGTTCAATTAAATATATGTCCGGAAACGCTTCGTTTCCAAGATACAGGGTGTGGAAGTTTTATTTTTATTTTGGTTTTTTTCAAATAACTTTCGAAATACTGACCTTAATTAAACTAAAATTGGTTTGAGAGGTTTTTTGAGGTGTCGAATTCGAACCTGATATTATTATTGCTCTTACTCGTAGGGGACGCCACCAACACGTCTTTTACTTTTTTGATGATTTATAACTTTTTGAGCGTACTTCTAGCACATTTTCCAGTAAACAAAATCAATTCCTCTATCATATCTACGTAAAAAAGCTACCCCCCTTACAAGTCGCTATAAGCAATCGTTTTCTAGATATTTGGACTTGAAAATTTCAAGTCTATTATTTGATAATCGATGCGTGTTGAAGTTATTACCATTATTTTGCATTTTTCACAAGAATGCTTAGGAAATGAATTTGACGTTTGAGTAAGTAGTTTTGGTAATTACATTTTATGTGACAGTTAAACGTTTTGTTGTTTTGTTGGAGTTTCTGTATGTTTTGAAACACTAATTTTGAAAAAATGGATTATTTAAACTATAATGCTCATTTAGCCGATATGCATTTCGTTTATGGCCTTGCGGATGGCAATGCGCGGGAAGCAAGACGTATTTACCAGGAGCGAATTCACAATCGAGTACTGCCTTCAGCTCCAACATTTACCAGTCTCCACCGTCGTTTGGCAGAAAAAGGTAGCTTTAAGAGGGCAGCTGATACTATTGGAAGACCACGAGCAGTCCGAACCCCAGAATTGGAAGAAGCTGTTTTGAACGCTCTCGAAGAGAATCCAGAAACAAGTACAAGAATAATTGCTGAAGCTCTCAATTCTTCTCAGTCCACAGTTTGGAGAATTATCCACGATCAACAATTTTATCCATACCATATTCAAAGGGTACAAGATTTTTCCCCAACGCATTACTATGTGTCAGTGGTTTTTGAGAAAATTGGCTGGAAATCCTCAATTTTTAAGATATGCACTCTTCACGGACGAGGCAAACTTCCCCCGAAATGCTATTACAAACTTTCATAACAACCATGTTTGGGCTCTGGAAAATCCGCACGCAGTTAGTGAAAGACATTATCAGTATCAATTTTCTGTAAATGTATGGGCGGCAATAATTGATAAATACTTGATAGGTCGTTTCTTTCTTCCGTTCCGACTGAATGGCGCAACTTACAGAGACTTTTTAGAAAATGAATTGCCGGGACTACTTCAGAATGTGCCATTAGAAATTCGTATCCGCATGTGGTTCATGCATGATGGGGCTCCGACCCATTTTAGCGTTGTAGCCAGGGAATTTCTTAACACTGTCTATCCAAATCGATGGATCGGTAGGGGTGTAGAAGAACCTAATCAGGCGTGGGCACCAAGGTCCCCAGGTCTGAACCCGCTAGATTTTTATTTTTGGGGACATTTGAAGTCATTAGTTCATAAAACTCCAGTAGCGAACGAGGAAGATCTAAGAAACCGAATAGTAGACGCCTGTGAAACAATAAGAATCAGACCAATAATTTTTGAGCGGGTACGAGATTCAATGACTAGAAGACTGAATGCCTGTATCTCCGCTGAAGGTGGTGGACACTTTGTATACAATTTTGTTTCCTTTATTTTATTTTATTCTACATATTCAAAATTTCTTGGAATAAAATGTTGATATTTCTTGCAAATTTTATTAAAACAAATACAGATTTTGCACCCTTGATACAAAAATAACTATTTCAAACGACTAAAAATAAATACGTCAAATTCATTTCCTAAGCATTCTTGTGAAAAATGCAAAATAATGGTAATAACTTCAACACGCATCGATTATCAAATAATCGACTCGAAATTTCCAAGTCCAAATATCTAGAAAACGGTTGCTTATAGCGACTTGTAACAGAGGTAGCTTTTTCACATATATATGATAGAGGAATTGATTTTTTTACTGAAAAATGTGCTAGAAGTACGCTAAGAAAAGTTATGAATCTTCAAAAAAGAATAAGACGTGTAGGTGGCGCCTCCTACGAGTAAGAGCAATAATAACATCAGGCTCGAATTCGACACCTCAAAAAACCTCTCAATACCAATTTTCGTTCAATTAAGGTCAGTATTTCAAAAGTTATTTAAAAAAAACGAAAATAAAAATAAAACTTCTACACCCTGTACCTTGGAAACGAAGCGTTTCCGGACATATATTCAATCGAACAATTCATATTAGAATATTGTGAGGAATGACCTCCTGAAGTTTGTTAAGGTACTTTTGAATCACCCTGTATAACGAATAGCATTATCAGGAATAAAATACCTTTTACTGTGGCGGTGGAGTTTGGAAAAAGGATATATAGATATAGTATTGCATGGTATAATGACAATTAAATGTGATGGAATAGAAAACGTCAACTTTCAAAGTGACAAATATTGAGAAAAAAAAACACAAAATGGTGGATACATGAGATTGATGGGAACATATTCTGCTACCTCGATATTAATTGATTTATTGGATCGTTTGGAACCATGGAGGGAGCATAATGCTTTTTCTTTACGTGACGAAAATATACAAATATAAACAATCTAAATCTCCATATCGAATTGCATTCAGAGTTGAAAAAACCTGAACAATCAGCAAACATAAAATAAAAATGAATATAAAAAAATATGGTCGTGTTGAGGATTGAACCCCGGACCTCTGGCTTGGTAGTCCCCCGTTTTACGGCAGCTCCGTTTGGTCTTTGAGATTATTCGTGTATTTGTAGCACATGAGCTTTGTGGAATTGAATATTTCTATTTCGCATGTAAGATTTCGGAGCAAAGTAGAAAATCGCACACGCTTTTTCCTTACGTGATGATAAATCTCCATATCGAATTACATTCGGAGTTGAAGAAAAATCGGGGGTCCCCCGACCACACCCATTTTTTTCTATAAAGAAATTTAGTAGCTGTTTTTGTGTTTGTTGTAGATTTTGATAATTCATCTCATTTCTCCGCGACAAGAACTCCATACTACGCAGTTTATTGAATTTCTTTAATGTTTAAAAAAATTCATATCTCAATAAATTTGAATATATGAGGATTCAATTGAACAAAAAATGGTTATACTTCGATGTCCTAGCTGAGTTGAGAAATCGTTCGAAGAAAGCTAAATTGTGAAACGAGAAGTAATTTTTTGGCATAAATGGGTAAACTATTGAAACTTATTTTTTCGCATAGCTTTGTGTGAAAACTTTCTTTTTTTTCAAACTTCTCAATATTTTCTTTTCTAAAAAAATTAGTTTTACCCTGAAATGAACATTTCTAATAACTAAAGATCATATTTTTACTTTCATAGAACTAAGATTCCTATTTACAATACCAGATCACCTCTAAAAATGGTATACCACCGAATTTACAGCTTTGACAATTATTGACAAAAAATTAACCGCCCAACCTCAACTTTTATTTTTTAAATGACACTCTATACAGTTTTGATGATTTTACGAGAAAACTGGGAGTTTGTAATAGAATTGTTTTATTATTATCAGATCAAAGGCGATTGTTCAATTAAACAAAATTGTAAGGTTATTTATCAAAGGGGTTACATTAAATTGAAAAATATCTACACCAGTAAAACCCTTGCATTTTGAAGCCAAGGAACCTCCCTTGGAGCTCAGAAGACATCTCGTAGAAAAATTCATCATAAAGAGCAAAATTGAAAACTTTTCAGTCCTACAAAACCTGGCAAGACTCAATATGCAAGATCTCACCGCTTCATACTGGTTACTCAAAAAGTCACCACCACTCTGTGAGAAGCTTGAGAAATACAAATGACTTTTTTGTGCCTGCAGATAATATAGAATACCATATGTATCTCCTGGACACCACCATAATCATTCCAAAATATACAGGGACAAAAAGCTATAACAACACGTTAATAAAACGAATCCAGAACAAATATAAGACCTTTACAGCTATATATAAATATATATATATATATATATATATATATATATATACAGACGCACCAAAACGTAATGAATCTACAGGATGTGCTTTCATAATCCCAAATGAAGAACAATGCATGTATGAATTGAATAACAAAACATCTATTTGCAGAGGTTATTATATAACTAACTAGAGAATAAAGAAATAATATTCGTCTAGGTGAAGGCACAATTAGATATCACATACAATGAAATTGTAGACCAACTAGCTAAGGACTGCGCTAGTTGGATCAACAATTGACAATAATCTTAATCTTGATCATCATGAAGTTTTACTTCCCAAATTTTTCGTTATTTATTCGAAACTGATTACTAATTATAGTTCGAATATAATTATAAGAAAATGACCTACAGCGGATTTTTCAGAAATCCGCCCAACGCTTCCATCCGCAAGAAACCGATCAAGCTGCTCTCATTATGAATTTTCCTCAAAACAAAGCCACCATCAAAAACGGGTTCGGCCAAAAAAATGTGAATAATTGAATTATCCATAATTTATAATGAAATGAAAAGTGCATGTTACTATGCGAGAAAAAGTAGTATGGGCCGATTTTCTAAGAATAATTTGTCGTTCTGAGACAGTTTTTGAATACTAATGGGCATTTTGTCAATTTGATTTAATGTAAGCCCAGAGACTCATCTGACATCTCGGTGTCATTTTCAAAGCACTATCCCGCCAGTATGCCGATGACACCCAAATTTATCATTCCTTCTATGCCGAAGACAGTATTTTAGCGGCATCGAGAATTAATTCTGATTTACAGACTATTTTTGTGATTTCCAATGCTCATGGTTTGATACTTAACGGTGACAAAACTGAGATGCTCATTTTTTGTAATCAAAGATAGGAGTACTGAATAATTAATTTTCCATAAAGTTGGATGGACAGATGGTTTCCAGTACAGATTGTTGTAAGAATTTGGGTCTACGGTGTGACACTTAATTGCGATTTACAAGTCATACGAGTCACTTGGTTAAATCGTCATACATAAAAATATTTTGAGTAAATAGGTTAAATTGAGACTATGCGACTCACTCATCTTGTCTAGAATAACATACTGTAACATTGTTTACTGGCCTGCTCTGTTGAGTAGGGATAAGGAATGTCTCCAGAGAATCCAAAACGCTTGTAAAAGATACAGTTATGGTCTGAGGAAATATGACCATATTTACGTTCCGTTTCAGGAATCAGGCTGGCTCTCTTTATCTGAAAGGTCTCACTACATTCGGTTTATTTATAAATTGAGGGAATATAAAATACCCCCGTAACTCTCACGTAAGCTAATGAAGCGCAATGTCACCCATGATCATGATACGAGGTTTGCTGATCTTTTTAGTGTTCCCAGGCACACTACTAGTCAGCTATAACTTTTAATTCCTTACCTCCGTCAATCAAGCTGCTACCCAGTGTGGGTTCTTTCGGCAAATATCTCAAATTACATTTGTTGGCAATCACAAGCTGACTTTTCAGTAGTTCTATTATGCATTCAGATTTAGTGAATCTCATGTTTGTTTTTTTTGCCTTCTATCCTACATAATTACTAATTATTTATTTTTAATTTTTTGGGTTGCATCTCTTAGGGTGTTTATATGGAAGAGCGTGTAAACCGAATATCGCAACCCGTTATCTTCATGTTACTCATTGGTTTTTTTTTAATAAAGGCACATTATTATTGTTTGTCACTTGAAACGATTCCTGGCCAACCTTCCTGGAATGAACAATCAATTATGATTGAAATTTTACACACTGAAACCTCTCAGAAAAATCATCGAACTAACATCTTAATAGCTCAAAAACTTCACTTCCTGTGAAAAATCTGGTGGACGCCTTTGGTACGTTCCCATATTTTCCGTGTCTACCAGCACTGTCCGCTACCCGCGATCGACACCTCCCCCAAGTTCGAGCTTATGTTGAACCGGTAATCTCGCGGATAAGTTGTTGGGGGACCACAGGGATGCGGTTAGTGAAGGATTTGTAAAATGTAATTGGTTCAGCTGGTTCAGACACGTTGAAATCATCAATAGCTCATCAGATCGAACGACCAACCTGCCACCCCGTAGCCTCACAGGTCATAACTGACACATACAGCACTGTCTTAATGGTGAAGCTACTTATCGCGCCGATCTGAGGATTTCATGGAATTTGAATTCGTCTGTCAGCCGATAAGCGATTGATTGTGAAATACTCAGTGCTGTGTTGGGCAAATATATAAATAATAGTTTAAAAAAACTAAAAACATGCTCTTATAGAAAACCAGACTAAAAAAATTGAAAATAAGAAAAACATTTATTTTATTTTATAAAAAGCGTCGTGTGCATGGTATCGCCTCGGCCAACAATTACCTGTGATCTGAGACATTTCTTACTTCACTGCCCTAGGTGTGTAATGTACTATATAATTATTAATACCATGCACCCCACGCTTTTTTTAAAATAAAATACATTTTTTCCTTATTTTCTATTTTTTTAGTCTGGTTTTCTATATAAGCGTGTTTTTCAGTTAATTGAATTATTATTTATTTTCAACAATTTAGTTTAGTTTTCTATTAACGCGTGTTTTTAGTTTTTCAAACTATTATTATTATTATTATAATTTTTTTCTAACTATTATTCTCTAATATTGAATAGAATCGGACTATAATCACAAAATTCGCGGCGGCTCCAAAATGCCGCCATCTTGAATCCTTCAATTTTGACAAAATAATCATAATCTCCGACCCCAAAAACCCCCACATACCAATTTTGAATAGAATCAGACCATAATCACAAAACTTGGCCGCCATTTTGAATCCGCCATCTTGAATTTTTCAATTTTTACAAAAAAATCATAATATTCTACCACAAAAACCCCCACATACCAATTTTTAATAAAATCGAACCATAATCACGAAACTCGTCCACCATTTTGGAGCCGCCATCTTGAATTTTCCAATTTTGATAAAAGAATCATAATATCCGACCACGAAAACCCTCAGATACCAATTTTGAAGCGAATCGGACCATAATCACAAAACTCATACGCCATTTTAAAGCCGCCATCTTGATTTTCCAATTTTTACAAAAGAATCATAATATTCGACCGCAAATCCCCCATATACCAATTTTGAATAGAATCAGACCATAATCACAAAACTCGTCCACCATTTTGGAGTCTTCATCTTGAATTTTCCAATTTTGACAAAAGAATCATAATCTCCGACCACGAAAACCCTCAGATACCAATTTTGAAGCGAATCGGACCATAATCACAAAACTCGTACGCCATATTGGAGCCGCCATTTTGTTTTTTTCTCACACACAAATTTCTTAATGCATTTTCACCGGAATTATGTACACCTGCCAAATTTCGAATCATTCGGACATCTGGAAGTGGGTCAAAATCTCGCCCAAAGGAGTCGGTTATAAACAAACAAATAAACATACAAGTGAAGCTAATATAAAGCGTGTAATGATAAATAAACAAATCACTATTGATAACGTTTCATGACTATGATATAAGAATTCCATTCCGGATTGTGTCCGAGTGAAATTAAGGCTATAGTAATGCAAAGGCGAGTTATATTTTTTTTCTGCGTTGAATGTAAATCTTCTTTTACAAAAGTGCCCCATCTAACTAAATCATCTGTATTGGAAAACGATATTAGTATCCTGCAACAAGAACTAAAAAATACAAAGAAGAATCATTGTGATGAACTCAGCTTTTTGAAACGCGAATAGAACGACATGAAATCTATCAGCACCGCTAGCATGGAAGATATACTAGCTGAAGTTCATGAGCGTACCTTCACATAACGAAAAAGTGACCTAAATGTAATGAAAAAAATAATAGTTCAAAAAAACTCAAAAACACGCTTTTATAGAAAACCAGACTGAAAAAATAAAAAATAAGGAACAAAATCATTTTATTAAGAAAAAAGCGTGGGGTGCATGGTATCGCCTCGGCCAACAATTACCTGTGATCTGAGACATTTCTTAGTTTACTGCCCTAGGTGTGTAATGTACTATATAATTATTGATACCATGCACCCCACGCTTTTTTTTTAATAAAATATTTTTTTTTCTTATTTTCTATTTTTTCAGTCTGGTTTTCTATAAAAGCGTGTTTTTTAGTTTTTTTAAACTATTATTTATTTTCAACTTTTCAGTTTAGTTTTCTATTAACGCGTGTTTTTAGTTTTTCAAACTATTATTATTATTATTAAATTTTTTCAACTATTATTCTCCAATATTGAATAGAATCGTACCATAATCACAAAACTCGAGGCCATTTTGGAGCCGCCATCTCAAATCCTCCAATTTTGACAAAATAATCATAATCTCCGACACCAAAAACCCCCACATACCAATTTTGAATAGAATCAGACCATAATCACAAAACTCGGCCACCATTTTGAAGCCACCACCTTGAATTTTTCAATTTTTACGAAATTATCATAATATTCGACACCGAAAACCCCCACATACCAATTTTGAACAGAATCAGACCATTATCACAAAACTCGTCCACCATTTTGGAGCCGCCATCTGGAATTTTTCAATTTTGACAAAATGATCATGATCTTCGACCCTAAAAATTCTCAGATACCAATTTTGAAGCGAATCAGACCATAATCACGAAACTCGTACGCCATATTGGAGCCGCCATTCTGTTTTTTTTTCCACACAAAAATTTCATAATGCATTGTCACCGGAATTATGTACACCTGCCAAATTTCAAATCATTCGGACGTCTTGAAGTGGGTCAAAATCGCGCCCAAAGGAGTCGGTTACAAACAAATAAACAAACAAACATACAAGTGAAGCTAATATAAAGCGTGTAAAAAGGAATGTTGACAATTTATTCGGACATTAATGTTCAACCGATGCCGTATGTGATCACTATAAGGTTCAGTTGTTGATTGCCTTATGAAAAGGTGTTTATATGTTCACTAAGGACATTGCTTAAGGACCATGTTCATTGATACAATCACTTTGGACATCGACTGTCGATCCAAGAATTATAACACCCCTTTGCAACCAGCTATGTATATGGGTGTAGTATATATCGAAGTTATTTTGCACTGTTCCACAATTAGGGTAACCTTCAAGGAGTAACAAAAAACCAGCACTTTATTCTTCTTGTGGAATTTATGTATCAATCTAAGTGAAATGTGCACCGACCAACAAAAACTGTTGCTTGACTATAGTATTATCTCTCTAACGCTGATCATTGTAGAAACAATCCTACTAAAGTAAATTATGAGACGGCGAAAAATAATAATCATCACTTATGCAGTCGGGGGCAATCTCTTGAGAGAGAAATATTACAGAAAACTAACTTAACTAACTATTTTGATGGCTCGTTACTGGTATTAAGACGCAGGACATAAAATATACAGTGTGTAATCTAACCTCCTGCACACCTGTGAATGACGAGTGTATAATGCCATTTTATAACAAATTACAGTGGTAAAAATCTGAAATTAATAATTAAAAACATGTTTTGTTCTTTGACGAAATTTTGGGTAGCGCCACCCGCCTAATTTCAGGTGACCTGCTCAGAAGAAAACTTTGGCAATTACCGAATGCAATAAACATTTCATTTGAATAATGTAGAGTGTTGAACTGATTGTGTGGTAAATGTACACATTGCAGGCTGCCTGAGTTAGATATTCATTTTTAAAGTGAGGAAAACAACTAACCTTGTTATATCCAAACTGGTGATGAAGTCAGAACTAGTTGGCTTTGAGGCACTTATCATATTTATCACTTGTAAGACACAAAGACTATTGAAAAGGGAAACAGTCGCAATTGAATATTGTTTTGAAAATGATATCACGGTCATTGTAGTGATTCAGACATTCGGAACACGTGAACTGAACACTGCTGCCAAGCAAGATTATCGCATGCACGGTTTACAAAGCTGTCTACGAACGAAAGTTTGTTAGATTCTACTACTGTTTTCTAATTGGCTGGTGAATTTAAGATCCTAATTAGCAACCAATCAGAAAACAGTACGCGATGTGCACGAGAATTAATTTGAACATGATTGTCTTTGTCTTTTGCTGGCTCTTAAAACTAAACACCGAGATGTTCCGTGCGTATTTTGAAGAGTAGAAGACAAGATGATCACTCGTCGCATTTATGAATGAAGTAATAAATTTCAATTCTGGTTTGATTCTGGAGTCGCCAATCACTGTGCGGGCGTTTTCGTACTGGAAATAGTAATATAATATAAATTATTTTTCTATAGAATGGCAAATTTAAAAAAAAACAGATGGGAATGTTCAAATTAATTCTCATGCACATCGCGTACTGTTTTCTGCTTGGTTGCTAATTAGAAAGCACTAGTAAAATCTAACAAACTTTTGTTCGTAGACAGCTTTGTAAACCCTGCATGCGAGAATATTGCTTGGCAACAGTTTACAGTTCACGTGTTCTGAATTCTGAATGTATGAATCACTACAATGGTCGTTATATTATTTTTCAAAACAATATTCAATTGCGAATGTTTTCCTTTTTAATACTGTGCTGTTTGTTTCTTACAAGTGACTCTGAAAATACCTCAAAGCAGAGTGTTGAGTCAACTAGTTCTGACTTTATCACCAGTTTGGATATAACAAGGTTAGTTGTTTTGTTCACTTTGAAATTGAATATGTATCTCAGGCAGCCTGCAATGTATACATTTACTACACAATCAGTTCAACATTCTACATTATTCAAATGTCGAGCTGCATTCGGGAATTGCCAAAGTTTTCCTTCGAGTAGGTCACCTGAAATTAGGCGGGTGGCGCTACCCCAAATTTTGTCGAATTTTACAGAAAACAAAACATGTTTTCAATAATTTTTAAACCACTTTAATTCGTTATAAAATGGATTTATACACTCGTCATTCACGGCTGTGCAAGAGGTTAGATTACACCCAGTATTTATTTTACATTTGAGCAATTTCTACGTCAAGAATAACTGAATCTCTATTTATAAAACATTTCAAGACATATACTCATTAACATTTTTCTATGAGGGAAAGATGGGTGATCAACGTACAAAGTTTCAAAATACAGCATTTTCTTATACATTCCAGCTCAGTTAGTTTTCCGCACCTATCGTAGAGCATGGAATCAATTTCGTTCGCTGATTTCTTGAGTTATTTCAGAAGCAAAATTTCCTATGAAGATTTGTAGGTAAATTTGAGCTGACGCCGCAATTAATTTTTCGAGACAACCTGAAGTTTATGTTAGACAGATCCATTCTGGCGTACCTAAATGCTTGGTAGATTTATTTGGTGCTGATTAAAGAAATAAAGAGCTTACCCAGGAGTTCCCTTCAACACTTTGACCTCCGGAGATATATTGTGTTGCTCGTCGTCTGTGGTTTCTTACAAAAATAGGTCCTAGCCTTTGACAAGCTTATTCACCAATTGATTCAGGTTTACGCTTGTTTCTTTGTTGATTTGTCCAAAGTTCTGCTTCGTCTATTTTTCGGAGCGCCATACTCATACATGATCTTAGAAACGGTTTTCCACCTCCCCTCCTCACACGATCTGTAATTCAAGGATTTTCTATGAACTAACATAGTAATCAACTATATCTTCAGGTCGTAGTATCTGTGTTATATGGTTCTGATACTTTTGGGGACTTTTTTATCTCTTCGATTTCCTCATCAGGTTTTTCTAATTCCGAACACTGGATCTGTGGGAGTAATGAGTATTTGTATGTGAATGCAACTCAACATGAATTCATAAAACTATTACCGTTTCAATAATGGCGTGGTACATGTATGGCATGCTTCAATCGAAAAACTTGGCAATACTCTTGCTCAGCACTGATATCTTCAGAGCTTTCTACAGAGTTTGGCACCAAGATCTCAAGTCTAAACTTCCATCCTATCGCCTACCTCATCAATTAGGTGTGTTGTTATCCCGTTTTCTTGAAGATAAATGTTATCGTACATGGAGTATCGTCCAACACTTTTCCCACCAACGCAGACGTTTCTCAAGGCACCTACACTTTGTATCCTACAATTTAATGACCTGCTGAGATCCACCCACAATGGCCAGTGGATTGCACATGAACGCCTCTGAATCGTCTGTGGTATCCCAGGAAACTCGGAAGTTCACGAAACAAGCATGTGCACACTGTGAACGGGGAATTCTGATAACCTGGTGGAGTTCAAGGACCAAGCTTGTATTTTCTCAAGGAAAGCCGATTCAACTAAGACCAATGTAACGATCTCAGGTAGATTCTATCAGTGCTCATTCATCAATATATGTGCCTGGAGTAGATATTGGAAGCTTAGACAGATTACGTCAGAGTTATAGCGAAATCAGCTTCACAAAAACGTGCCTTTCTCTATGGATTATTCCACGCCACAACAGCAACCGGCACCCAAGTACACACTGAAGCTGTTGGATTCTATTTGACGATGCTGTCTATTATCCTCATTTTCTTTTCTTGCTTGACCTAATCCATACATTTTAGCAGTTTTTTTCAAATATTATCTCCACCCTGCTTCATTCTTAAATGCGATTTCTGCCCGGTGACCTAAGAGCCACATTTCAAAATCAACTATCATACCTTATGTTTTGAATGAAAGTGGCCTAGAAAGAGTACATACTTCATTTGATCTTGCGAAAAATCAAATCCACAAAGAATAAATCCATCCGAAAAAATCATTGAAGGAGTACACACTGAAGCTATTGGATTCCATTTGACGATGCTGTCTATTATCCTCATTTTCTATTCTCGCTTGACCTAATCCATACATTTTAGCAGTTTTTTCAAATATTATCTCCACCCTGCTTCATTCTTAAATGCGATTTCTGCCCGGTGACCTAAGAGCCACATTTCAAAATCAACTATCATACCTTATGTTTTGAATGAAAGTGGCCTAGAAAGAGTACATACTTCATTTGATCTTGCGAAAAACCAAATCCACAAAGAATAAATCCATCCGAAAAAATCATTGAAGTGATAAAGAGTAAAATTAATATTTTGAATGATAAATACTTCAGAGATTGCAAACAAACTGCTGCATCACCCTTCAGAAATTGAAGCAACGACTGGGCACATTATTGCGTAATGGTGGAAACGTCAAACCGTTGCATTTTCATAATTTATGAGTCATTGTTGGATTTTTTACTCGACAACTCGGTGAAGCATTCGATCGAGTTTCTGCTTCTTCTTCAATTTATAATAACACCAATCGGGTCTCAATTAAAACACCTGTTTGGCATTTGTTTTTTCACCACTTAACGATATTAGTGTTGACATTCTTTTCCATAATTGGACAAGTTAATGTTGTTGCAATAAAATTTACAAGCCGCATCGCTTCAACTTCTGAATCAAGTTTTTCACTGGGCACTCGTTGATCTGAGCTTCGGAAAAAGTTGTTATGTTGTATAGCCTTTATCTTGTACTCGACTTGACAACTGACATCTTCTCTTTATATAATAATTGTAGTAATTTTGCTAGTAGTTCCGTCAGAAATATATCATTAGTAAGTGATGGAAAATGTAAATTTTTTGGGAAATTAATTTGAGAACTGGACGCTGAAATTTCGTGTATTCTACAAAGAATATCGGATATATAACAATTAATTGCATGCATATTGATAATTTTTTACTGGTGAGTCCTCAGATAGATTACATTCTACCTATGTTTGGATGCATTTCCAGAAAATTGCCGGCTAGTAAGTTTCAACGCGACAAGTAGGAAAATATGATGCAAAAAGTAGTTTCAAGTTCTATAGCTGATACGGGTTCATAAGTTAATGTAATTTTAATATTTTGAGCACACCCTTGAAATCGTACTGTACCCATGTGCTATGTGATAGCCAAATTGGTTTAGCAAATAAAAAGCAGCATCGGTCTTTTTGTGACTGATCCTTTATTTACCTGGAGATTCACCCCTATAACTTTTTTATTATTAAGATAGAAAAACTAAATCTGGGGGTTGTGTATTATAGTTCAATTAAATTTTTTTGACATATTTTCTTGCTTTGCCGTACTTCCGGTTTGACTGGAAATGACCCCAACTTTCGATTTTTAAATGGGACATCCTATATATTTTTACTTATTTCGATCAAGAATTACATTCTGAATCCAACAACATCACTTGTCATCAATCAATCATGCTTTATTGTCCAAGAAGTAATTCTTATTGACAAAGTAAGTGTAATTTTATAAAGTCAGAAATATTAAGAATATAAAATTATATGAAATATAATGAACAATCATTATAGAGTTAAAACATATGTACCTAAACGAATATAAATAAAACATTACAGAAAAATATATCAAACATTACAGATAAATAAATATATAAAGCAATACAGATAAGTAAGCAACGGAAATACTAAGCTTTAAAATTCATCAATGTAATATTCCTTCAAGTCATAGTAGGCTTTTTGCAGAAATACCTCTTTAACTGATTTCCTGAACTTTTTTAAATTTGTTATTTCCCTGTAGTACATTGGGAGGTGGTTATATATTTTCTTGCTCTCATATATCAAAGAAAATTTTGTAATTGCTAATTTCGGTATTGGCAGGGGTAGATCCCGACTTCCTCTTGTATGGTATCGTCTGTCATTATTTACTGTTGTATTAGAATACTTTTTGTGTATTAGACACACGGTTTCCAAAAGGAACAAACAAGGTACAGTTAGAATTTTCTGACTGATGAAAAGTGGTTTGCAGTGATCTTGTGATTTTGCCTTACATATGTATCTGACAGCCCTTTTTTGCAAAACGAATACTGAATTTAGTAGTTGCTGACTACATAAGCCCCAAAAGGCAATTCCATATCTCAAATGGGACTCGATCAAGGAAAAATACACAATTCTGGCTGAGGATTGATTGAGTTCATTTGAAACAACTCGAGCTGCATAACAGCCAGATGCTATTTGTTTGCATAAGTTCTCTACATGCTTATCAAATTTTAATTTTTCATCTATAAATACCCCTAAAAACTTTGTGTGAGTTTTGTTCACTATAGCGTGATTTTCTATAAGTAAGTCGTCGAAACTGAACTTGAAGCAGACTATGTTTGTTTTATTTGTGTTGAAACATAAGGAGTTTGAATCACACCACTGTTTAATTTTATAGAGATCAAAAGTTATGTTTTCTCTGAGATTATCTTCATTTGTCCCACGCCAAAGGATGGTGGTATCATCTGCAAAAAATGTGAACTTCCCTTTGATGTCAACGGTTACCAGATCATTCAGATTATTTGACAAATAAAGTAATTTTTATTCCAATTTTAATTTTTCGGTCTAGAATGCCATGGATCGTGTAAATCGCTTCATTCTTGATCAAGTAACATGCGAAAAATACCACTTTGAGGCTTATGACTTCACAGTCGTCTCAAGAATTATTTGAAAGTCGCAAATTAATCCATTAAGGTTCTAAATTTTCAAAATGACCTCCTCCTTGATCACGGCAGAGTTTAAATTTTTTAATTGTTGCGCGCACCACATTGATTAGCTGTTCCGCAGTGATGTTCTGGAATGCCACCCTTACTTTATTCTTCAGTTCTTCACGAGTAGCTGATGCTGTGGTATACACCTGATTTGTAATTGTTCCCCAGAGAAAAAATCTAGCGGAGTAAGATCTAGTGATCTAGAATATGAAAAAGAAATAATACATTATGAAAAAATATGACAACTTAAGAATGTACCTCGCAGGCTACTGAATAGGTCCATGAGTGCCAATCCACTTTTCTGGGAAGGTGTCATTCAGATGTTCTCTTACGACTTGAGAATTGTGAGGTGGCGCTCCATCTTGTTGAAAATAGATATCAACTTGGTTAGCCAGTGGCAAATCTTCAATGAAATCATCAAATTGATTTCTGAGGAACTGTAGATATCTTTCCGCAGTAAGTTGTCCGTCGAAAGTTATTGGCCCCAAAAGTTTTCTTCCGATAATACCCATCCAGCAATGAAACCAGATCGCTCTTGAAAATTCCCTTCTTGCAGCAGATGTACATTTGTTTGAGACCAGTACCTTTTATTATCCCAATTGAACAGACCCGAGTTGGTGAATCGAGTTTCATCTGAATAAATAATTTTAAATGGAAAACGGACATCTTCTATGTATTCGGTCAAAAACCAGTTAATCTTCGGTTGTGGTTGTTATCGTAAAGATGTTGGTGTAGTTGGTACTTGAATGATCGATAATTATATTTGTGAAGAATTCTCCAAACGGACGAATAACTTATATCACAATCAGAAACAATTTGGCGAATTGATGCCGTACAATTCACTTCCACATAGGCCAACACATCTACTTCTTCACTGACGATGAAGTTATGGCATTTTCTTCTGGTTCATTTCGCATTTTCCTTTCCAGTTTTGGAAAATAATGCCGAGTGGGATGGCGACGATTAAGGAATCTCTGAGCATAAATTCGAGCTGCATCAGTTGCATTCTTTTTTGCTTCTCCGTAAATTAGCAACATGTCAATTTTCTCGTTTCTAGTATAATTTTCCATATCAAATTATAAACTATGCAACAAATAAATTTTCAAAAGTGACAGCTATTCATTAGCCTATTTGCTTAGGTAGTCCTAGCAACAGCTTCAATTGTTTGTCACGGATAACTAGAATAAGAAGACTTAGTGCATAAGTATACCGAATACGTATTATTTATTAGGTATAATCGCTTCTTGCAATTATTCAGAAAAATAGTGAAAATAAAGTGAAAGTGTGTGGTATCAAATTATTCGTAAAAAATTGATCTTTCACAAGAAGCCGACGAGCCACCCCTTTTCCATTTGAAAAAATCAAGGTAACTAGAAAAATGCATATTTGAGACATTTAAATAATTCTAAAAACGACTGTGAAGTCATAATCCTCAAAGTCGTATTTTCCCATGTTACTTGATCACGAATGAAGAGAGTTCACCAATCCATGGCCTTCTAGATCGAAAAATAAAAATTGGAATAAAAATGACTTTATTTGTCAAATATTAACAAGTGAGGTGTCTGATTCAGAATGTCATTCTCGATCGAAATAAGTAAACATATATGGGATAACACATTTAAAAATCGTAAGTTGGGGTCATTTCCGGTCAAACCGGAAGTTCAGCATAGCAAGTAAATATGCCAAAAAATGTAAATTGAACTATAATATACAACCTTCAAATTTCGTTTTTCTATCTTCATTAATAAAAAAGTTATAGGGGTGAGCCACCTTAGAGAATCACCCAGTATATACATATATATATATATATATATATATATATATATATATATATATAGGTATGAATATTTATTGGCTGTGAATTATCAAGGGAAATGATATAACATTCCTCCAACTCTAAATTCACCTAATAACAATAACATAAATAGAATAACTTATAAAAGTTCACCTCATATTCAACATCTGACTCCAAAATTGATAAAAGTCATCAATAACAAAAATATAAAAATATCAAAAACAAATATAAAAACAATTTCCAATATCCATACTAAATTGAAAACACCAATTCCAAAGGAATTCCAATCAAATATTATTTATAAAATACCATGTATTGATTGTGATAGAGTTTTCATTTGTCAAACAAAACAATTATTTATAGATAGAATCACAGGCCACAAAAGTGATTGTAGGAGGTTTATAAGATCTTGTGCGCTATCTATTCATTCTATTGACGAAGATCATCGTATCGATTACAATAATTCCGAAATTTTAGATTTTGAAAGTGTCTTATCTGAAAGACTTTTTTTAGAAATGGTACATATTAACAAAAATAAAAATAACATCATTAATAAACGAACAGATATTGATGATTTAAGCTCTATATACACTTATATTTTTCACAAACAAAATGAACTGCATTCAAATAAGAATCTTCTTTAATAAACATTTCCATCTGTATATATATTTTTACATTCTGTATAAAGTCAATTGACACTGTCTAACAATATTTCCTTCATGAAAGAAACTTCTAATGTCACTCTTTGTAAGTAATTTTCAATATTTTCATGTTAGTAAGTATATTTGTTAATAATATTATTCTGATTGATTTGTTGAAAATATAAACAGGATGTTCATAAAATCAGATGTGGAATCATCTGCGACTGAAAGATAAACTTTAGTCACTATCTTCCATCGTCAAGATAACCCTTGTTGGGTATTCATGTTGAAAAGGGAAACATTCTCAATTGAATATTGATAAAAAGATTTTTCTATGAATTGAAAAATCCACGATTAAAATGAAGTTATTTTTTGTGAATGTCTAACAGAAAACAACTACTTCCCCGGCTAAAGCCACGCTGGATATTGAACTACATCTGATAGATATTCTGAAAAGAAAAAATCTAAAATTGAAAATTTGCATTTTCATTCAGATAGTTATTTGATTTTCTATTCCAGTCTTAATTAAGAACTCATAAAGATGAATGAGGCAAAGAAGAATGTTTTCCAAAAGAGAGTGAGTGTGTACTCTCTTGGATTTTTCAATTCACAGAAAAATTTTTCTATCAATATTCAATTGAGAATGTTACCCTTTTCAATTATTCTGATATTAATCACACATATTGTAGAGAAGTATTGATAAAGATAATAAACATTATCGAAAGCTCGACTGAAAAATCGAAGAATATTCATTGAATCTAACATACCTGACTGCTTCCCAAATAAAAATCATTTCCCTATATATATACACTATATATATATATATATATATATATATATATGTATATATATATATATATATATATATATATATATATATAACAATTCAGTTTCATTATATTAAATATATTCGAAAAATAAATTCAGAATCATTCAGATATCCGTCTTTATCTCATAGGCAACATGACACATCTCTTTTTTCGCAATAGCATTTATGACCGTTCGAGATCAAAGAATATTATTATTTTTATGCCTGGGGTACGAACAACATAAGTTTCATGTGTTCATAAAAAGTCGTATGATTGTAAGTGGCTTTTCCAGACAGTGGGATAATCTTTCGAAAAAAATGACATAGGGATTTATAGGGCTAACAATGTTTGGAAGAGGGCGAAGTCGGGATGACCGCTTGTTTCGGACATCAGTGGAGATTGGCTGACTTAAGAAATGCGTGTGATCGGAATATTAAAGCTGGTACGAGTTTTGCCAAGCTGTCATGGAGGTGGTGCATGCATTTTCTACGAATGAAAAACGATGTCCGGGCGACCATGGAAGAGATTCTCGAAAAAGAGTTAGTTGCGTTCAAATACTAGTCAAACATTTGTGAAAAGCAAGAACAGAAATTGTGTCTATGTGTACCCGGTGTGGAATTTTCTGCGAGTTGGTTTCGTTCGAATGGACATTTTTTTTATTTGGGACCGTGCAGCGGCAATTGTCGATTCAAAGGGCCAAGATAATACTTTAACTCCACCTTAAGAAGATAATGTGATCCCATTTTAGCGAAAATCATTCAGTGAAGTGAGTGTCTTCTGTTAACTCAAAGAAAAATTCATTTCAACAATAAATATAAATTGCAGAATGATCTGGCTTCTGCCGTAGCTCAATTATCACCAGAAATGATCATTTCGTGGAGACACCACAAAATAACCTATTATCAACAATTACCGTACTTTAAAGTACTCACCAGAAATCATTTGTAACATTGATGCAAGAGAGGCATCGCATTCACTAGGTCTTCAATACATTTTTCCGACAAAAATCAGGAAGACCTGAAGAAATGGGAAACACATTTTCTAGAAGCAATCTCACTTTGCAAAGATGGAAAGGTGTTAGAAATATTCCCTTTGGAGTGACACTTTGAAATTAGAGTCATGGGGTATGATATATTGATTTGTTTGAAAATATGAACAGGATATTCATAAAATCAGATGTGGAATCATCTGCGACTGAAAGATGAACTTTAGTCACTATATTCCATCGTAATATAATTGTTGTGGGGGATGGCACAGTGGTTTAGCGTCCGACTCGAGACTGAGAGGTCCCGGGTTGGATTCTCAGCCAGGGCAGAGATTTTTTATTTAAATAGTGGGAATTCAAATTATAAATCTTGTAGCCGGGCTGAGGATGCCATTCAACGATTCGCTGTTGCGTTCAAATTGACAGTGCTGCTCCTAGGTGGCGTATGGAGTTAGTAACAAGGCCTACCCAGAACACTGTGTGAATGATACATTCTATGTATTGAATGAATGTGATTTTTTGTGGAGCAACAACGTTTCTTGACATGTTTTTTTGGCTAACCTTCCACAGTCTATACAAGTGTAGAAAGGGAAAACTAATTAGTTCACCGCGATAAGTTACTGCGTTCACCAAAGTATATTTCCTATAGGAAAATGATTCAATTTGTCAGTAACTTGTCGTTTCCTGAAATCGCCTATAAAAAAATTGAAAAGATATATAGTTTTCGATTGACGTTTCGGGGACTATATCTGCCCCCGTTCTCAAAATCTTCTAAATCTTCTTTAATTTTTTGAATAATTTGGATTTTTTTCGCTTTTTCAAATGACGGATGTCAATTGAGATCTGCCAAAAAATTTGAGAGTGACATATTGCTCATTTGATATATGGGGTGTATGTGTATCTCTCACTTCCTCTCTGAGTAGAGGTAGAGGTCCATTTCAACAGAATTTGTTGAAAAGCAGTTGTTATTGGAAAGAAGAATACAGGCCGTTTTTTTTCAATTTTCTCCTCTCTTGATGTGGTGCTTTCATCAAGAGTTTCGTCCTATTCCATTTATTCGTATGATCGCCATTGGATGTGAGGATATGTTCTGCAATTTTCGATCCGGTATTATGTTCACTTTGGCGCACTCCTAATGGTCTTGTCGTTTCACCTATATAACCATCACCACACGAACAAGGTATGTTGTAAACAAAGTTTTCGGTACATTTCTTGGCGTTTTTTGGTTTTGTTTGTGTTAGTATAGATCTCAGTAGGTTTGTTGTTCTGAATGATGTTCTCACATCATACCTATCTCCAATCCGTTTGATTTTCTCATATAATCCGGGGACATAAGGTATTATATTGGTTGTGAAATGTGTAGGTGGTGGGAGTACTCCTATTGTGTTAATTGGTTGTTTGGTGGATTGTTGTTTTCAATGTCAGTGATTGTTTTTTCCACAAACTGATCGGGATATGCATTTTCCTTGAGAACAGATTTTATGAAGTTTATTTATGTTTTCCTGTAGATTCTGGTTGGAATTGCAAACTGTTTGGGCTCGATTATAGAGACATTTAACTTTGCCTTTTTTCACACTGGCATGATGGTTTGAGTTGTAGTGTAGATATCGATTGGTATGTGTCTTCTTTCTGTGTACAGAGGTTTCTATTCGGGATGATGATTTTTGGATCATGACATCTAAAAAAGGAAATTGGTTGTTTTGTTCTGATTCTAACGCGAATTTGATCGTCGGTTCTTGACCGTTTATATGATCCAAGGAAATTATTAATTCTTCTTCACTTCGATTCCAGATAGCGAAAACATCATCCACGTATCTCCACCATACTTTTGGACCATTGTGGAATGTTTCAACGGAGGATTCTTCAAAGTATTCCATGAATATGTTACTTAAAATGGGTGACAAAGGAGAACCCATCGCCAAACCAAACTCTTGTTGATAAAATTCGTTCTTGAATTGAAAATATGTTTTTTCTGTGCATAGTTTGAGTAATTCTATGATGGCACTGACATCCAGTTTTGTTCTTGTCTTCATTTTCCAATCTTTCTTTCACGATTTCCAGAGTTTTATCAATAGGGACATTAGTAAACAAACTTTCGACTTACTAAGAGATCTCCATCTTGAATTTGTAATTCATTCAATTTCCTCAGAAAGGGAGGGGTATTCCTTATAAAACTATTTCCATTTCCAGATAGTGGTTTTAGAATTTTGAGTAGGTATCTAGCGAGTTTTTGGGTAGGAGATCCAATGGAACTTAAAATAGGGCGTAGAGGATGAGATGGTTTGTGTATTTTTTGTAAAAATTTTCCTGATTATATTTTTATTTTCAGACTGTGGAAGGTTACCCAAAAAAACATGTCAAGAAATACATTCTATGTTGTGATTGTCCCGAAATAAATCAATATGGGATGCAATATTGCTTAGAGCAAGACAACCTGCATCCTTACATACAAACAACCCTTATCTACGCCGGTTAGAGGCCGGATGGGGACGGATTCCTCGCAAGGAGCAGATGCTGGGCATATGTCTACGGACGAAACCCATTAACCAGAGAGAGAGATAACCTCTTAATTTTTGTGAATATCTAACAGAAAACAATAACTTTTCCGGCTAAAGCCACGCTGGACATTGAACTACATCTGATAGATACTGAGAAAGAACCCTAACTTGAAAGAAAAATCTGAAATTGAAAATTTTCATTGTCATTCAGATAGTTATTTATGGGAGTTCTTATCTACTCTTCACAAAAATGACTCAAGAAATATGGGAATATAAACTGAGTGAAAAAAAAACGAGAATTCTTGCGAACTTTGTGGCATGAGGAATTCAAGATTTGACTTCCGCTAAACAGAAATTGCAATATATTTCAGTTTTATGCAAGTAATCGGATCCGCGGATTCGTTTATATTACATTGTAATGAGTCTGTTTATGAAAGGATATGTCAAATTGTTCTTAAAAAATAAATTAAAAGTGGGAAAAAAAATTAAAATAATATTTTATTGAACTGTACAAAGAAGAAAAAAATTAAACAAGGAGTTCATGCAACCCATCATGTTGTGAAAACCCCAAACCGATAAAAACATGAACATACTGATTATAGATAGTATGTACCATACCTATGGGGTTTACACAACATTATTTTTTGTGCAGTTCAATAAAATTTTGTTTTTTACTTTCAATTTATTTACATCTTTTCAGTTAGAAATATTGCTCAATCAAATCCGCCATCTTATTGATATTAATTCTGACAATCATTGATAATCTACGACCCCAAAAAAACCCACATACCAATCTTGAATGGAATCGGGCTATAATAACAAAACACGTCGTCTTCTTGGAGCCGCTATCTAGAATTAAAGAATTTTGACAAAGAAATCATGATGTCCGACCCACTAATTTTGAATGGAATCGTACTATAATCACAAAAGTCGTTACCATCTTGAATTCGTGAATTCTGACAAAAAAATCATGATCTCTGCCCCCAAAAACCCCCACTTATCAATTTCTATTGGAATCGGGCTATAACCACAAAATTCGTCGCCATATTAGATTCATTTTTTCTCTAGCAAAAATTCCATGCATTGTTACCGGAATTATGAACACCTGCTAAATTTCACGTTAATCGGACATACAAATGTGAAATTAAATAAAAGCTTGTAAAATAGTTTAATGAGTATATCCTGATTCAATGCTTTGCTTTATCAATATTCATCTTCTGATTGTCATATTTCTATTTATCATTTGTTCAATTCCCTATGCTCTGATAACGTTGCATTTTCGCTAACCCATGCGTTCGGCTCTTTTGGGCTCCTAGAATTTCCCTTAATTTCTTGCATTGTTTGGCCTCTTTTAACAAGTTCAGCAATCTGTTCTGGCCTCTATCACCTTTGCTGGTTAAGTTCTATTTATTTTCACAAATCAACTGAGATTGGACATAATCGATATTTGTTCAATGTTTCTATTGTTATTCCATTCTTTTCTTAGATGTTTTCATTATAATTCTATTCTGCTTTATTTCTGCAGCATTTATCTTCCTTCCAGATATACGATAAGGGATAGGCACTACGATTGGTTCTTCACCCTATCTGCTCTTTCCCGGTCAAACATTATTTGAGGTGGTTTCTCGATATTACTGTAATTCACCTATTCAATTTTATCTGTATTTTCCAAATTGATGAAAACATTTGAAAGTACTCAAATGATATCCTTTAGGTTCTCCAACATCAAATATATCTTCCAACTCAGGAATTTTTTGTTCCGACAAGGAAAATTTCAAGAAATATCCAAGAAATGTACAAGATAATTTCTACTTTCTACCATAAAAGTGTGACCTAGCTATAAATTGATTCATGGGAGAGACAGAAACGAAGATATAGATAATAGATTCCTAAAAAGCAAATTCCTTGATGGATCGTCTAAAGTCTGCATTCTTGACATGGAACGTCTGGTCTTGATTTTGTCTTTATCTTGATTTCTTACTCGAATTGATCTTCGTTTTCTAGAGAAGAATCATTCATCTTTACCATTTCACCCATGTACCTTGTGTATTTAGCTCCCGTCCATTTTTGCATAACCCCATATGTGGCTCTCGTAACGAATGAAATTTAGCGAAACTATGGACTTTTATCTCACGTATCAGCAATTCGTTTCGTCCTTTTATGGAGTACAGAAATAATCCTCTTCCAACAGCACACGTCAAATCATTCCAATATGTGAAATGTGAATTTAAAATGGAGTTGAAAATGATGAAAACCACATGAAATATAGTTTAGTAGTTTTTGAATGTGATGAATTTCAGCCGGAATGGTCTACAAACCATTTACAGGTATGTGTTAGTGTTGAGCAACATATGGTGTTAGTGAGCTAATCGGCTTATTGATAGACAGGGTTGGATACAGTGGCGGGTATGCAGACATTATGTGGAAGGAGATTGAGTTGGAGTAAAAATAAACATTATGTAAAAATATGTCAAGCAGACAGGCAAAATGACTTTTTACCTGATATTTCACTTTTAAGTCCTAATAATGGAAAAGGTTGTGAAAACTATGGATACTGCCCATAAATCTCCTTCAAAATCCTACATAGGCGGAATGCATGATGACAAATTAATCACTATTAGGTTGATGCCGTCAAAAACAAAAAACTCCAAATCGATAAGAAAACATGTAACTCATTTTCCCCATTTTCAAACAAGTTAGTCCGAATAAGTTTTGAGGACATATTTTGGATTCATAGGTTTATGATGAAACATATTCCATTTTGTAGCAACAATTTTTTTCACCATTACATAAAAAATCAATTATTTTCAAAAAACTATTGTATCCAAAATTTGACGAGTAATATATGAAACATATTCTACTATAATTAACCCCTAGAATCAGTTTTTGAGGTGTTTCATAGAAAAAACGGTAGTATACACAGAATTTCTAGTGGCTTTTGTCTTCAATTCCATATTCTGGTGGATCCACTTGTTTTATATGAGCAAAATCATCATAACAAGTTTACAACAAAATAATCACATGCATTTATCTTTCTCTACTGTAAGATCTAACTGAGAGTTATTTTTCGAACACAATTGCCATGTTCATATTATCAATTGATTAAAATACCCGCAAAGCATCTGTATTCATCTTCTAACCTCCAGTTTATTGATTCATTTTAGTTAGCTTCAGGTAGTGAACAGGCAAAAATGACTAGTAGCAACGAAATTAACCTATTTATGCCCTGAATCTATAGAGTGAATTTTATTAGTCGAATTCTCGACTTTTCCATATTGGTAAATCCGACGTAAATATAACCTAAAATCTAATTTCGCCACATTGGACACCAACCTATTCGAAGGTCGAAATGACTTTGAATTCACCTCCAATGTTTGTTAGTTATAGGAGTTCATTAGCTAGTCACAGAAGGCTTTGGTGATTGAAAAAATACTGATTAATGGCAATAGAAAATGAGCGCCAACTATCGGAACATGTCGAACGATGAGTCATGTATAAGTGATGTGATTCTATGAAATATGAGTATATGTATTTCTATTCTCCATAGACCCATAGAAATGGATATTTCCCAAGGAAACAAATGATTGTGGTACCACTTACAAACTTGCCAGCTGATTTTGGTAGAGTATTTCTGGAAGTTTCAACATTCCCAACTTATATACATATGCATATTGCAACTTAATACAAGCATTTTCAACCCCAATCATTACCTCTTCGAACCCCCTTACATTGGGTCAAGATGTCCAAGAAATGGAGGGAGTTATATCCTGGGAATGTTAGACAAACCCCAGCTCTTATCAACATTTATATTGCAATGGCTGGTCAGAATTCCAGATGAGAGAGGCATCACCTGTCTGTAGCTATCATTTTAGTATATTGTTTCCCTGATACTTTGAGAGCTTACCCATTTAAGGAGCCTTTTTGTCATGCTAAAAGTAGGTTTCGTTCCGTGATAAGGCTGCCTGACTCATTGCCATATATTCCTGAACCTATTTAGTTGTTAATCCATGAGTGTCTCCAGCTGTTGCTAGTCCCGTCAAAGCTCAAGGAGAGTGATTGTCTGGTCACTTCCGGAATACCAAACATTTTTGGCTGGGAGACTGTGACAGAAGATCCAAAGGTGATATTGTAGATTGTAGGGGGGGTTAATATGGCTCTTCAGCCTCTTCGTACCTCGACCTATAAGGTCTTCCGTAAGTTACCCTTTATCTATTCAAGATCCGGGATCCCTAGTTTCCTGGGAGTCCAGTTCCTGATGTTTGAGGGCGGCAATGAAACCTCTTCGAGGAACTCAAGCCTTTTGCAAAACAGCGCTTGGCAGTCGCAAAGCAGGTATTGTGCAGTTTCAGCGAAGTTCTCGCAGTAACGGCACAGTTCACTGTCTGATCTATGAATTTTTTTGATGTGATATCTCAGAGGACAATGTCCGGTGAGCAGTCCCGTTACCAGTTTCAAGTCTTTCTTGTCCGGCTCGAGAAGCTGTTCAGCTTTCTTTGGCGATTGGCTCAGAAGCCCTTCGGCTTGTCTTTGTCCTGGAACCTTATTCCAGTGCGTTTTAATTTGGTCAGCTTCCCAGCGCCTAAACTCTGCCATGATGTGGGCTTTGGAAAGACCACCGGAAGGTTCTGGGCCAGAAAATTGGGTGTTTGCCCCTTCCTTGGCGGAGCTGTCTGCTTCCTCATTGCCTTTGATTTCCTTGTGACCTGGCACCCACATCAGAGTAACCTGATTGTTCGTAGCCAGTGTCTTAGGGAGAGTTTGCAGTCCCAAGTCAGTCTAGACTCTCAAGTGTTTGGCTATAGGGCTTTTAGTGCTGCTTGGCTGTCTGAGGATATAGATCTTTGCCCCTCTGGGACCTCTTTCAAGGCATTCTTGGGTGCAAATTTCTATAGCATTGGTTTCTGCTTGAAAAATTGCTGGGGCTTTGCCTAGAGGTTTTAAGACCCGTTAATCCCACTCCGCCCCCTTTCGTCCATCAGTATACCAAAGGGGAAGGACCATCCCTCTTCCTTCCAAATGTACTCCCGAACTGGATTGTCACTCCTTACTTGGGAGTTACCTGTTTCAATGATCCTTTCTCATACATAATCTCTACAAAGATTTCCTTTTTCCACCAAATATTGTCATCCTTTAATATTGCTCTATCGGCGTAATCGGTCTAACATGACCTGTTTTCTGCACCACTCGGCGCTCCTAATATCCTGCATCATTAGATATGACGTTTAGATGAGCATAGTGGTTCCGATTATTCTCAAACAGGTCTCTGGATTTTGGCCAGCTCGTTAGTAGCGGTGTTTCAGTCTTATTTTAATCCCAGATCACCAGTGATAATGGATGTGCTCTTTTTAATTTCTAATATCTTGAGCTCAGGTGTACCAGAATTGAGGCATTCTCCAATGAGCAAAAATTACTTTGCGCTGGATATGCTCAATACCCCTTTCAAGCACAGTAGGATTATTGATTTTAGCGTGTACGCCAATGAATTTGTAGCACTACCGTTTGCGTATCTAGTACAACATGAAGGGAAAAGATAAATACTCATATCAACATTATGGTAACATTGTTTTTATCAACTTTTCCACCAGAAACACATTATTCGCAATAGCACATCGATTATACTGATTAAATGATTAATTAGATGAAGTTTGTTTACTCCCATGGTGACGAGTGAGTGTACTAATAATTTATTTTGGGATACAATATGTTTTAATTTCAATCTCTGTAAAATAAATATATTATTTGTGCCACATTGGGGCTATTATTAATATATTTCAAGATCCAAGTATTCCAACACAAGAACGAGATTTCAATTGGGCACAAAAACATTAAATAATGAAATAATGCATTCAATGATTGACTTTCTGAATTTAATTCACAATTAAATACATAATAATAAAACGACTCATCGAAACTGAAAAAATACATGGTCTTATTGTGTTTCGTATTCGTTAACATTCCAAATTATAAAGCTTCATTGAATAACTTCTAAGTACAATTCAAAAGACTCTATTACCAAGATACAAACATATAATAATGAAAATTGTTACACCCTGTTCAAGAAACCCTGAGAAAATGTATTTTCAGGAACATTCTTATCTCTTCAGTGCTTTTCATGTTTTATTATGGTATAATGGGCCTCATAACTATTGTTGTCCATTTATAAAAAGAAGTTACTCGGATTCAACAAAATATTATATTCTACGAATTCCATTTCCACGTAATCCAGAGAGAAAACTAAAACAGAAATAACATTTCCTGTTGAAATTGGAAAACACAAAGGCTTCGCCAAAAAGTCATGTGGAGTTTCAGTTCGTTTACTTTTTAGGGTTCCCGTTGAAAAATAGCGTGTAATATGTGTCATAGAGGAAGTAAATATCATCCACAGGTAATGTTATTGTGCAGAAGGCAAGTTATAAGGACATAATCTCTTATAAGGGTGACAGGCAAACGGCACTTCTCCCCAGGGCGCATTTTATGAAGATATTAATTTTCAAATTGTCAAGTAGTGTTACAGTTATTATACTTACAAAGTAATAACTGGCTATAAGATTACGAAAATGCTGTAAGAACGTCTAAATTAATTAATTAAATCTGTTATAAACACTAAGTGGCCCAGTGAACATTTAAGAACAGCCATTTGAGATTCTCTAAGCTGAATCTTAGGATTGAAGCGGCTGGAATTCTTATTAAAATAATTATTGTTTGTCAGCAGGAGTTCCTGGAGTTGCTTGGAAAAATCGATTGAAAAAATATTTGATATTCCCGATAACAAACCATATGACGGTTGGATAAAAAAGGTAGTTGAAACAAAACCCCGGTATGCCAAAAAATAATTCTGAAAACTGAATTTGATGGTTGATGATATCAGGACGCCGCCAACTAAAAAGTGGATAAGTACATATCTTTGAATAGAGGAGTTTATTGTTTTCAAGGTTCATATAATATTCTGTTTACAGAATATCATCCAACTGTATACATTCATATCAATAAAAAAACGAACAATGTAGATATTTTATGGAGTCCAGACTGCAGTAGAAAATGTCCAATCATTTCATTCTCTTTACCCAGGCGAATGTGATTTTATATTAGTGTGACATTATAGAAGGTGAAAATAATTACTTTGACGAGATGTGAGTCTGGGAATATGGAAAAGACCTCTGCAGTCCAAAATGTTGTGGATAAGCATATGCCCTATTTCGACGAGATTCCAGTGAATTAACTGCACATTTTGAAAGCAATTTTTTATGTGGGTAACCTATTTCTGGATAAATGCCATCAACTATGAAAATGAGATACTTCAAAAAGTTTCGCTGAATATTTTCTATATCAGACATATGTACCGAATTTGATCTGACAAGCGTGAAATGTAATTAAACTTGAGACTGATAATCAATCCTAACGATTCATACGTTTTGTTGATAACGTGTTCTATAGATTTCCAAAAGTGAGTTTTTTGTCATACGTCACTCCCAAATCTCTGAACGTGTCAGAGCGATTCAATTTAGTATTACCCAGTTTGTATTCATAAATGATTGGATTCAGCTTAGGTAGAGGTAGAGGACATAACGTGACATTTGAAAGCATTCAGGAATAAGTTATTCTCGATGCATCAGGCATACACGCGGTCAAGATTGTACAGTCAATTCTGGAGAAAATATTATGGAATATTTTCAGATCATGGGTATACACAGTATGAGAGAAAAACTACGCCATTTATTAACATAACAGCCTGAGATCAGACCCTTGGGGCACACCTGATACAGGGAGAACTTGTGACCATGAAAGCTGACGTATCGCTTTTGATAAGTAAGGTAGGAGCGTAATAGAGTTATGAAATAGAGATCCTTTGTCAATAGTGTCAGGCATGTGCTATTTGTTACTGTAGATCTTCCTTTGAAGAAAAACCCATCTTGGCTGGAGGTGATTTGATTTTTGACATTCAAGAGAATGTCATCATATAGAGAAAAACATCGAAAGCTTTTGAAAAATTAATAATTATGACTATAGGGCACTAGTTGGTTATGTATGGACTTGTTTCTTTTTTGTGAACCGGTATGATTTTTGATTCCTTCCATAGTACTGGAAAAGTATTTGTGGAAAGACATAGGTTGTACAATTTACAAATAGGATACGGGAAAGCAGCTGTACAATCTCGCAGGAAAAAATACGGAATGTTGTCAGACCCCACTAGTCAATTTGGGTGTCAACAGCCAAAGGAGGAATATTATTGATCGACTTGGAAAAAGTGATACTTTTGGGCAAAGGCATTGGAGATGTCTTGTAACTCAGACATGGACATGGGTTGTTGGTTGAAGCTGAAGCTAACAGTTGGAACTTTACCGGTTTCCCTGAATTCCATAATTCAGTAGGATTCGTAATGGTATTATGTTCTATGATTATATATGATTATATTAACAATATTAGACTAAAATTGTCTCCTCAGTCTTTTTAATTCATTGAGATCTCTTCTATCGCCGAATTATTGGAATTTTTTCTAGTATTTGTGCAGAATTAAATTAAGAATAAGCACTACACGCCATATTCACGTCAATATATGGTTCCAAAAAGAACGAGTCGCCTCTTGGAGATTCATGATACAGATTTGGGAAGTTTGCTTTCCTGAAGATATGAACCCAGGTGGAAAGGTTTTTTTTTATCAGAATCTTATTTATTCTACAAAAAATATAGATAGGTGAACGATGAGAGTCTTCATTGATAAAAATATCTTGTACTTTTTCAATAATACAAGTATGTATAGTTAGATAAAACAAGGTAAAAAAAATTATCACTCAAATTAGTTGTTCAAACTCCAGAAAAGAGCAACAATTTCGAAGAGCATGTGTGGTGGGAGAAAATCGAATTATTATTTAGAAGATTGAGAATGTTGAAATCTCCAATAATGAGAAATTCTGAGTGAAATGGATACTCCTGTGAAGGAGTTGCTTTTGTATAGGTTCATACGGGATGCAATGCTTGATGTTTGAAAAAACTGGTTTTAATCGATTCAATTATACAAAATAACTTTAAGAATAGATTAAAAGTGAAAAATATATCAAATAGTCAAATTATCATCTTCGCTTCTCTTTCTATCAAAATCTGACAACTGCTTTTTCTTATAGTCCAGGAAGTGTAACATGCAGATCTCTCGATGATAAGACAGGAGCTAAGTTTGTTGGTCTTAACCATGGATTTTACAACCTGAATTCTGACTTTGGAGTCGTTAGGACTTGAAACTGAAATAATGTGTCAGGAATAAGTTAATTTTGACTACTTGGAGACATTTGGTATAGTTTTCCCATAATTTTAGTTAGGATGATATATAAAATTTAAAAAAAAATCGAATACCCAATTTGCCCCTCTTAAATCCTTATATAAATATTGGAAAGTGTTAACTGGTGCCAAATATGTAGGTTAAGGAGATGTATTACTATACCAAATCGCATGGTTTCCGAGAGGTTTGCTTTTGTAGTTACAAAACCCTAAAAAGGGATTATTCAACCGATATATTTCTCTTCATTCAACTATAACTATATAGTTCGGAAGCAAAATTCAAAGGTATCAAACTTATACTTTAAGGAAATCTAGAAAAGTAATCATCTTTAATGATTTTTAAACTTTGAAACACATTCATAAAATATTAAAAATTTTGACAAGGACAGTTTTTAGCATGATCTCTTCAGCACATCATTCTTCAGGATACATGATCAAGAATCTGTAGATAATAAAGTTTCTTCCTTGGTAAACTTTTTGAATAATTTGTTCGATAGGCACGCTCCTATTGTTACCTCGAGAGTTACAAAACCTAAAGCACCCTGGCTAACTTTTCCTATAATAAATAATAGTTTAAAAAAACTAAAAAACACGCTTTTATAGAAAACCAAACTAAAAAAATAGAAAATAAGAAAAACATTTATTTTATTTTTAAAAAGCGTGGGGTGCATGGTATCAATAATTATATAGTACATTACACACCTAGGGCAGTAAAGTAAGAAATGTCTCAGATCACAGGTTATTGTTGGCCGAGGCGATACCATGCACCCCACGCTTTTTTTTTTAAATAAAATAAAAAAATTTCTTATTTTCTATTTTTTTAGTTTGGTTTTCTATAAAAGCGTGTTTTTTAGTTTTTTAAACTATTATTTATTTCCTACTTTTTAGTTGGGTTTATTTATAAAAGCGTGTTTTTTAGTTTTTTTTATCTATTATTTTTATTATTTTTTTGCAAATCAAAAAATTATCAAATTAGTGTATTGTCATCGGTCCTCGATAAATCTACAAAGTTTGAATGAAATCTGACCGTTTAAAGTGGGTCAAAATCGCGCCCAAAGGAGTCGGTTACAAACAAACATACAAGTGAAGCTAATATAAAGCGTGTGAAAATGATGATAGCTGAGAGAGACAAAGCACTAAACAAATATAAACGAACAAAATCAGCTGTTTATTTACAAGCCTATAGATATAAGATTTACGTAATTACACATCCCAATCAATTAAGAGAGAGAAAAAAGCTTATTTCACTTACCAATTTAGTAACAATGCCAGTCCGAAAGACATGTGGAAAACCTTAAGATATAATGAATTTCTACCTGAGAAAACAATTGACATACCTGATACGATAAACGATCCAAATGATGTTAAAAGATTTTTTATCGAGTCTATTTCCGAAACCCAACCATCTGAAGAAATTATGAATTTCTATAAAACTAACAGGCTAACTGACTTTGAGTTTACTTTTCATAAGGTCAATGATCTATTTATCTACGAAACAATTAGAGGCATAAAGACTAGAGCTAAGGGCTACGATGAGGGTATTGATTTGGTTAAATTGTGTTGCCTACATATTATTCCCTCTATAACTCATATAATAAATTTTTGCATAACCGAAAATGTTATTTCGAATGCTTGGAAAAAAGCAATTGTAAGAGTCTTACCAAAAAAAAAGGCTCCCACGGAGTTCAAAGACCTACGGCCAAAAAGTATTTTGCCAGTGCTGTCAAGGTCTGTATGAATGGTGTTTGTTCGGATTATATGTCGCTGAGATCAGGGGACCCGCAAGGGTCCATACTTGGGCCATTACTGTTCTCCATATACTCTTTTCATATTCTTGTCAAAATCCAAAACTGTAATGTGCATCTCTTCGCTGATGACACTCAGCTATACTATGGTTTCAAGCCTCAAAAATTTGAAAACGCTTGTGCAGTTGTAAACGAGGACTCAAAAACATTTATCAATTATGCCACTGATCACTGCCTGCACCTCAATTCAACAAAATCTAAAGTCATGGTGTTTGGAGGTAAATATCATAGACAAAACTTACCTATTGATATTAATATAAATGATGAGAAAATATCGTTAGTGAAAGAAACAAAAAACCTGGATGTAGTAGTGGATTCTGACTTGAGATTTGAAAAGCATATAAAAACGTTGATACAGCGTGCTTACGCTAACATCAAGTTGATCTATGGTAACCGGCATCTATTTCCTACCAACATAAAAAAGGTACATTAGTATTATCCTTATTTAATTTTGCGAATGCTCTGTATGGGCCTAACTTAACTGTACAATACAAAAACCCAATTTTCCGAATACGAAGACGACAAAGAATTTCCAATAAAGTGGAAGAAATTAGATGCCTGAATATGGAGAACAGGAGAAAACTACACCTTGCTAATATCTATGTCTTAGTGTAATTATGAATAAAAAACCTCCAAATCTGCATCGTGAAATTACATATCGCACTGATATACACATCATAAATATAAGAAATAGGGGTGAGTGTTCCTTCTTTTGCGACAGAAATATTCAGACGCTCCTTCAGCTACCAAGTATATCACCTTCACAACTCAATTCCATCAGTGCTTAGGGTTCAAACATTCAAAGAAAACTTTAAGACACACCTTTTTCAGTGTCAGCATTAACTCCCTTACACCAGAATTTCACAAAAAATAACTTAAATTCCCATGAAGCATTATAATTTTGAGGAAAGATAATTAGATAAGACCTCCTAGTTGTAGAAATCTCCACAACAGATAATACAAATACTCTAGCAGTCCAGACAAGCTTTCAAGTTCCATAAATTTTCAGATCTGCTCGTGTGTTTTGTGCATACATAGGTACCTAATCATATCTCATAGGGTCTATTATTAATCATATGCTGTCTCAATTTTCTTTTTCTTTTTGGCAATTTTATTTATTTATTTAGCAAGAATTTTGTGAGGGATGCATTTGCAATAACTTACACTTTATACTTTTAGTTAAATCAAATCAAAATAGAGCTTTATATATATATATATATATATAAACCAAACACGTCTCTGTTTTTCAGGTGGAAGAATATTTTTGATTGCGTCTAGCACTCAATAAAAAATAAACTTAACTTTTTATTTTCAATCAAATCTATGTTCACTATGACTTCATTTGAAAATAATAAAGACGATTATTGTTATACAGTGCTTCTCAAAAGTCCCCTTCCCCCCTTTTATTTTTGGAACGATTATACATAAACAAGTGAAATTTGGAAACTGAATATTAAAGGTTGTAAACTTCCCTACTAGTGATGATAGATGACGAAATCGTCCAAGATGACGTCACAAGGCCATTGTGACCAATAATTTTAAGTGGAACCCTACGGCAAGCGACACCTCTTTTAAAAGGTATCAAAAAAACCTATTCAATGATACTTATTTTGTTTGTGTTTATGGCAGTTTTAATGGCTCATTAGTAAACATTAAAATTTAAATTCCATTCAGTATGATATTAATTACAGATTCAAGAATCAGTATCTACTTAAAGAAATTGCTCGAAGTGACCTCCATTTACTTCCTGACAGTGAAATATCCTATTTTTAAACTCTTCTCGTACTTTTGCAAATGTATCTGCGGAAAAAGCCTCACATTCGGCAACAATACGTTGTTTTAAAACGTCAATATTGTCAGGTTCAGTG
The DNA here is from genome assembly GCA_018342105.1 of Gonioctena quinquepunctata. Lineage (NCBI taxonomy): Eukaryota > Metazoa > Arthropoda > Insecta > Coleoptera > Chrysomelidae > Gonioctena > Gonioctena quinquepunctata. Next base: position 966,847 of record JAFIRS010000169.1, read on the forward strand.
GCGTAAACCTTCGATTTAAGGTACCCCTACAGAAAAAATCCAAAGGTGTGAGGTCCGTTGAATCTCGTCGTCCAATCCATCTACCACGATACTCCCCATCCAAATACCGTCTTACTGCACCGTAATAGTGTGGAGGAGCACCATCCTGTTGGAATGTTATTTCCAAATTGCCGAATTAATCTGGATTATCTTCCAAAATTTCAAGGATTAACGGTTCTATTGCGTTTTGCAACAGCTCCAGATAAACCTCACCAGTTAAATTAGTATTTAAAAAAAGAGGCCCAACGGTGTGGTTTCCCAGGATACCTGCCCAAACATTCACCTTCTGGGGAAATTGGGTATGTGTTTCACGAAACAGGTGAGGATTTGCGTCACTCCAATACCTCACATTCTGTGTATTTACATTTCCATTTAGATAGAAAGTACTTTCTTCACTAAAACAAATTGTTTGACATAGTCTGGCTGTTGGTTAATTTTAGTTTCCATATTTTCACAAAATTCTAGTCTTCGGTCTGGGTCGTCGTCTGAGAGTTGATGAACCATTTTTAATTTGTATGGGTGGAGTTTGTTTTTTTTCAACAGCCTGTGTACTACGACTGTCTAACAAAAACGTCAGCTTCTTTGACAACTATCCAGAGGCGGAGCTTGAATTTTGAATTTTAGTATTAACTGATTTAATTTATCACAGCTTTGCGTTTTTCAAAAGCGAGTTGCCAAAATTGCCATAAACACAAACAAAATTAGTATCACTGAATAGGTTTTTTCGATACCTTTCAAAAGAGGTGTCGCTTGCTGTAGGGTTCCTTTTAAAATTATTGGTCACAATGGCCTTGTGACGTCATCTTTGACGATTTCGTCATCTATCATCACTAGTAGGGAAGTTTACAACCTTTGAAATTCAGTTTCCAAATTTCACTTATTTATGTATAATCGTTCCAAAAATAAGAGGGGGGGAGGGGACTTTTGAGAAGCACTGTATATATTGTCTTTTTCATATTAACAGAAAAATATTTTCAATAAGAACAGAAGGTTTGTCCTCTCAACTAATACAGACAACATTCAACGGAAGTATTTTTCTAACTTGTAAATTTCACCAATGAGAGATTGGTGAAAGTTTCACACCAAACGATTTCATTAATATGTTACTGGCACATTTTTATATAATATATGGTTCGACCTTTTTCCTTTTCTGCAGAGTTATGAAATATTTAAAATAAAACAACAATCAAGTTTGTCCAGTCGGTTCGTAGAGCCAGGAAAATGATTTATTCAACTGACGTATTTCTCGTGTAATTCCTTCATCCTGTATAATATCGAATTAGAGAATGGTGACAGTTCGAAAGCAAAATGCGAATATATTAAACTTTTACCCCAACGAACGCTAAAAAAGAAACAAGTTTTCGTGTTAGGGATTTCGTTGGCGATTTCAGTGGTGTTTAACATCAAACGGGTGTTCGCACCTCGAAAAGCGTACTAAATCCTTTCCCGGATTTGTAAACGAGTCCGGGCCTAAACGGCTGTATGTATGAGTGACCATTTATCATCCCACACCCCCGCGTCTCTTTGCTTCGCACCCTTAGACAACCCCTATGCCGTCGGAATTCGCACCATCTACCATTCCAATCGTATCAACCGGAATTCTTTCGTTTGTTTCTTGTTGGGTGATGGGAAAAGCTGAAAGTAGCGCTTCAATTGCGTTTTTTTTCTCTCGAATGGAAATCCAATAGAATGAATGTGGATAATTTCATTCGAATATCCGCAGAGCTTGGTGACCCACTTATAAGTCATTTCAAGAATTTGCAGGTCGGGATTCATTATCAATAAATCCAAGTGAATTATTGTTTTTCAGCTAACTTTTCGAAATTCCTCAGTGTTCCGTAACAATGGATTATAATCTTATATGTTTAAACGAGCAATTGTTGTATATATATATATATATATATATATTGTTATGATATGAAGTATATGTTAAACATAAAAAGAAAAAAAAATTGATATAATGATATTTATACATTGCATGAATACCTGCTATGATTGTTTTTACAATTTTTCTGTGTACTTTGCATTTCTGAAACCTTTGACCATCTTATAGTCAACGCAGATGATCCAAGAGTTTAGCAGTGGAGCTTTTCTATTATCATCAGAATGTTTCCAACAATCCATTTAATTTGCACAACCTATAAAAGTATGGAAATCAAAATACACAAATAAAACTTCAGAATTCAAATTGACAAAAATAATCTACAAGCAAGAACATCATGTATGCTAATCTTGAGTCACAAGGAACATGACTGGGACATGTCAAACTATTTTCCATTGGAAATCATTAAAATAACAGATGTGAACAGAAAATGGGTGAATATGAATTTTGAACAGTTCTGTATAAATAATGTTAGATGTAGATATTGAAATTGTAAATAAAAATTGTATCATATGTTATAATTAGAAAATGTGTTTCAAGAAAGTGTGCAAAAAGTTAAATTCAGATCGGGAAACCAAAAACTGATGGTTGCCTGGGGAAGAAAAAAATAAGGAGTCGAATAATAATTTTGGAGAGAAGCGGTAACAATTTTTTTCCGAAAATCAACGCAAAGAAGCAGACAACAAATGTAACAACAATTTTAACCTTAAATCCGAATCAAGAAACTGCCTGACAAATACCTACTCGACCAAAGAGCCACTTACCTCCAATCCAAATCAGATCATATTTCCAATACAGGACATAACCAGCAACAAGGGGGCCAACATCAGCTAACTTCACTCCCAGTAGCCATTGAACACCTACTCCAGGATTTTTGTGAGTGCACGAACTGAATTTACAAAAGGTATTTCATCAGCAAAAACTAAACGCTGTGATACGTTTCGCACTACACACTTTTTATGTTTCTTTTTAATAACACCGATTCACAGTGGTGAACTTTCTTCCGTACTCATGATCATAATATAAATATAACCTCTAAATATGTACTTGCAATATTCACTGATTTCGCATGAGCAAGCATTTGATGTTTTGAATTTTGATTGTTTCAATTACACCAATCATAAGGTAGATATCGCAGAAATAGGTATTTATAAATTTGAATATTTATTTGAATAAAAAAGAAACAATCATTTAACTATTTTCTGGACTCGTTATTTATCATTTGATCATATTACAAGCTATATTTCCATGAAACAGTAAATTGACTTCAAGCAAAACAACTAGATGGCGCAACTGCAATCTTCCTGAGATTTGAGACGATTTGAGACATAGGCGTACCGACTGAGCTGGGGAAAGGTAATAAAAAAACGGTAAATGGTATATAGGAAAAGGGGTAAGAATGTCATACCCGGAGTTTATTGTTGTGATGTGTATTTGAAAAGCACATAAAAAAATATATAATAATAATTATACATAAACCAAAATAATACTACAAATCATCATAACAATATACAATATATATATATATATATATATATATATAGGCTATTTCGAAAACGGCTCTAATGATTTGGAAATGTTGTATTCAGATAGGGTTTTGCTTTTCAAGTTTATCTATATAGGCGTCTTTCCTGAAAAAAACGCGATTTTACACACAAAAATTAATTACGAATCGATATGTATAGCGCCATCTCGTAAATTTTTGAGGTACTTGCATTGTTGCTATTGGATGTTGGCCTACTGGTACTTCTAAACTTTGTGAGATGGCGCTATATGACATTATCCGAATTCAATGTTAGATATGTTTTTCTATGGGTCTCTTTCTCAGATACGAACTTGGTTATCGTTCCCATCGTATTTCGGAAGAATTCGGTCAACATATAATTATTCACACTTTTCTTTTTTCAAATTTAACAAAAACAAAAAATTATTTTTTTCACATTTTTTGAATCTAACGGATAGAGATTTGAATCTGACGATATGTCTTTGTTCAAATTCACCAGAACAACTTGTCGATTCGCTACCTTCCGGAAATTTTGCGATTACTCTTCAACACATGTTTTGTTTCCGAATACAAGGCAAATAGCTTCCTGGGATTGTTCATTCCTTTTGCGCGTTGTCTATGTTCCTTAGTAATTATTTTCTGTTCCTTCACTTCTGCCAATTCCTTGATTTTGTCTTTCTTTGGCGTATCAGTGTAAATCGTTGACGTCCCTTTTTTTTCCTTTCTTCTCTGATATGCCTTGGAAATTTTTGTTAGTGGTCTAATTAGTTCGAATTGATACCTAATGCAGCAAAAATTAGAAGAAAAAATATTTTCTATCTTCATTCTCCCTTCCAGATTTCCTTTTTTCTATTATGTGCTCCAAAGTAGCTGATTTAAAAAAAAAAATCTGTAGCTTTTCTAATAGTCAGTCTCTCTTGCAGAACGTCTTATATTGCTCAAGATACAGCATCTTCGTTGACATTGACCCTCTTCCTATAAGATCGCCCCATTATTACTGAAAAATATATGAAATTAATTATTAAATTATTTTGGGGTAGATTGATACTTATCAAAGTACCCCGCAAGGTGTTGTGTAAATCTGCCCCACCGCGCCATATTTCATGAATGCCCCTCTTAACAAAAAGAAAAGGAACCTGAACAAAATTGGATATAATCTTGGCTACTGTAAATGTTCTCTTACCACTGAAGCCACCACAGACCAGTATTGAAGTATACACCATCAAAAACAACCCTAGAACGTGAAATGGTAAAATAAACTTCCAAGAAAAAAATTAATGTTCACTCGAAGTAAATCAAGCGGCCATAGCAGACGTACCGGCAGCACATATTTGTTTTCGAACTTATAGAGCCATCTATTGATGAACCTACTAACATAAGGTATTCACAGTTCGGAGTAACATAGACTGTATCAATGTTCCCACGTATCAATGTGCCCCATCTCCCCCTACGTTGTACTAAATAAGTACAACAACAAAAAATTTACTGTAAATAATTCTACCAACAATAAGACAAATATATAATAAGAACCCACAAATAATCAGCGTGTAGGTGGCCACCGAACATTTATATTTATTTAAACGATTTTTTAAGCAATTTTTAATCCTGTATATTTATCAATTTATGTGAATATTTCGCACACCAAGAATTAATAGTTAAAAAGAAAAAAATACATGCATATATAATAAGAAAACAGCAATATTTTTCTCTAATTGGCAAAGTTATCGATCAACTGACCAATTTTAAATCAACTTCTGGCACTTGTGCAAGTTTTTACATAGGCCAAATAGGTAGAACATTTAAAAAACTATTATCAGAACATAGGCACTGTTTTGTCAATAGAAAAATAAATTCAACTTTTGCTACTCACCACTTCACTGAAAAACATTGTTCTGAGTGTCTTTTGATTGCTTTAAGTTGAAATGCGATGTTATTTTCGGTTATAACGGAAATGTAGATAGGTATATACTTTTTTGGTTCTGATTTCCTGCGTCAGTTTGTAATACAACCATCTCCAATGAAGAGAAACTGTTCAATGTAGCGATATATAATTTTAATTTTTCGCTTTGCTCGAAACTCATAAATTAATATTAGGATACAAGAAATAATTCCATTGAGCATGAAACTACAGACTGTATATTTTTAATATGAAGGTTCACTTTCCTTACCACTAGAAGCGATCCGATGAACTGAACATCTTATATTTTGTAAGATTTTTGCATATCATTTCAAAACATCATAGGTATTTTCAATAGTACCTCAAAAAAGTATCGATTCATCTCTTGGAAATAATCCATGTACACCAAAAATATACTCAGTCAGCTACCTGTGTTATGGAAATAATGACACTGAGACCATATCATTCCTTATTCGGTTGTGGATTATCTCTAGGAATCTAATGATATTAGTATCGACAAGATTATGTCAGGAGACTCCGATCATACCGTGAATAACTTTTTTTTTATAACGCGACAGTAGTATTTTATTATCCGATGGAACCTATTTTCCATATTCAAATTAACAAATACTATAATGATAATCAAAAATGGAGTAGTTCAGCGGTTAATCTCATACATTTAGCCTCTGAAAAAAAATTAAAGAAAACTAAGAGATATGTCTCTCAAAGACCAGATCGTGAATAATAAATATCCTGCAACTCTTCGGCTTCTTACTACTTTATTAGTAAAGTGGAACAACCCCGAAAATATTTCATTTTACAGTCAATGTCGAAAATCGTAGGATTTGTTATAAAAACATTTATTTTTTACATTTCTGAGGAAGAAACAAATGAAAAAATCGCCAAAACCATGGAAGTTCCTTGGAAACAGAGATTTTGTAAGGTCTCACTATATTATTAGTAAGATGGAACAACCCCGAAAATATTTCATTTTTGTCTCAATGTCGAAAATCGTTGGATTTGTTATGAAAACATTGCTTTTTTACGTATACTACATTGCTTGAGTTTTTTTGCCTCAAGAGGAAAAAATCGCCAAAACTATTGAAGTTCCTTTGAAACAGAAATTTTGCAGGGTCTGAAAAGCGATGAATATTGTATTCGACAGTTTATCCTTAAGATACACCCCTTTTGCCTGTGAAATCCGTTTTTCCCAAACATTTTCAGGTGACACTGGATCATGAGCGTTTTATTCCATATTTTCTATCATACCCATTCCAACATTATTTTCCGCTGGACGAACCTGTACAGATCTTTCGCTGGTTGTTTGGTTAGCATACCAATAAATATGATCTGTTTCTAGTGATCAGGGGACTGAAATCAGAAAAATCTGTAGGGTTTTGTATTTCTATTTTATTAGATAGTCTGTAGTTCAAGTTTCTATTGTACAGCTTGATCCTATTCAGGTGTCCTTTGAATAGATAGTGTCCACTCAGGAGCACTATAATTAATTTCAATAAATGTTCTGCTATAACAGCTCTTCAGATAATTTCTCCCAGTATTTTTTGTGTTGTTTTGTTCCCATTTCCCAGTTTTCCCTACTGTTCATTTAGGTACCCCAAAGCAGGTACAGGAAAACTATATAGAGCTGATAATCCTTATCTCGAACCTGATAGATTTTCCGACAAACATTATGGTAAATGAAAGAGGGAATTTTGTGGCATAGTGGACAAATTATTAAATTAAAGAAAACAAAGCATCCCCAAGTGGGAGTCGAACCCACGACCTTATGATCCCTAGCCAACTGAGCCATTCGAGGACATAGGAATCGACCCACACTCGTAAATCCTTTCCTTCCACAATTTAATATTCAAAGTAGGTCATTCCGACATCCGGATAAGGCGGCGCCCAATTTGGCGAAGGTTAATTTAACGTATTGATTACGATTTCTAATAAAATACGGAAGTAATTTATAAGTTGAGGAAAATGGTATATCAACACATTTTTCCCAATAGATTGAAGGTATCAATAAGTAAATTCTCCCTAATAGTAGTTGTCCTTTATACCTAGCCATGAACTAAAGTTAACTATAAAGGTAAACAAATAGGTTAGAAGAAGAAGACAGACATTTTCTGTGTATTTTCTCTCAATCTACTACATGTAACTGTATAAAGGCGTTCGGAAAATAATTATAATTGTGAATAGTAGAGGAAGTTGAATATGGATGAAGTTACTCCTAGCCGTAATTTTACTTGGGATACAAATTTTTCTGTAATTATTGTTCAAATGTTCGTTTAATTTTCCCTTTGGATTGAAGAAAACCCATATGTTTTGTCAAAATTTCCAAAATTGTATGGATATTATAGTGGGATCATTTCTCTATCAGAAAAATGTGTGAATATGAATAAGAATTCCACCGACTATTTGTGGGTCAACTGAACCAGATCTGCTTTTTTATTTTAATTCAACTACTAGGAATAATATATCAAACAACAAATTTCATATATTCCGTTAGTCACTGTTTTTATAGGATTTACAACTTGTGATCAGAAGCTGACGTTCTTTAAATCGTTTAAAATGTCTGCCTATTATATCATCATGACATGCAATGTATCACACCACTAACAGGATTATAAAAATGCTCTGATATATGCACGGAGTAACGAAGTAAATTCCCCTATTTAATCCCCCTAACTACAATTCCTAATTTCCCAGCTTTGATTCGTACTTTCGAATAGGTATCGATTGTTCTAATTCTCATGTAAGCTCCAACTATGCCCGTTAATTCTCACAAGATCTATTAGGTGTGAATAACTTTGTTCAAATTATCTCTTGGAGTTTAAGTTTGAATTAGCCAAGGTGAAACATTTGTTGAATGCCATATGAATTCGTAATAGGCCTGGTATATACCATCATTTCTGTTCAATCAATTTCTTCGTGTACAGTGTGTCCGAAAAAGTTGAACAAATTTAATTCGAAACTTTTAACAGAACAGGAGACATATCGAACCTTGATCAATTATTCTATTGGGCAATTCAATGATAAACAAAATTGAATTTGAGTCAAATACGTTAACAAGCGTCTTCGAGAAATCTATTTGTACATGATGATATAAAACTCTATTGATATGAAAATTGAACATTAAGAATAGTTGTGATATTAAATCAAAAAGCCAAACAAGATATAAAAATCGTGTGAGGTCGGGCCCCCGTCAGAAACGAAGTTCCTTACGCTTTTTCTTCAACTCCGAATGTAATTCGATATGTAAATTGTTTATATTTGTATATTTTCGTCACGTAAGGAAAAAGCGTTATGCTCCCTCCATGGTTCCAAACGATCCAATGAATCAATTAATATCAAGGTAGCAGAATATGTTGCCATCAATCTCATGTATCCACCATTTTGTGTTTCTTTTTTCTCAATATTTTCCCCTTTGAAAGTTGAGGTTTTCTATTCCATCACACTTAATTGTCATTATACCATGCAATACTATACCTATATATCCTTTTTCCAAACTCCTCCGCCACAGTAAAAGGTATTTTATTCCTGATAATACTATTCGATATATTACATCAAATTGACGTGTCACATATTCAATGTAAACCATTAATCCAACTTCGGCATACAAAAAACATAAGAAATTATGTCCAAAAATGGATATAACCATCTAAACACACGTTATATTGAAATATAAAAGAAACAAAAATAACTTCCTCGTATTACCACTCAACGAGACAGAGAGAGAGAGAGAGAGAAAGTCGCATGGAAGGGACATAACGCTTTTTTCTTACGTGACGAAAAAATCGTCTGGTAAAAAACCAGTCAACACCGCAAGGCGCGTAAAGGAACTTCGTTCCAAAACATAATTGAATCTGCGCCAAATTTTGGTAATAAACAGAAATCTATATTTCTCTTATAGCATCCATAATAATGTTATTCAAAATAACTTCTAGCTTTGTGAAAATAATGCAGCTCACTTCTCAAATAACTGTCAAGTCAAACTCATAGAACACTTTGCTCAAAATGTATCATTGCCCTTCACAACCTTCACAACCGAAATTCTAAATTTATCCTTTCTATTTGTGAATACGAGATATCAGACATACTCATTTTAATAAAAATCAAATTTTGCTGTGGCGTCGTTGACTTTTGATAAAGGTCAGCAATAATTTAGTTTCTTCTCTAACATATTTGATGAGTGTGACCCTACTGATTGGTGTCTTTGATATCGGAAGTATCGGAGATATTCTAATAAACTGTTTCCAATATCTTAACCAAATTTGCCGTACAAAACTTGATTTAACAGAAAGCATTTAACATGGATTCAGGAAAGAAAAATCTTTTAAAACGGCAACTTATCAACTATTTGAACATGTGTGCAAAGAAATCGATGAAATAATTAGATTATTTTTATCATGTTCGATTTTCTAAAGGCATTTTACACTTTGACAAGTGAGATCATTCTTTCAGAAATACCGACGACTAAACGGCAAAGAGGTAACAGAAAATATATCTAACTTTACCTCAAGGAAACGGGTATACCCTGTTGAATTTCATATTATCAATGCATGATGTTATCTTCAAAAGGCAAACTTTAAGACAATTAACAGAAATATGTTCTGGTGAAAATTGATTATATCTGTGAGTAAACTACACAGTTCTTAGAGACACTATGTAAAGCTAAGAAAATCTTATTTCAGATTTTTAGTACCTAAAATAATATAATAATTCATCATAGTATTCCTTCTGTCCTACTTCGACTATGAATTTTGACATCTCATAGATGTTATTTCTCTGCCTTTTTGAAATCGGTATATTATTTTTTCCATGCTGAAAATATCCATTACTGAATTCCACATGATAAAATTCGCTATTATATACAAATCCTTTCTCACATCTAACATACTCTCCTTATAAATACAATTTCATAGAAATAATTTCCCTTGGCAACGTAAGATTTAAATATCGATATAATCCTGAAGTTCTTTTCGTAAATAAATTTCGAAATGCAAACCTATCGGAAACAGATATTGTTTTCATGTTTGTAAGAAGAAAGAGAAAGATTTTCAAGAATGAATCAATGAATAATTTTGTAATTGCCAGTAAAAAATCAACTGAAATTCTTCTTCAGCGGTATGGCTTTGGATTTGACTTTTCTGGTGAGTAGATACATTTTTCATGACTATTTCTTCATGAATTGTGGGATGTATCCAATATAAAACATCTGGTTGGATTTAAGAACCTTTTTATAAGTAAATGGAGTATAGAAAGCCAAAAATCTCCCTAAAAAATCATTTTGTCCAGGATACATTTTTTTTTGTACAAAATTTTGAAATTGTCGTTGTTTGTGCTATTTACGAAAAAATCAGGAACAATAGGGTGAATGAATATTGTAAACACCGATAGATAGAATGTGACAAGCCCGAATGGTTTCAGTAATAACTAATTTGACTTAATATAGATTAGGCTACTGATGTAGTGATGAACCCACCTGTTATTGGTATTCAACTACGTAGATTGAGGTTAATGTGACTGCTGGAAATCCCATAAGAGCCATAAGGATTGCAGCATATGGTATTACCATATCAAACTCTTATTTAAATATTGTTACAAGATACTGGTGATTGAAAAATGTTTGGCTGTAATGTGGAGTTGGACTATGGTATTTTGCGGGTATGCCTTTCGAAAATGAAACTGACACAGAACATTCGACTTTTTAAATATTTTATTTAGTAAGATTGGTGATCTAGTATCAATATTTCAATATTTCACCCAGAAGGTTTGAGGACTTGGATCAGTTGTGTAAAAAAAAATCCTTTTTTATCTTGAAAATTTCTAATTTTTATAAAAATGCACAGAAATTTTATTATATGATGGAAGGTGCAATAGCAAATTTTATCAGATTTTTTTCTTAATTGTTATTATATCACAAAGTCGCTGCAGTCAACATGAAAACGTAGAACCCAAATATTTGAACACTGAAATTACATTTTTATGTAAAGGGAATGATTCTCACGATTCAACTGTTTTAGAAAATATTCAAATATTTATACTATATGGAAAAACATGTTAAATGTCAATTGACCGTTTTTGGGGAATAATTGATAACTACAATAATAAGAGACAGAAATCTGTAACATTCTGGATAGCCAGCCATAATTTCATTAAAAATGTCTTATTCCTCAAGACAGCTGACTACAAAAACCTATACAATAGGTTGGTCGCATATCCATCAGAAAACAACTATTTCCCTGGCTAATACCTCGACGGACGTTGAATTACAGTTCTTGTGAATTTTTTAAAGTTACCTATTTTCTAATAAAATAAAAGATATAATAACAATTAGATAATTTTTTCTGTTAAATACAGGGAAACGGTTTTTTATTTTTTCAAAAACGAAGCGAGCGAAAAAAATTACGAGACAAAAACTATATATTGTTAATTGCTTAGTCTAAAAAAATACATACAAAAAAACACTGGGACGCCACTGGAATCAACAATTCTATTCTAATTACTTGAAAAGAAGTCCCTTATTACCGCGAATAAGCATGCCAAGTTTTATCAAAATCAGGTTTTTGACTACCTAATTATTAAAAAACACCTTGTAACTCGAAAACAAAGCAAGTTAGGACACATGCTTAAAACCAATCTTATTTTTACCTAAAACGACGATCCTAAACTTTTGGCGGTTTCACCTTGGGTCACCCTGTATATGTCGGGAAGACTTTTAATTTTTCCACGAAAAAATAAGCTTCAACCATTCAATGTACTTCTTTTGATGGGGTCAGTCAATTATAATATTCAATATCGATGTAAATACACATTGTACCGATGTAATTCGTTCCAATTGATAATTGAAATGTAGAATAATGGCCATATACTAAAACGTTTCGAGTGCGGAATCTTCCGCGAGGAGATAACAGCGGAGGCTGCAGAAAATCGCAGGAGTTCGCAGGATAGGTCATGGCCCGCAGGTGCCGTATGCGGGCGCCATCGACGTTTCAAACAAATCCGCCAATCTGCCCTCTGTGACTATTAACATGACAAATGCTAATATATTTCACGGCTTTCAGCGGATAAAACAGATCTGAATTGATATATTTTTGGATCTTAGTTGTGCTCCTTTTGTTTGTCTTTCTTTTCACTAGAACGAGCTACTCCATTATTTATCCGAGCTCCCAGTGGAAAATCACCCCTGAATTTGCACCTTTTTCCATTTTTCTTATGCATTTTCTTGTGAGTAAGTGATTCAAACTTTGTTTGTTTTTTTAAAATGGCCATTTTTGTATAGAAAGGAACTCAAATAGTTTTCACATGAAGTGCATTAAACAAATATGGTGAGGCCCATGCCCATCAAACATCATAGGTGAAATTAACTTCATTTCGACCTTCAAATAGATAAGATTTATTTTCATCTCTTTGTACATGAGATAAGTCAATTTCGGTAGTTAAAATTACAGAAACAGTACTAATTTCCAAAATACAAAAAAGGTTATTTCCAAAGGATCTACCTGGCGTTATGAAATTCATTTGCGGAGTAGAAGCAGAAATTGCTTGAGTTATTTTTTAAATGTTTTGTGATCGTGAATTTTTTTATATTTTCTGGAAGGTGATTGAAAGCATTGGCTCCTGCATAGCGGGGGGATTTTTTATATCCCATCTGTTTAAATCGTTTGATGTGGAGGTCGGCGGAGAGCATAATCACAACCCAGAGTAGTGCAAAAACAACGAAAAATTCTGAGAAAATTTATGAAAGAGGGGAGGTAAAAGACAAGAATCAAATATAAATAACGAAATTTACACAGTAGAATGTCTTGGATACAAAATTGTATCAGACTGAAAATTCTCAGAGAGAACTCTAAAAGGGGAGCCAGAAGAACAGTAAAGAAATAATAAAATACCAAAACCAATAAAAATAAGGGATTCCTCCCAAAAAACTGGAGAATGGTACGAAACACATAGAAAACATAAGATGGGAAAAACAGGAAACGACAAGGCAACGAAAACGTCATGAAAAGTTAAAAAAGTAGAAAGTTACGCGAAAAGGAAGTAAAATACAAAAAAGAAAGTAAATATAAAGAGTTGAGAATAAGCACATGGAACGTAAGGATAACGCTGGCAGCTGGAGGAATGTCAGAAATAGGAGAAGAGCTCAAAAAATATAAAGTAAGGATCGCCGCAAGGTAGGAAATGTGTTGGGGAGGACAAGGATGAATTGACAAGCAAAATTTTACAATACTCTATTCGGGAGCAGAAAAACAATGACATAACAGGGTAGATTTATAATATTATAAAATGCAAGAGAAAAAGTTAAGAAATCCCTTCCAATAAATGATAGAATTCCATATATTCAAATATAAGCTAAAATATTCAATAATCCCCTACCAGATATATAAGAGCCAACAGAAGAAGACAGGATAGAAGAAGAATTCTATAATAATATAGGAGAGGAGATACAAAAAAAACAAAGGAAAATTTCGTAATAGTTCTTGGGGGCTTCAATGCTCAGATGAGAAAAATGTACAATATACGAACACGCGAATAACAATGGAAACAACTTTGTAACATAGCAATAAGAAGAAATGTTATCAGGAGCTCAACAAAACTCAAACACCCCAAAGTGTACAAAGTGACATGGGAAGCGTCAGACTAACAAACATACAGCCAAATAGACTACATACTCATCACTATGTGAAAACAATAAACAGTTAAAAATGACAGGAGGAGCGTGTACCAGCTTGTATCACTATATGGTCACAGCTAGAATAAAACAAATAGCGAAAAAGCACAAAGCTGAATTGTAAAAGACAAAAATGGGACAAGGGAAAACTAGACAACATCTCTGTAAGACTACTCGGAAGAAGTAACAACACAATTCAGAAACAGAAATGAGAAAAACAATATAGTGACAGAATGGAACAATATTAAAGAAGGTATAAATGAAACAAGAAGAATTGGTACAAAACAAAATAAGACATGAATGGTACCATGAAATATGACAAAAAAAAGTTAAGATGGGGGGAAATAAGAAGTACATGAAAACAAGCGAAAATAAATAGACAAATCAAAAGGGAATGGCGAACAACAAAGTGAAGGTCATTGAACAAGAAAAGAAAATATGAACACAAAAAGCTTTCACGAAAGTGTTTGAAAATATATAAGTAAATCTAATGGAGTGAAGAATAGGAACAGTGGTATTGGAAGAAGTGTATAATATCAACTTTCTCCACAAAACACTGTAAAAATGTGTTTCAAAGGTGAAGTATGTTGTGAAATTATAGATAATGGTGAAAACCATTCATGCCAACAAATATGGAGTGGGTTTTATACTATAGGAATTGCAAAAATAGTACACATTTGAACTATTGTTTCGGGGGCTCAATCATGGTTTTTACAAATGAATTATGACTTTAAAGTTAAGAGGACTTGGAAAAACGGTTTCTTGAAAACATTTGTGTATCCCAACATATTCAATCAAATTTTGTGGAGCGATGAATCGCAGTTACATTGTTTACGAAATGATTTGATCCAATTGATGGAAGATATTCCAATAGCAGAACGCCAAGGAATTTGGTGGCAACAAGATAGATGGATTGGTGATAAGTGTTCAATTCGGTGGCTGCCTCGTTTCCCAGATTTATCACCACTTGATTTCTTTCTATGAGGTTATTCCAAATACATTGATTCACTACTCCTTTTGATTTGGATGATCTGAAAATGAAGATTTGACTAGCCTGCAGAAATATTTCGCCTTGTTCGAGAGAACGGAATCGCCGTCATGTCTAATGAGCGTCCCTTTTAACAATGTCCATGACTTTTATCTAGGTACTATTCTCATGAATATATATATATATATATATATATATATATATATATATATATATATATATTTATATACAGTGTCCGTCATAAAGTTGGCTACATACGGAAAAAAAAATTGTATTAAAATTTCTGAAAAACTCCAATGGCGGTTCGTTTCGCATGGCTGTCATTTAAAAAATCCGTTGCGACTTATATCACGTGACCTCAGATTTGTCGGGAATTTTAAAAAAGTTGTCTGTGGTGCCGAAAAATGAGTCAAATTGGCAAGATATCGACCTCATGTACCAATTTTGAACCAGATTGAAAAACAAAATTCCAGTTTATTCCTTTACCCTTACTAAGGAATATTATACATTCTTGTTTTATCTGGAAACAGCTTTAATAACCTAAATCACATAAGTTTGGGTCAAAACTAATCAAATATTTGTGAAATAGACATTTTGCGGGAGATTAATTATGAAAACACGATTTAGTCTTGTCACTAGGTGTAGTCATGCCCTGTATATTGATGCACATGAGCTTATTCAATATTCTCAACCCATAAATAAGTTTTAAACCAACTAATATTTGTAATGAAAACTTAATAATACATTATTTATCCTAATTGAATTTAGTATTGTTTAGGTGGATGTGGAAAAATAAAAAAACTCAATAAACAAACAATGTACAAATTTTCAATATTATACGGGACCACTTTCGCGCTCCATACATAGAATTGTTCTGGAAAACATTTCGCGGCGAACAATTTTTAACATAGTTATGTTAATCAGTGCTGCACAATTCCTTATACTAATTTTTAAATGTTTTACATTTCGAAATGGGCGTTGTTTATAAACATTGCTTTTCAGGTAACCGCATAAAAATAAATCACACGCCGTTAGGTCTGGAGACCTAGCAGGCCAAGGATTGCCTGAATATTGACCTATCCACTGCTCACCAAACTCATTGTTAAACCACTCCCGCACTTCATTCGTAGAATGAATAGAAGCCCCGTCTTGTTGGTTTGTATGGGTGAAAGTGATTTTGCTTTAAAATTCGTCTAACAGAGGTTTGAGATATTTCTGCCTTTTCTGTCATAATTTTCGTCGAAACTCTTGGTGTCTCCGTCACTGTCAGTAAAACATTGTATACATTATTTTCATTATTTACAACTGGCTTAACGTGAACACTTTCATATTTGTTTTCAACCGTACCAGTTTCCTTAAATTTTTGCAATATCTTTGCCACCGTAGTAAAATGCAAATTTTGTCGGATGTCTTCCATTGAAAATTTCAGCTACTTCTCTTGTGCTATGATAATTTTCGCCATATAGCAATACTATTTCTATTTTTTCTTGTATACTCAGTTTTGGAGCCATTTCTATTGATAGATTGAAAAACACAAAAACTGATAAAGAACGACAACTCTAACAAAAATGTCAACAAGTTATTGTGACATTTGTTATTGTTACAACAAAAATAGATCTTTCTTCAAAGCCGCCTTATAAAATTCAAAAATATAGCTAAGTCATTGAAGTTCAAATTTACCAACCAATATTAAATTTAGCAAGGATAAATAATGTATTATTAAGTTTTAATTACAAATATTATTTGGTTTAAATTTTATTTACGGGTTGAGAATATTGAATAAGCTCATGTGCATCAATATACAGCGCATGACTTCACCTAGTGACAAGACTGAATCGGGTTTTCATAATTAATCTCCCGCAAAATGTCTATTCCACAAATATTTGATTAGTTTTGACCCAAACTTATGTGATTTAGGTTATTAAAGCTGTTTCCAGATAAAACAAGAATGTATCATGTTTTTTAGTAAAGTTAGAGGAATACATGGGGTCCTCGTTGGATTCCAAACACATTTTCTCAATAAATGTTTTCGATATCTTGTCAATTTGACCCATTTTTCAGCACCACAGACAACTTTTTTTTTAATTCCCGCCAAATCTGAGGTCACGTGATATACGTCACAACGGATTTTTTAGTTGTCAGACATGCAGAAACGAACTGCCATTAGAGTTTTTCAGAAATTTCAATAACAATTTTTTTTCCATATGTAGCCAACTTTATGACGGACACTGTATATATATTTATATCTTACGAGTATTTAATTTTTACAAAAAATTTATTATGGCATTATTTGGTCATCCATCTAGTGTCAGGATAACATCCTTGACAACGCCAAGTAGCTGCAGTTTTAGTGCTAGTTTTCACAACCAACCTGAAACTTTCAAATTGTATTTTATCATTGATTCAATATCAACATTCTGCATGACCCAATAAGATTGTAAGAGTATTTTCCACAGCTTTTGTTCTGTGAACTAAAACATTGGGGTGATTTTCTTTGGTAGTTCAGTTGTTCAAGCCAGTTGATAAGTTTGCGAAAGTAATAAGTGGAGCAGATAAAGAAGAAACTTGTATTAAAGAGTGTCCAGTTGTCGCCCAGTCCGATTTATTTTCACATCACGAATAAGCTGGCCGGACAAAACAACAAGATATTAACAAAGTTTTGTCACTACACTGGAACCAGCCTCGGTCAATAGTCATTAATTTCAGATTTACTCACTAAGATCCCATGTCAAGAACTGACAATTCAGGTGTCTCTACTGTTGACGGATTTCCTACCAGGTATTTGTAGATCATTTGATTTTCTATAATCAGAAAGGAAAAAAAAACTTTGATATACAGGGTGTAATCTAACTTGTACTCTCGTGAATGACGGGTGTATAATGCAATTGTATAACGTAATACATTAAAAATAAAAAAAACATTTCAAGTGAATTTCAACCACATATTTGGGTTTAATGTTTGTTGAGATAAAAGAGGGTTACCTGTTGTTTCTACCCATTCATTTAATGAAAGCATATCCATAACATTTTCGAGTTGATATTCAGAGAATGCCGCTGGGTTTTAGAATATGATACGATAATCTTGATCGGGTTTTGTGATTTATGGTCCAATTCTATTCAACATTTCTTAAATTCAATAATTCGAGATTCCCACTGTGCTCACGAAGTCATGATTCTTCACAGTTCGGCAGACGACTAAAAAGAATCGAATGAATATAAACGGAGAAAAAACTCGAATGCACTCAAAAATATGTTTTTTTTTTCTGCAGCCAGAAGTTAATTAAATGAAATGTCTTGACTGTTTGTTTTATTTTTAAAGGAATTTGTGCAAGAGAAAGGTCAGATTGTTAAGGGTTACATCACTTTTTTTTTATTAAACTGGCCTTACAATTTGTATCAAGCTTAGATTGAAAGAATACCTACGTCTAACCACAAAGGATTGTTTCACAAGGGTCACTCTCTTCTCGCCCAGGGGTCGATCAGGGCATTTTTTCAAAAATACTTTCACAAGGTGGACCACGGACGACATAGGTATATAACACATTAGGGAAATACATTCAAGGTAACAAGACTACCCTATAAACCAATTACAAATTATTTTTTGTTCATAAAACGAAAAGTAGCAGAACATCAAAAATACTTTCTGTTGAAAAGGGAAACATTTTCAATTGAATATTGAATAGAAATATATTTCTGTGAATTGAAAAATCCACGATAAAAATGAAGTTATTTTTGTGAATGTCCAACAGGAAAAAACTTCTTTCCCGGCTAACGCCACGCTGGACATTGAAGTACATCTGATAGATATTCTGAAAGGACCCTAACTCAAAAGAAAAATCTGAAATTGAAAATTTGCATTTTTATTCAGATAGTTATTTGATTTTCTATTCCAGTATTAATTAAGAACTCATATAGATGAATGAGGCAAAGAAGAATGTTTTCCAAAAGAGAGTTCTCACCAGAAATCATTTGTAACATTAACGCAAGAGAGGCATCGCATTCTCTAGGTCTTCAATACATTTTT
This sequence comes from Gonioctena quinquepunctata, assembly GCA_018342105.1. Classification (NCBI taxonomy): domain Eukaryota; kingdom Metazoa; phylum Arthropoda; class Insecta; order Coleoptera; family Chrysomelidae; genus Gonioctena; species Gonioctena quinquepunctata. The sequence continues at coordinate 985,857 of JAFIRS010000169.1, forward strand.
GTTGACGTAAATCTATTTCACGCTTCCGCACCGGAAGAAATGGGAAACTCATTTTCTAGAAGCAATCTCACTTTGCAAAGATGGAAAAAAGTTAGAAACATTTCTTTTGGAGAGATACAATATTGTAAGGGCAATCAACTTTCAGATGTAGAAGGTTTTGCTTCGGTTTGTTTGATTGACGTTCATATTTACTGCAACTGAAGAATATGTGCTCCAAGTCTCCAATATCATTACAGGTAACACAGAGGTTACTATCTATGATTTTTATTTTGTGTAGATATATGTGCTGGGTCCGAACTTCATCCGACTTATAGTTCTAATGCATTTACGGGGATAATTGAAATTTGCATACCAATAATTTTATTTTTATTTTTGGTTCGATGGAAGTGTACCGTGTGGATTTTGTCTCCCAATATTCAGTATATAGATAGAAGTTATTCTTTCATCAAAAGTTAAAGGCATGGACATTTTTTCCGGAGTATAAGCTTTCTTTTGTCAGGGTCGCAGATATGTATGGAAACGGTCGTTTATCTCCTAAAGTAAGATATCTATCGAAAAATGTTAAGACACAAAAGTTTTTTACAGAAAATAAAAAAGCATAATTGTTCAGGTTGATAAAAATGCATGAAACGAAAAAATGGATTTTTTAATGAATGTCCTAGATATTTTAAATTTTATAAAAACAATAGTCAAGCTAGAAAAAAAAGAGAGAAAACAAGTTTTAATAAACAACAAATATTTTCTTTGGAATTCTATTTAATAAGGTGCTCAAAGTGTTTACCATTTACCTCCTGACAATAATGAATTCGCTGAACAAAATTTTGTTGTGAATCTAAAATCATGTTGGGAGGAATGGTGGAAATTTCATGCCTTATGCTTTTTTGCAACTCTTCGATATTTTGCGGCCTATTTTTGTAAACTACATTTTTTATGTAACCCTACAGAGAAAAGTTAAGGGGGGTCCTATCGGGAGACCTAGCTGGCCATACAATTGCCCCCCTGCGTCCAATCCATTTATCAGGAAAAGTTTAATCTAGCTATGCCCGTACCACAGGTCCAAAATGTGGAGGAGCGCCATTTTTTCTGTCGGCAAATTGGGATTGTTATTGTTCGGGAATAATCGTCCAAGCTCTGGAATAATATGCTCTTGCAAAAGTAATAAATATCGTTCAGAGTTCAAATTTCTGTTTATAAAATAGGAACCAATGACGTGTCCACCAATGATGCCACCCCAAACTTTTACTTTTTGTGGTCGTTGAGTATGAACTTCCTCCATCCAATGTGGATTTTGGCCGGCCAATACCTTCAGTACGTGCCCGTTTAAACAAAATGTAGATTCGTCAGAAAACAATATGTGGTTGACAAAGTTGACATTTTCATTTAATTTAACCATAATAACTTCACAGAACTCGATTCTACGATCAAAATCGTCTTCACTCAATTCTTGTAATGGATGGAATTTTTGCAATTTGCAAATTTTTTTAATAGAATATTTTTTATGATTTAAAGCCATCTGTTATGTTGAATTCATTGGATTTTCCACCACATCTAACATGACATTCAAAGAATCTCCTTCATTTGTAACGCTTACTGGTCTTCCACTTTTTGGTCGATCTTTGACACCTCTAGTTTCATGGAAACGCTGCAATGTTTTTGAAACGGTTGATTTAGAAAGAGGTTCCCGATCGGGATGCAATTCATTAAAAAAATCCACTACTTGGTCACAACTTCGTCTTCTATCACATATCCTATGTTTGTTTGAAGGTTATAGACGATGTGGTAACTTGATTACTATCGTTTCGGACGTCCATCGTCTCAATGTATTTAGAAGGTTTTCACGACGTTTCGAATGCTTGTATCTGCAATCGTGAAAACCTTTTAAATACATTAAGACGATGGACGTCCGAAACGATAGTAATCACATATCCTATGATCATTAAAATTTCAATACGCTCGGTTTCACTAAAACGTGTAATTTTTGGGCGAAAATCGTCCACACTAAATGTATTTTTTGACATATGTTCTCAAGATCATCACTGTTAGACAAAATAAACATTCAAAGGTAACTTGATTGACTATAAACTTAATGGACTAAAATATTTTTGTGTAATTATAAGGAAGTTGATTTGTTTGAAAATATGAACAAGCTGTTCATAAAATCAGATGTCCAGCGTGGCTTTAGCCGGGGAAGTAGTTGTTTTCTGTTAGACATTCATAAAAAATAATTTCATTTTGATCGTGGATTTTTCAATTCACAGAAAAATATTGAGAATGTTCCCCTTTCTATAAGAAAGTTATTTTCAAAATTTGATATCCTGAAAACGGTTGAATTTAGGATATGATGTGCTATATCAATTTTATTTAGAATTTTGAGAAGAATTGAAATATGGAATAATGTACAGGGTGTTCCATTAAAGAAAACGCAACTTTGTTTCGTCATGACTTTTTGACTGATCCTGTATACTTAATTACTTTTTTGTGGTAGATTTTAAAAAACCCTAAAACTTTTGTGTCTTAACATTTTCCGCTAGTTATCTTACTTTAGGATATAATCGACCGTTTCCATACATATCACCGACCCTGTATGTGATTCCTGTGTACAAATATAAACTTTTTATTCTACCTATAGTTAGAGAGAATTGTTTGTATTTTGGCTATATAAGGGTAATGATAATCTGAATGAATTTCCAGATGTGACTGTAAGTTAGATAATACTGAAAGAGAATGAGAAAAAATTATATCTTGGGTGATATTCGTTTGTACGACAAATGATATGGCTTTGAAAATTGCAAAGGCTTCGGCGATATAGATAGATGTTTGTTTGCCTAATTTGAATTTGCTTTATTTCATTTTCGGTATTACAAAAGCAACACTGGTTCCTTGAGGGTTCTTGGATGCATCGGTGCGGATTTCATCAGTCCAAGGCGAGTTTTTGTAGTATTTTTTTGTTTCGCATCCATGTAGGGTACTGCTATAATAAATAATGAACCTTATGCATGATTTTTAGGAGGTTAGCAGTTTGAGTCTGTGTGTTCCACCATCTTCTCTTTATTGATTTAAGAAAGTTTAGACCTCCGTTTCATTTCTGTACAATTTGATCAGTTTGAGTTTGGAAGGTTAGTTTTTTTGTCAAGAGTGATTCCCAAGTATTTCATCTTATTTGCTATGGAAAAGGTGGCGTTCCCAAGTGTTACGTCTGGTGGTTGTGTCGAGTAAAAATGACAACTTTCGATTTCTGAGAGGCCAATTCTAAGCCTAGATAATCGATATGGATTTGCTTGAAACTATGGTTTTAATATGATGATAATAATATACCTGCTTTTTCCCACCATCCATTTATTTTATTTGTTTTTCATATTTTTGTAATTATTTCAGTTAGATGGGACCCTGGGTCGCGATAACCCTAACTAGTTTACTTACAGTAAGCCCACCATTATTGAGTATGCAAAATAATTTAAAAAAATATTCAGAACAGTAACCAACATAATTTTTCAGCTGCCTATATATTTCGATTCATCTGGACGTGACTCAAAATATACACACATTCATCTATCACCCTCTGGGAATTTTTAATGAAATTCCCAATGCTAAAACGAATTGAAAAAAAAATTAATAATGGATGTAAAAAAATTATAAATTTTTTTGTATAACTGAAAGGATTTCCTATCTCATCGATGAATATTTTCGGGTGAATGTATTTTGCTGATCATTTGGTTTTCAATATAATATTGTTCTTTAAATGTGTTGATCATTTGACATTACTATATAGGGAGTCGATCCATAAAATAGCACTATTAAATCAAATAGTTTTCTCTTCGCTATTTCTATTTCTACTCACAATACAAATAAAACTTTTGACGAGAACGAGAATAAAAATATAGCGATTTATCTGCCGACAATCGTGTGTTACACACTGGTTTTCGGAGTCTGAGCAAGTGTTAAAAATTCAAATGAGAGGATGTGGGATATTTTACAAGGGGTGAGTCGTAGACCATAATAAGTATGTGAATATGGGAACATGTGGGTGTGAAAAACAGTTATGATGCATTGGAGCAAATGGTCCACACTCCATTGCTTTCCGCAGAACTGCGAAACCGCTCAGTTAACTGTGGAAAAACCGGAAACAATATCATTCAGCTTTATGTAAAGACATTCACTATGTTTTCTATGGATTTATTTTAAGACCGCACTCGTATACATGTAGTATCCAGCTGAAGTTTATTTGCGTTCTTTATTTCTTGAAGAGGATGAATAATTTCCGAATCAGAAGTTGAATATTTTCGTTGGGGAATATTTGAATGCTTTATTTTCATATCAAAAACAGCAGTTATCTTTTGAATGTAGAGTGAACAATTGGAAAAAATAGTTGAGCAGCATCGATTGTATTTGTATACAATCATGAAAATTATTCACCAGGTCCGAAATGTCTTCAAAAGTTATCAATATATACGCCCTAAAGTATGGATTGGAATGGCCCTACTTACATCGATGAACTGTTGTATATGTATATTATACATATCATTTTTATTTTGGCGTTGTAGCCATTTTTACATTTTCAGAGATGTAACAGCCAATTTTTCATTTTCAAATGGGTCACCCTGTACATTTTCAGATTATCTACTATACTCTGTTTCCTAATGTGATAGAGTAATAAATCATTATTGAACTGTAAATCTAAAGTTGATGTCATTGGATAGCTTATGAAAAACTAAGATCGGAATGTGCAAATAGGTATAGGATATCATGAATGAAACATATCTAGAATTTTTCGGAGAACCCAAAATTGCAATAATATACTGGGTGTCCCATTAGAAAAAACAAAAGTTTATATCATAACTTTTCAATGCGACGTTCAATTGTTTTTCTATTTACATTTCCTGGCGGTTCAGAAAAATGCTACAACTTAATTCAACCATTTTTCTAGCTTTTCAAATAAGGATGATACTTATTGGTCCAAATATAACCAATAACCCTGTAAAGTTGGTTCAAACATATTTCGTACCAGCATAGTGACTGTTAATATGATTAGCCCCTAACAATGGGCAACGCTTAAGTATGCTCTGTAATTTCCTGTTCGAGGTACAATAAAATAATAAATTTACAATCACCCACCTGATTATCTTTTCCTTACTTCAAAAGTTTCATTTTAACAAATAATATTATCTAGATATAAATCCGTCCCTGCGATAAGAGATAACAATATGGTTGGATTTGTTTCACAAATGGAGGGTTTTTCTAAGGAAACGAGTATAAGCTTAGGTAGAGGCACAGGTAGTTTACCTACATGTGTTGGAAAAGTTCCTTCTTGAAAATGGCTGGTGTTTCTGAATGTGTTGCTGAGAAACGGATTAAAAAACGTGCGCTTTCTAAAAATGATTATTATCAATGTGTTCAACGCTGTTCGCCACCAAAACTCAACATTCCGAGTTACAAAAATAGTTGAAATGTATTCGAATATGACTGGAGTCGGACAGTCAACAATATACCGTCTTGTGCACGAGGTTACCAAAGAGAAATACAGGAAGAAAAGAATCTGTAATAAATGAAGATGAAACGACCATCAGAAGAATCATACACTCGTTTTACTTAAAAAAAGAAATACCTTCCTACCTTGAACAAAATAATGTCTGAAATGAAAAAGGATGATTTCATTCCACCCATGGGTAGGAAGAAAGTGGGGAAAACTTTGAAGGAAATTAATTTTCGTAACTAAAAAATTCAAAACAGAAAATCGCTTTTGATAGAGAAAGAAGAAATCATCTGCTGGCGACGACCAGATTTGAGGGTAGTTAGACATTTTCGAAGGGAAAACGGGAATATCTATTATATGGATGAAACTTGGTTAAATGTAGGATATACCGTTGGCAAAATATGGCAGGATAATAATATAAAATGCGTGAGGCAAGCTTTCATGGAAGGATGGTCCACTGGAATAAAAGCACCCTCGAGAAAAGGTAACAGATTAATAATTACTCACATTGGTAGCAAAAATGGATTTGTCGATGGTGGCTTACTAGCATTTGAATCAAAATGAACTGGAGACTATCATGAAGATATGAACGCTGATGTTTTTGAAGAATACTTCCAGCAAATGTTGGATCTTATTCCTCCTGGGTCTGTTATAGTCATGGATAATGCCAGCTACCACTCAAGAAAATTCGAAACCATCCATGGGTTGTCGTGAAAATTAGAATGTAAGGAATGTGTGTCTAAAAGATGTTGTCATTTGAAAAATTTAACTTTTTTTACTATCAGTAGTTTTGGAATTATCAAACCGCCATAAGTACTCAACTAGGCGGAAAACACTGTGATATAATATTTTCTCTCAACATTCATATCCATCAGATTGATTGAAGTGGGTCCAACGCACTATAGATGCAAAAATAAAAATGCTTCTGAAAAATCAAATGTAGCAATGTTTCGTCTCAAAACTATGTAATCGTAGTCAGAATCGTCCCTAGAATAAAAAAAATGTAGATTAGGCAAGCGTGCAGTGATATTACGCCAAATATAAGACCTTTCGACTGTCAGACAACCTTTGCACTTCATTAATTGGTGGGGGTAAACCACCTCAACAATGGAGGCTTATTTTCCAAAATATATATCCAGACTTATAGAGCTTCTTGAGGAGATATTATTTCATTATTCACTCTCCCATATAGTGATATTTTTATTAACTTTTACGCGTTTACTCTGTAGATTTGCTAGCACAGTAAATTGGATTGGGTTAGGAAGGATTTTATCCTGTTTTCGAAGTCCCCGTATAGGAAACATGTGTAAATAAAATGGTTTGATCGTCTTTATTGACATTTGTAAAGTTTTTCTTCAACGAATTTTCCGAATTCAAGGACCTGAATCCGAGTTGATCCGGTATGTTGGAACTGGAGGTGATGTATTAAGACACGCCGCCAGCATATTTTCAGTCGTTTCCCAATTCAGGGTGTAAATTTCAGCACGACCCGTGATGACTTAAGCCCACTTCATCCCCTTTTAGCTTGTGCTGATTTACGTTTGGGGTACACACGGGCATGGGTCTAGTCGAGCAATTAACAAGGTTAGCCTGGCTAATCCCATGAATGATGTCCGCTCCTGACGGATTCCAGTATCGCGCTCCTCTCCACGCTGGATGATGTCGGATAAATCTACGTACGATATGAGAGGTTGGGAGTGGAAAGGAATTCACACACTTCTTATGAAAAAACGAAGTCCGTTAAATTAGCTACATTTATCGTATATTGTTGATTTTCTCCCAATGAGTACAACGTCGAAAGAACACTTTTCAAGACATACGGTACTGAAGTGGTTGAATTCTTGTGTTTACTTTAAATTGAATTGTATTTGCATTGGTTGTAAGGATGACAAATTTGAAAGCTCGTCGCTCGATTGATTTAAAAATAAAATGTGGATTCTCGAATACATTTTCAATTATGTTACTCACATAATGTATTTTAACTCAAACTCACTTGAGTGTATATGTTTTATATATAACTACGTTATCGGCCATATATTTTTTACAAATGACAGAGTAACTTACGTTATATATATATATATATATATATATATATAGTATATCCATTCTTAGTTGGATGAGGATGGCGTTTATTATTCACCCCTGATGAAACATAGTAGAATTTGCGCTTTGATCGACAATGCCAACCATAGACGTAGATTTATTCTTTTATTTCAATTGCACTTTGCCTATTATTCTTTAAAAATAAATACTATCCGTAAAAGGAGATTATTGAAGGATTTAGAAGGGATTTTCACTAATAACATTTTTTGGTAGGTCTATTGGGTGATATAATAAGAAACGATCCGAAAGTTAATAACAATTATATTTTTTTATATCTAAGCAAAAATATGTAACCGTTTTTTGATATCACCCTGGGCTTATAAGGTATATTCAGGATAGTCGCATAATTCCTTGGTCATTGAGTGCAAAGTGGGCACTACTCTACTGGCCTCATCAACTTTTTTAAATTTTCGAACTTTTCGTTTTCTTTCCAGAGAATGATTCACGACATATCCTTGTTTTCTCAAGATTCCTTTTGTGTTGATGAACGATTAGATTTCGTCTGCCTAAATCTGTGTATGTATGTAATATTTGTATAATTGTTTTTATGTATTGGATTTGAAGGAAAATTTAGGATTTTCGATTCTCCATTTTGTATAAAAAATAAAATTTGGAATTCGAGGAAACTCTTCCTGATGTGGAATTAATTTATTTTGTCTCTTATTGAAGTTTTCTACCGAAGCAAATGTCTTACATTGGGAATTTTCTACAATTCCAACGAGAATTTCTTTCAAATCCAAAGCCATACCGCAGTTTCACGTTCAAGAATGAATCATTAAATAGTTGCTGATTGCTACTGAAGTCCGCTGAAATAGTTTCTTAGCTTCATATTTAGAAGATCTTTCCGTTGAGTGGAAACCCCTTTTCTTGAATTTTTCCCAAAATTTTAAAAAAAAATTCCTTTTAAATTTGTGATTTCCACTTCTGAGAAACCTTTTTCTGAATTAAAATTTCATTTGTCACGGAAAATCGAATTATAGAAATAATATTTCTCAAATCAATGAGAATTGATTGGACAATTTTTTCTTAGTTTCAAATATGGGAATATTATATTTTTATTTTTGTACTAATTGTTATTCATGTTCATGTGAATCACTGATTTGGAATAAGTTCGGATTTATCAAAAATGGCTTCGATAAACACTCCGCAGTCACTTTTTCGCGTAAAGAAAACTAGGGTTTTCCACTACGTCAATGAATCATTTTTTCTTCTTCGTCACAATTGTCATTTTTGAACATTAAAAAAGATTTTTTCGAACTTTTGTTACATCTTCGAAAATGTACGAGATATCATTCGAAAATCACATCAAATAGCAAGCAAAAGACATTGATGGTCACTTCTACTGTTTAATCTTCGGTGAAACAAATTCAACCAATAATTATTATTTAAATTAAACTAAGCAAGTATACTGAATTTTTGTTTAATATTGATCTCCAAACTTCCTACACGGTCGAGTTCACAAGCTTTCTTTTTTATATATAATGTTCAGGGGCGCGCCAAGCCATGCGGCCGCCTGTGGGCAAAATATAATTTTACACCCCTTACCCCTTTTTTAGTAAAAATTTATAGATACATACAAAATTAAAATACGGGCTGATACCTATATTTAATTTTGATACTGATACATCAGATAAGGGGGTACACACAAAATTGAAATAATCGCTATTACTTATCTAATTTTGAAATAAAATATGTTTTAATTCATATACCGTATAATGTATAATCTACAATTTTAAATCATCATTATCATTTGATGTTCGCAAATAAAGAAAATGAGTATTTCCGAAAGCTCAAATAAAAAAAAGTGTATGATTTTAATCAGCATGATACCTGACTATCATCTCCATAACATTTAGAAGATCTTGACAAGTCTTAGACATAAGGATTAACAAGGAATGTAAAAAAAGCAAAGCAATAACAAAACTGACAAAACAATAAAAATGTTACATAACAGAAAAATAGAACAAAATAACTTATTGGAAGCACTCTTTTCTTGCCTTTTCTTCGGTAAAATCTTCAATCAACTCGTCTAAAGGAATACAATCCATAAGGTCACTTTCTATGGACATAATTGCCAAATTACTGAGTCTTTCTTGTACCATAGTTGATCGTAAAAAAGTTTTTATTAATTTTAATTTTGAAAAAGGCCTTTCTCCCGATGCTACAGATACTGGTAGCGTTGAAAAAATCGTATTGCCACTGCAGTATTTGGATATGTTGAAATGAAAATGTTCTCTAAAATTTGTTGAAGAATTAACTGAGGATCTAACTCATTTTGCTCTGGTAAGTGGCATTTTAAACAACTAATTTCATAAAATAAGTCATTTGCATCAATATCTGATTCTTTACGTGCTCTTTCAAATGAAATGATAAATTTTCACACGAGTTTCTCAATTCTTCTTCATTCAAGCTGAACATTTGATAATTAAATCCAAAAATGTTATTAAATTGCTCCAACTCCTTGAATCTTTCATTAAGAGATGATAAGGTCGTATCTAGTATAGAGAAGAATACTTTTACATTGTAATTCATTTTCGGGTCTGTTATTGGTTCGTCAGTACTTTCATAATCAAACTGTCTTTTCTTTTTTCTTTCACGAACTGTTTGTGTAGATAAAAATTTTTGGTTCAATTTCTAATTTTTTGGCCAGCTCCCTGGCGTCTACGAGAAGTTCGCTAAATCCCTTATCATCTCTTAAGTCTCGAATTTTTATTTTTATTTTGTTTAGACAGTCTAAACAAGCTTTTAGATTTATACTTCGATTCTGCATTAATTTACTTAGAGAATTGATTTTAAATAAAATATTGTACCAGATTACTACAGAGCATATAAAATTGTAGTTTTGGATTTTTGTTGCGAGCGATCGAGCTAGGTGTGATATACCAAAATCTTTTGAAGATGCGGATGCATCCATTACTTTTGAAATAGCATCATAAACCTCACCAATGTGATATCTCAAAGGTTTTATACTGGACCAGCGTGTATCAGATAGTGGTGTTAAAGTAAAATCTGTAAGGCACGTTTTCAAAATTAACCATCTTTTGGTTGACGCGCAAAAAAACACATATATCTCTTGAACAATGTCAAAAAATCCGGACACCTCAAAAGAAATTTTAGCAGCATCGTTAATAACTAAATTTAATGCGTGCGCCGAACAAGGAACAAAAAATGCTCGCGGGTTTATATTTAAGATTCGTGTTTGTAACCTACTGTGTATTCCACGCATGTTTGCTCCATTATCATATCATTGTCCTCGCAAATCATATATACTTAAATTAACTTCTACTAATGAATCTGTCACATAGTTATACAAGCCAGTACCAGTAGAATCAACTATAGGGCAAAATAAAATGAAATGTTCATTTATTTAAAAATTTTTCGTCAACTCGTTTAATGAAACAAACCTCAAAACTACACTTAATTGTCCCGTATGACTCACATCCGGTGTACAGTCAAGGATTATAGAGTAATATTCATGTTTTCTTACTAGATCTAAAATAGTAGTTCTTACTATTGAGCCGATTAAATTTATCAATTCATTTTGAATTTGATCGCCTAAATAGTTGGTCATACCGCTACCGCTGTCGCTGCTTTGATTTTCATGTGTGCGTCGAACATGTTGCTCCATTACAGTATCAAATTTGGTGAACGTTTCTATTAATTTTAAGAAGTTTCCGTTATTATTTTCATATAATTTGTCAGATCTACCACGTAAAGCTAAACATTGACGACATAAAAACTGCATTGCTGAAATTATTCTTTCAATGACACGATACCAGTATTTTTTTTCTACATGCAATGACCGTAATTGACTTTCATTCATAGTAACTCCCTTAGATAACATATTTGATGAGTTTAACCAAGATCCGATATTGTTTTATGGGAGTCATTCTTTTCGTGTCTGTTTAGCACTAGTGACAAATGTTTCAAATCAGAACACCCTTCCTTATCAGACAAGTTGGTCAAAGACTTAAGTACCAAAAAGTTTGCAACAGAAACAGTAAACCGCATCTCTTGTTGTTGAGTAAATCAGCCACTCCCTTTTAACTTTCTCTCCATTGGTGAGGTTTCGATAAAAACATCTGGAAGAAAACTTTCGGCCTTGTGAGTTTGCTGGATAGATCCAATTCGTAATTTGATGGGGTCCTTTTTCCGTTAAAAATCTTGCATCTGCGGATGTAATTATTTCGGGCCACTCTCCAGGGTCATCAGATATTACGGTGGAGTTTGAAAATAGTAATGTTGCCGCTGCTGGAACGTTTTCAGTATGATGTTCCTGGGCACTATTTATATTATTACAATCAGAAGCAAATGAGGAACTTGGGGCTGAGGAACTTGTGGCTGAGGAACAACTAGGGCGAGCATCGTCGGTATTTTCAAGTTCAGGAAGAACACTTATTTCTGACGGTTTCAAATACGTCTCCAAAGAATCAGCTAATGTTTCCTTATCTTCCATTTTCTGCCGTCTTGGTTGGCGGAGTTGATGACCTGACAATCGTTTTCTTTTTTTGGCCTTTTCCTTAAAATAGGAAATGTCATATTGTTAGCAATCTTATTTACGTTTTTGGAAAAAAAAATTAAACGTTAAATATCTCGAAAACAGATGAGTTTTGATATAGGATATGTTACATGGTGTTCTGTTTGTTTTACATCTGTCTTTACCAACAAATTGAATTACATTTTTTGAACAACCTGAACAACATTTGTTGAAAATAAATATGTTTTAGTATGTATTACAGGACCTTGAAAAAAAATTACCTAAAAATACTTTACGATTAGTAGTTGGTAGGTGCAAGGTAAAATTATTTGCCATATTTATTGCATTTTATGGGAAAAAAATTTAAATGTCAAATATCTCGAAAACTTAGTTTTAATATAGAACATGTTTCAGAAATTTTAATTAGAATTAAGCGTAGAATAGTAAAAATATACAGTATTTAGTTTTAGTTGCATATTTTTTACACTGAAATATTCACCTCACTAACTAACTATCTAATCAACTAATCTGATTTGCAGAACAAACTAGAATGGCCCATTTTACAAAATCCAGACATATTTATATTAATTTTAATTTTTTGCGGTTTCCGACAGACGACTTTTAAGAATTTCACGAATAAAAAAAGCAATAAAAACAATAAAAACGTTACCGCTAAGCCACCTGTGATACTCGGACTTTTTAAGCTAGCCGCTAGCGCTAATAGCAAAATAGTACCGAAAGAGAATCAAGCATTAAACATGAATTGGAGCCGACGGGCGGCATTAGAAAGAAGAGGTCGTTAGTACGGTTTATTTAGCCGAATTGCCGCCCTTAGATTTTGCCGCCCGTGGCTTTTGCCTACATTTGCCACATAGTTGGCGCACCCCTGATAATATTTCAAACTCGTGAACAAAATCTACCTGCTATTTTGAATCTATATGGCCATTGAATGATAAATAATTAATTAGTTGTTGTAGAAATTCAAAGCAGAATAGCTTGAGCTAGAAATTTTATGTGGATGGTACTTTCGACTACTGCACAAAAATTTTCTTGCAGTTGTTCACCATACATGGCTGCCTCTGCCCAGACACACACCACACCACTGTTCTACTTATAGATTATATTTTCTATACCCCAAACCCGATAAAGTATGATATGTAGTGGTTTGCAGTAATTTATGCTATAAGCTGTCAGTGGAGTTATCGACTGGTTTTTACGCGGGAATAGTTTTCACTCAATTTGGTCTACTATTTACTTTATACGAAGAATGATATTTATATATTCTTCCGGTTTCCTTCATAATTCAACATTATAATATGTACGATTTTGAACGAACCCTATATTTTGAGTCGAAGATGAATTATGCAACCGAGAATGGATATATTATAATGAACAATTTATTTTTGAAAGCTTTACATATATGACGGTAAGAACATTTTGTAACGTATATTTTACCCTTCCAATTGTCTTGAAATTTGGCATTTATACATGCCCAGTAGCACACTCCAATATTGGTCCAAGATTACAAAAATATTGTAAACGATTTCGCGATATTGAGATATATTAGTGGAATATTGAGTATATTTGAGTTTGCCGTGAGTTTGAATATAGAATTGATATCTTAGTGCAACAAAAAATATGTTTTAATTTTAGTGCATTAGAATGAAAGTTTGTCCTTGAAAGTTTTTTACCTATGATTAATTAACAAGTTTTTTTTTAAAGCTTTCCATATTTATTTTTATTTGTTGATTATTTCCCACGATGCAAGGTGAAGTTATATGCGTTTGCGGTGACAGGATATGTGTGTGTTTGTTTGTCTTTTATTTCGCCTATTAAAAACGGATAGATCAAAATCAAATTTGTGGCTATGATCATGTTTCAAATTTGTTCGTCAATGTAGAGATTCGATTCAAAAGTTACATGTATGTTTGATTTAGTTGCACCACCTCTTGATAGCTTGAAAATCGATGAATTATTCAAATGATCACTTACAACACATGTCCCGAACTTGTGAAATATATTTTTATACATCTTTGAATGATGTATTATTTCAACTCCTGAAATTATTTCATTTGCGAATAACATAACTAGGGCTAATCACATTTCATTTTAAGCCTTCTTCTTCTTTGTTTCAGATTTTGTTTCGAACAAGAAAAAACGTGACCCGTCCAGTTGTCCTGTATGTGGTCTCGCAATACCTCTCGGTGATTTGGAAACACATTTTATGCATGAACTGGAAAGGCTCTACAAACTGAGTGGAACTGGCATCGCAGCTACAAGGAAAAGGAGTAGACCCGAACCAGGAAGGCCACCTGCACTACCTGGTGACAGTGGACCCGAAGGGAGGTGGGAGGTGAGTCGTTTTTGCAACTACACTGCCTTAATGGCAAACCATGCTAGGGTAAAACTGCAAAGGCTTTTAGAGCAAAGAAAGTTGTATCACCCTCTTGAACTCATTTGTTAGACCTCATCTAGAATATGGCTGTCCCATAAGGTCACCTGTCTGGCAGAAGAGCCATATCGACCCCCCTTCAATCTATAATCTTACCTCATAGGTGCGGATATTTTATTCGTAATTTGAAACATATATTGGAGAAATTATCTATCGAAATGAATACACCCTGTAAATTTACATCTACTTTTAACATATAAGAATTCTCCCAGTATAATTGAGTCAACAAATTTTTCTGGCTTGTATTGAATGCAACAAATTGGAAGTTAAAAAATTGTTACAAGTTAATCATTAGGTCAACTTCAGACAATTTTATACAGTTTAGTACTTCAGAGAGTTTGAGGGGGTAGACCTAAAAAATCAGTCCCGGTGATTGAAATATCAAATTGAAGCCGATTCAAGTCATGTTGAACGAGGAAAAAATCTCCTAGGTAAAAGGGAAAGGGAACTGAAAGCAGAGTGGACTCTCAATTTATATTATATATGAAGGGCGTTCGAAACTGTAGATAGAGACAGGCTCATTCAAAAAATTTAAAGCGTTGGTATTGAAGGAATGGCATTAAAGTGGATGATGGATTACCTAAGCAATAGGCAGCAGAGGCTAAAACTGAGTGAAATTTATTAAGACATAATGCAAAATGATATAGGTGTTCCCCAAGGATCTATTTTGGGACCATTGTTATTCCTCATATATTTGAATGATATTGTTACCATAGCACAAGAATGTAAAATTCATTTATTTGCCGACGACACCCTTCTGTACTTTAGTAGTAAAGATGTAAAAAAGTGTGCTGATATTATGAACACTACTCTTGAAAGGGTAAAATTCATTTATTTGCCGACGACACCCTTCTGTACTTTAGTAGTAAAGATGTAAAAAAGTGTGCTGATATTATGAACACTACTCTTGAAAGGGTTTATAAATATTGTGCAAATTTATTGAAAGTGAACGTGAATAAAATATAATGGATGATATTAGGAAAACATAAAAACCATAATAAAAACATACATCTACGATTGAATGACGGGGATATAGAAAATGTGGAGATATTCGTTTATCTTGGAATAACTATTGACAGTCAACTGAAATTCAAAGAACATGCTAACCAGGTTATCAGAACAGTAGCTTACAAAGTTAACTACTTAAGGAGATGTTCTCGTATCTCAGCCAATGGTCTAAATCAATAATATATAACACTATAATACTACCACATTTTAATTATTGTTCGACAATTTTGTATTTTCTTAATCAAAATGAAACAAGCAGACTCCAAAAGATGCAGAATCGTGCTATGCGAATAATTCTACAATGCTCGAGAATAACACCAATAGCACATATGCTCCAGACACTTCAATGGCTTCCAGTGAAGAAACTCCTTGAGTATCAAACACTGATTTTCATTTTTTAAAGTCAAAATTGGACATTCACCTGTATATCTACAGAATAAAATAACATATGTTAATGAAACACATGATTATAATACGAGGAAAAAAAACAATATGAAAGTTGAAAGATATAAAAAAATAGTACATATAATTCTCTATTTTACAAAGGAATAGATAATTTTAATGAGTCAATATTGGAAACAACTGGAACATGCTGGTCGCCAACCGCCAGAATTGGCACAGGCAGTCTCAGTCTGAACGAGCCCATAGGATCGAGCGATACAGTGGCGTAGTTAGTAAAATAAATTAGTTGTAAATTTAAGTGTGAAATAAATTAGTAAAACCAAGTTAAGTTTATTTACGTTACAATTGGTGTCGGAAGCGAGATTTTGAAAATAAACAAGTGATCGTGGAGTGGATAGTCAGAAAAAATAAATTGATAGACCTTTTTTTACGCCCAAAATAGACAGTGACCCGGTTTTCGCGAAGTGGACAATTGTGCGTGGGAATATAAACTGATACACTGTTCGCGTGAAACAGACAATAGACTAGTGGCCCATGGAAAAGAATTCGCGGAGTGAATTTTTAACAAACTGATAAACTTTTCGTGTGAAACAGACTGATACCTCGTCAAAGACAAAATGTGTTCAAGAAAAGTACGCCTTGCGGATTTGAAGGTAGCGGAATTGAAACAGGAATTGGAGGAAAGGGAACTGGAAACAACGGGTAAAAAGCAAGTACTCCAGGAAAGACTTGCAGAAGGACTTATACAAGAAGGTGAGGACCCCGAAACATTTTTATTCGAAGTTCCCGCAGGTGATTTGAGTCGTATAATAGAAAAACTTGAAGAAAATTCTAGAAATCTGGAAGAGAAGCTTCAAGAAAATTCTAGAAATCTGGAAGAGAAGCTTCTAGAAAATTCAAGAAGCCTGAAAGATAAGCTCCTAGAAAACACAGAAGGCCTAAAAAAAAAGGGGAAAAAAAAAACCACAAGATGAAGGAAGCGATGAAATCAAAGACGGAATCGAGGAAGAAAAGGACAAAATAATGGAAACGATCAACGGAAAAAGAATTGATAGTGCGCCCTCCACAGAGATGGTTAACAAAAATTCAATGCTGGACCTGAGTTTGAACTTGGATGAAGTTCAAAAGGGCATACAAGATGTCAGGGTCAGTTCTGGAACAGGAAAGCTTTCCATGAAGCCGCCTCAGTTCGACGGAAAAACTCCATGGGCAAATTACCGCCGGCAGTTTGAAGCAGCGGCCAAAGCAAACGGATGGAATGCAGGGGAAAGAGCTGTAGCACTAACACTTGCATTACGTGGAGAAGCGACAAATATTCTACAAACTCTCACCGCCCAAGAACAGGAGGACTATGATCAGCTGATTAAACATCTAGAATTACGATATGGTCACGCCCATTTGGAACACGTATACCACTCCCAGCTGAAAAATCGCTGTCAGAAATCGGGCGACTCCGTGACCAAGAAACCAGACAAGCGTTGATATTAGCTCATCCAACACATCTCGTAGACGCACTGGCACGCGCTTTGGAATTCGAAGCAGCAAAACAATGCTGCAAAAGCCAAAGTAAAGTTCAAATGATTGAGGAAGACTCACAGGAGCCTGCTAACTTGGAAGCTGTCATAAGAAAAGTGATGAAGGAAGTGTTGCCTGAGAAAAGACAGATAAGATGCTGGAATTGTGGCCAAATTGGACATGTGCGTAGCAAATGTCCAACATTCGAAAAAATCAACTCCGATGCAGGAAAAATAAAGAAAGTCGGCGAGAAGGGGCAATCGTCGGCCTGTGTCCAGCAAGCCCCGGTAAACAACGCATATGTCGCTATCCTTCAACGACAGAACAAAGGTGTCTTCGTAGACGGTCTTATCAATAATGAGCCTTGCACCATGCTGCTAGATACAGGAGCGACTAAGACAATTCTCGGGCCTTCCTTTGCCAGAACACTGGAACAGATTGAACCGACGACTTGGAAGCTACGCACAGCAACAGGGGAGCCAGCTACTGTATATGGCGAGCTACCGATTGAAATAATTTTGGGCAGCACTAAAGTGAAACATCAGGCACTTGTAGCGGACATCGAAGACGATGCAATCATCGGAATGGACATCATGAATTCCAGAGGGTTTGAATTGGATTTCAAAGACGGCGTCCTACGTGTCAACGGAGAAGAGCTGGTGCTTCATGGGAGAAGTGAGGAGTTGATCCGTGTGCTGTTGGCTGAAGATGTAAACGTACCTGAGAGGGCTGAAACCATTCTGGAGGCTCGCCTGGACGGGAGTGCGAGCAGTGGAGACGTGGTGATGTTCGAGCCCAAACTCCATGATGAGAAAATTGGACGAGGGATTTCACTAGGGAAGACCTTGTTGCGTGCTGACAAATTTGTGCCGGTAAGGGGTCATGAATGTCAATTATTTTCCAGTGACCTTGAAGAAAGGAACAATTTTGGGGCACTGCTCGTCAGTTTCCTCAGTGATCCGGGGTGTACGAGGTACGATTAGCCAACCCAACAACTTGCCCACAGAACTAGAAAAATTAGTTACCATCTCTTCCAAAGACATAAAACCAGCTCAACAGCCCAAACTAAGAAATTTAGTCAAAAAGTACCAAGACATCTTCGATACCGGACAAGGAAAAGGGGGTCGAACTAATGTGGTCCAGCACAAGATTGATACTGGGGGTGCCCGACCGATCCGGCAATCAGCAAGAAGACTTCCTCTTGCCAAGAAGGAAGAGGCTGACAAAATAGTCAGCGATATGGGAAAAGAAGGAGTTATCGAACCATCTGACAGTCCCTGGTCCTCTCCAGTCGTACTGGTGAAGAAAAAGGATGGATCGACACGCTTTTGTGTAGACTATCGCCAACTTAATAATGTCACGTAGAAGGACAGTTACCCTCTCCCGAGAATAGATGACACCCTAGACACGTTGGCTGGTTCCACGATTTTCTCGACCCTTGATCTGAAGAGTGGATACTGGCAAGTAGAACTGGCTCAGGAAGATCGAGAAAAGACTGCTTTTACCATCGGCTCAGGATTGTGGCAGTTCACCGTTATGCCATTCGGGCTCTGTAATGCTCCCGCCACATTCGAAAGATTGATGGAGACAGTGCTGAAGGGACTCTCATGGAACACGTGTCTAGTGTATTTCGACAACATAATTGTGGTCGGCAGATCGTTCGAGGACCACGTGAAAAACTTGGAGGAAGTATTCCTGCGACTGAGGAACTCCGGATTGAAGCTGAGCACTAAGAAATGCCATCTGTTCCAAAAAGAAGTACGATACCTCGGCCACGTTGTCTTTGGGGAAGGAGTAGCAGTGTATGACCAGAAGATCAAAGCTGTTAAGGATTGGCCCATACCAAAAGACATTCACTAACTTCGAAGTTTCCTTGGTTTATGCACATACTATCGCCGATATGTGCTGGGATTCGCCAACATCGCTGAACCACTGACCAGGCTCACAGAAGGCCAAACAAAGTTCCAGTGGTCCGAAGAATGTCAAGACTCATTTAGGAAGCTGAAAGGAGCTTTGATCAACGCACCTATACTGAGCTATCCCCTACCCAAAGGGAAATTCATTTTGGATACGGACGCCAGCAACGTGGGACTTGGAGCTGTCCTATCTCAGATCCAGGGGGGACAGGAGAAGGTCATTGGTTATTTCAGCAAGACGCTTAGCAGACCAGAGCGCAATTACTGTGTCACCAGGCGAGAGCTGTTAGCTGTTGTAAAGAGAGTGGAGCACTTCTACAAGTACGTGTATGGAAGAAGATTCCCATTGAGAACTGACCATGCAGCTCTCAAATGGCTCTTACAGTTCAAAAATCCTGAGGGTCAAGTAGCACGTTGGATCGAGAGACTGCAAGAATTCGATTTCGAGATCGAACATCGAGCCGGAACTAGCCATACGAATGCAGATGCCTTGTCGCGAAGACCATGTCCAGATGATTGCTCACATTGCCGACGAGCAGAAGAGAAAGAAGCAACACTTTGTAGAACCACGGCAATGGATGACAACTGGAATGACAGCAAGATCCAGAAAGACCAAGAGATAGACCCCGACCTTGGCTTAGTCGTCAGCTGGAAGAAGGGCAATCGAAGACCATCATGGCAGGAAGTCGCAGATTACTCGCCGGCTGTTAAGTCCAATTGGGCACAATTGAACTCTCTTATTCTGGACAATGGGATCCTGAAACGTGTGTTGGAGGCCGAAATTGGTGGGGAAGACAGACGCCAAATAATTGTTCCCAGGAACAGAAGAGAGGAAGTGCTGCGGGAAATCCATGATGGAGTCGCTGGAGGACATCTGGGAGTGACGAAGACCCTGCAGAAAGTGAGGCAACGGTTTTACTGTGCCAATTGTCAAGCTGACGTCCAGGACTGGTGCAGAAAGTGCGCTGTATGCGCTGCTAGCAATGGACCTCGAATACGACCCAAGGCCCCGATGCGTCAGTACAACGTAGGCAGCCCGTTCGAGAGAATCGCCATTGACATCGCCGGCCCGTTTCCCGTATCCGACCACGGGAATAAATACATCCTTGTGGCAATGGACTACTTCAGTAAGTGGGCGGAAGCCTATGCCCTGCCCAACCAGGAAGCCATCACCGTCGCCGACGTCTTGGTGAAAGAGTGGATATGTCGATTCGGTATTCCAATGGAGCTGCACTCGGATCAAGGCAGAAATTTCGAATCCAACCTGTTCCAAGAAATATGTCTACTGCTGAACATCCGCAAGACAAGAACCACGGCCCTACATCCGCAGTCCGATGGAATGGTGGAACGGATGAACAGGACGATCAACCGCCACTTGTCCAAGGTTGTCTCTGACCATCAAAGAGACTGGGACCAGTATCTTCATTTGTTCCTGATGGCCTATCGATCCGCAGAACACAAGTCAACCGGTCAAACTCCTGCTAGTGTTATAATGGGCCGAAAACTGCGACTGCCTTGTGACCTGAAGTTTGGGATACCGCCAGGACAAGACACTGCGGGAGAGGACTACGTCAGCAAACGTCGGCAGAGAATGGACGACATCCACGAACGAGTCCGGTTGAACATCCAGAGTGCTAGCGATAAAATGAAGAAGACCTATGACATCAAGGCCGACGCTGGAGGATTTAAGGTTGATGACCTGGTTTGGCTGTACAACCCCAAACGTCGTCGTGGACTATCACCAAAGTTGCGGAACTCGTGGGAAGGTCCGTATAAAATCGTGAAAAGGATAAACGACCTTGTGTACCGAATCCGGAAGCCACCCCGAGGGAAACCAAGGGTCGTTCATTTCAACAGGTTGGCCCCTTACGCTGGAAACCATGACCAAGTTCGCACCCTCAGGCCACCGGAGGATAATATGACGTTCGAGAAGTTTATGTCCTTGGATTCAAACGGGCAGAAAGTTCTACATGGGGTTACTAGAGAGGAGTCACGAGACCTTTTCGAGGTGCCTGCTGACTACGCACTAGCACACTGTGTGGCAGAAGATCTTCGAATGTCCAGGGGCATCGCCGTAGTGTTCTCCAAGAAATTTGGTTAACTCCAAACACTGCGGGAGCAGAATCCAGAAGTTGGTGGGGTGCTACAGTTAGAGAAAGGCCAGAGAAACATCTACTACCTGGTTACCAAGAGGCATTCCCAAGATAAACCGTCCTATGAAGATATCTGGAAGAGTCTCACCAAACTAAGAGATAGTATGGTGGACCAGAATCTGGTGGATCTAGCAATTCCAAAATTGTCCTGTGATATTGATGGGTTGGACTGGAGAGTCATAAGAAGTATGCTGGAGGCGATATTCAGATCCAGCGGCGTCAAGATTTTGGTTTGCTGTCACCCTCTTCCACGACCGATCATGAAGACCGTGGAGTGTTACTTCCATCGAACTTCACGGTGCAGATATGGGGATTCATGCAGATATCGTCACACTCCAAGGATGACATTTCGGGACGAAATGTATTTAAGAAGGGGGCAATGTAACGAACCTAGGCCGGACCTGTCGCCTCACTCGTTGCCATCGACAACGATGATGTCATCCCCGGAGATATTCGAGAACAATCCAGTCGCGCCGCCGCGGATAACAACGGTCAATATTGGAAACAACTGGAACATGCTGGTCGCCAACCGCCAGAATTGGAAAGATCGGGAATTCTGTAACGGAGATAAATAGGCAGCCCTCAAGATGGCACAGGCAGTCTCAGTCTGAACGAGCCCATAGGATCGAGCGATACAGTGGCGTAGTTAGTAAAATAAATTAGTTGTAAATTTAAGTGTGAAATAAATTAGTAAAACCAAGTTAAGTTTATTTACGTTACAATATATATAAAATGGAAGGAATTCAATGGACATAGCCCTCAGAGAAAAGTGTTAACCGTAGACACGTATATATATATATATATATATATATATATATATATATATATCTATCTAAATCCATAGTTGTATACTTTTCGCTCTTTTCAATTTTTTGTACAAAAACATTATTTTCTTCCTCAGACATTTCAAAGGATAAAGACGAATCGACAGGGTCGCTTGAGAATAAAAATTCGCAAAAGGAAATCAGATGATCTTTGTCCCATATGCACTGGTCATCCCCACAGGACTCAAGAAGAAATAAATTTGCACGTAGAGAGATGTGTGAGAAAAGTAAGTAGGTAGTGCGTCACTTATAAAAGCAAATTGGGTTTACAAGTAGTAGCTATAAATGCAATTAGGAATGATCCAACTCCAGTAGGTGATTAAAGAGAACGGGGAATAGATAATCCTTAATATCCTTAAGAAGCTACTGTATAGCGAAACACGTGCCGTGGTTTTGTAAACCCAGTTTAGTGAAAATCATTCAGTGACTAATGACTGAATAATGTTTTATACATCAATCTTCTAATTTCCTCCTCAGAATGCGGTGCATGAAGAGGATGAAACTGTCGATGTGGAGGGTGATTCAGAACTGGAAGAATGGCACGAATCCCAAAGACGTAGGACCAGTTCTCTGGTCGGTGGCTTGACCATACCTAGCAGTACCGGAAGAACAACAGACGTGGACAACGAAGCAGATGACGTTATAGTAGATGGAGATGAACCCGAGGAAAGCACCTTTGGTCCTTCGCAGTACACAGAGAATGACGTAGTGATGAAAGAAAATAAGGATAAGGAAGGGGTACAGTCACAGGTGAGAACGTTTTGGAATTGGATATTTCTTCGAACGGCAATTTCTCAAAATCCAATTTTGTGAAAAAAACTAGTACTATTGTTACTATTGGAATGAATCATAGTTCCAATGCCTAGCTTATAATTTTTCGTGGTTATTGCCTATTTTCCTTTCGTAAGGGTTTGCTTGCAGTTCTTCCAAGGATAACAGAATGCAGAACTAGAAAATACGTTATTTGCCAAAACATTATTTATGTAAAAGTTGCAAAATAACGAATGTACAAAACTAACCAATGAAGTTGGTCCTATTACGGCCCTGGTATATATCATTACATGCGTTATAAAGGAATTATTCCACACGCGTTTTGTTCCACGTTATTTCCTAAACATTATTTCATCATGCAGCATGAGTATTTTCTACTGTCCAAATATGTGTATTATGGAAATTATTCACTTCATTTCGTGTGAATGTGGCTTCGCTTTCGTTTTGATTTAAAGCCACTGACACTCTGGTGGGATAATTTTGAGGTTGCGCCTTCAAACACCACGAATCACGACATAAATGAAATTCCGTGGCAGGCTACCCGTTAATGGAAAGCATGTCTACAAGTTCACTGGGTATACATGACAGCTCACTTCAGTGGCCAAGGTGTAGGGTCAAACGCGAAAAACGCAATGCTGAAGTGGTAAAATTACATATCTTTCCGCATTTAATCATACTCTTTTTTCTAAATTGTCACGTCTTACTTTCAAAATAGAAAAAAAACAGTGTTTTGTACATATATCTCCTCGCCTGCATTATATACGATATTGTGTATTCGATTAACTTCATAGTCCACACTCTGAGTTATCAACGATTGAGATAGTCTGCAAAATCAAGAAAGGAGAATTTGATAAATTTCGATTTTTTTTGAATAGAAATGCTTATTATTTGATTAAAATTTGTTATTTTTGTCATTTTAAACATCTATTCAGTGGGATTTAAAATGATTCTATCTATTATTCGACGGTATTTTGATATATTTGTCACCTGCATTATATATGATGTTGTGTAATCGATGAACGTCATAGTCCTAATGACACACACTCTGAGTTATTAAAGAATGAAAAATCAAGGAAGGAGTATTTGAGATTTTTTGTTTTTTTCGAACAGGAATGCATATTATTCGATTTAAATTTGTTATTTTAGTCATTTCAAACATCTATTCATTGGGATTTGAACATATTGCAACCTATTATTCGAAGGTATTTGGATATATTTGTCTGAAAATTTCATGAAAATACTAATGAATACCGCTGGGAAACTCAAAGATTGAAAAAAAACTCGTTTTCAGCAAAATCATCTTATTTCTCATATAGATTGGTGAATTCTTGATGTTGAATAGGTGGAATTTCACCTTTTTACCGCATATCATCATATTCCGTTTTCCGAAATGTCACGTCTTTCGTTCGGAATAGAAAAAAAAACAAAATATTGTTTTTTTGGACACATTATGTCTCACTGAAATGTAAACTGGACATTAGTCGTTGTTTTTGCAATTTTTATATTAGTGAATTTTGGACAAATTACATATTTTTACAAGTTCCACATGCTTTAACATAAAAAGAAACTCCGAAAGGAGTGTTCCTTTGGGAACTCTTGCTGTCTGGTGATGGAAAAAAATGATAAAATAATTATATAATGAAGTTATAATAAAGGGTAGATTTCTCAATCCTTGTTTTCATATATCGGGTAGCAACGATACCCCAGTTAACAAATTATTTAAAAAAGCACAAAATAATGGTATATATGATTTTGGATTTTGTCATTAAATAACGAAGATGGTGTGCCAGCTCAAAGTTTTGCAATGTCTTGTTTTTTCTCTGACAAAAATTCTGATGAGGGACAGATTATCAACAAAAAGGCACTAAATTATTCTATGAGTTTTTCCTTGATTTTGTTCAAGTGGTAATACCAGTTTGACATACGTGAATGTTTTCGTTGGGACAAATCAGAAAAATGGCCTGAACTATGTCAGTTTCCGGAATTCTGACAGGCACAGCCGTGTACAGAGAATAGTTCAAGTTCTGGTTTTTTTTTTTCGTTTTACTCCATTATTATTATTATTTTAGGTGGCAACCGTGAATTCCAGTGGTGACGTCGAGGTGAAGGTGGAGAGTGCCGGTCAGCAGTGTGATAGCAACGTGAGCACTTCGGATGCCGATCCCAGCAGTAGGGCGCAAATGATAGAAGAGCTCCGGAATAGAATTCGACAATTGGAAGCGGAAGGGGGTGGCAGCGAACCGGCTAGTACTACGGAAACTGAAGACTATAAATGTTTAATTTGCTTGGTAAGATTTGTTGTTCTATCAACTGATTGGAATTTAACGGCGGAATTCTCGATGATTCGATTCGTGTTTCTTTTTTGCAGGAGCATTACAAGAAACCTGTTATATCGACCGTTTGTTGGCATGTACATTGCGAAGAATGTTGGCTTCATACACTGGTGAGTGATGTATATATAAGCGAGGACTAATCATTTTATACTGCTAGTTTATAATCACCGACAAGAATTTTTTTGATCTATAAAAATCCCTTCACCATCACGGAAAAATTACTTCAAGAACTATAATTTTATTAATTTTGGACGATATGGTCTACTTCCCAGTTCTTACTCTTAGTTTTCAATTGGGTCAGAAAAACTATGGTTCAGACCAGCAAATCTTCTATAAGGAATATTTTGTGGTGGGTTGAGCTAAAGAAAATCTTTTATGTACAACCCTTGGTGTGTGGGAGTCCTTGAGTCCATTCGCTCACGAGTGAGGGGCAAGGGGTTGGTCCAGCCCTGCGGTGCCTCCTGCGCAGGTCTAAGGCTGATTACTCCGAGATTTATCCCTGTTTATTGGAGGCTCCGTTGCAGCACCGATTCTTTTGAGACCCCGGTGCCATACATTCGCGGCGCTCACAGCTTGGATTTAAGTTTGTTTGTCAGAGCCTCGTTAGTCGAGTCGCAGCCGCTCGTGCGAATATCTACAAACCGTTTCATTCGCCGTGTGGCCCGTTCACCCCAAACTACGGGACGGTGATGTTGGTCTTCAAGTGGCCTATAGGGAATATGCATTGTGGATAATCGTTCAGAGAAGGATTCACATCCTCAAAGGGTGGATAGCTAAGGCTGATTACTCCGAGATTTCGCCCTATTTATTGGAGGCTCCGTTGCGGCACCGTTTCTTTTGAGACCCTGGTGCCATATACATCCGTCGCCACGGCGCTCACAGCTTGGATTTAAGTTTAATTGCCAGAGCCTCGTTAGTCGAGTAATAACGGACGAATCTTGATTTATAGCCCGATTTTATCTGCATACTGCTGGTTTTTCAGAATTTTTGCCCACAATTTAAGAATTGAAGAACAGGATGAAAATATTGTATTCAGTTTTTTGTTCGATGTGCAACATTAGTTATGCTATCCTGAGCTTGCCGCGCGATGTATGTAGTTTGAACACAAAATAGGTTCTACCACCCGACAAGCTTTTGAAACTTTTACCACTAATATAAAAAAGAATTAATTACGTCCTACATCCAACAACAAATGAGTGGAATTAAAGATTATAGTTTTTTCACTTCAATTAAATTATATATACATCAAGTTCAATGGATTTTCCAGGTTTTTTTTACCTACTGAACTATAGTGAAGAAAAAAATACCAAAATAATCGTCCTTGTGGAAAATGCATAAATAAGTTAACATTTCACCAAAAAAATCACTCAAAGTAAAATGGTCATGAATTATTATATTCAGGTTATATTATAGAGAAGAATAATCGTAGGAAGTACAAAACATAAGATATTTCAGTCATCAGAATCGTATAGATACTATTTTAAAGTAAATGTCCAGTCACCCCACTCTTGTTCCCCAAGAATAGCAGTTTGGTTTTACTCACGTATTTTTTCTTCTTGAACACGAATCTGAAATAAAAACGCAGCACTCTCGATCTCTTTCCAAGTTATAGCCCTTTCGGTTCTGAATCTGGTAATTTTCAAGCACCGTTTTCCCACGCCAAAATCACTCATACTGCCTCCTTCTTTTTACCAGCACAAACTACACACACTCAATGACTAATTTTCCGCAAAATTTGGATGAAAACTTCTTCAACAGTTACAAAAACCTAACCTCTCACTTCGCAAACTTCAGTAAATTTTCCTTTTGTCATGTTGACCCGAACAAATAATCACCGCCAACTTTTCGAATTCAATAGCAATGTCCCTTTCATTTATAGGTGTAATAAATTGTTGCTCCTGTTTGAATTCGAAAAGTTGGCGGTGATTTATGCCAAAAGTGAATTTACTTAAGTTTATCTATTCCATGTGAGAGGTTATAGTTTGTTGAAGAAGGAGGATTTTTCGATAGAACTGGCTGTATTTTGTGCCAAATTGTACCAAAAATGAGTGATTGAGTGTGTGTAATTTGTGATGAATAAAGAAAGGCATTGTGAGTGATTTTGGCGTGAGAAAATGGTGCTTGAAAATTACCAGATTCCCAAAGGGCTATAACTCGTAAATGGAATGAGAGTGCCGCATTTTTATTTCAGGTTCCTGTTCAGGAAGCGAAAATATGTAAGTAACCATACGGCTATTCTCGAGGAGGGTTACTAGATATTCACCCGTTTTAGCACCATATTGAGGCAATGCCGCCAAATCACCGCCCTAGGCCAATGTCTCCCCATTTTTTTTTTCATAAAGTACAACATGAAATACAAAAGAAATCACCCAAAAGAATTCCAGTCTAATCAATTCAGATTTTAAGATCTAGAAATTATTGTTTGACTACAAAATGATTGCATTTGTGTTGATTTTTTTCCAATAGAACTGTAGATGGTATGGTATAGTAACACAACTGTCCTTTGAAATTGAAAAACAAATCCAATGCTTATTTTATTTTTCAAATATTCCAGCTCTGGTATTTATACCATCCCCTTTTGCCGCCACTGCCTTTTCTTCCCTATATCAAGGTTATTCTAGTTGAAATTGCCCAAATAATACCACGGCTTGTTTAGGAATGACAAGTGCCATGAGAATGACGCATATTAGAGCACGAAAGGTTCTGGTCATTGAACACGAAGCCCGACGTACTGCCTGCAAACTCGAAGGCGCAAGTCAATGGATCGGTACTGAGGCAGACCATGGATCCGTCATTTAAAACAAAGGAAAAAGAGAGCTGCCCAATCCTATTTATGAAAAGAGGCAGCATTACGCCGTTTCTCAATTTCAAAGAAAGCCCCTAATATTATCATCCTCACGAGGGAAGAATGGAATGACGCACCACCGAGTTCTCCCTCTATCTATGCCTGGTACGCAGATGGATCAAGATTTGGGGGTATATCCGGCGCAGAAGAACAAGAGGATAAATCTCATTTCCTCTGGGCCAGTACCCCCTAGTGTTAACGCAGTATGTGCTATACTCACTTGTGTCCAGAAAAACCTCGACAAAAGATTTCGGGGACCAATAGTCAAATGCTGGCAGAGCAAAGCAACAATCATGGCGTTGCGATCATACAAGATCGCATCCAAATTAATGTCCGAGTGAAGGAAAGCTATTGGAAGGCGGGCAGAAACAAGGAAGGTTAGCCTCATAAGGATCCCACAACACTCTGGCGTTCCTAGGAACGGGGAGGCAGACAGACTAACCAAGATAGGATCGGGGAAAACCTCGGACCGGATCCATTCTTGCATTCCTGGGAGTACTGAGCAGCATGGGTGCCTTCACCATGGAGGGACTGCTAAGTGCGACATACATGAGACAATTAAAGTTCCATATAAAGGGGCCATCGAAGAAACTAGCTGAAGAGTTAGTCGAGATCTCAGCATAGTGAAGGGGCTCTTAACGAGACACAATAATCTGAACAGGCACATGGAGTGCCGCGCACTGGTGCACCAGAGTAGGATGTAAGAGAAATTTGACAAAAAAGCTGCTAAGTTTGGTTAGGGAAATTGATATGCCCAACTGAATCCCAGAAGATGTAGGATTGAATAGAGAGGCCTATATGCATTCGATTTACTAGAACTAGCCTGTGATAGATATGAAGAAAAAGGAGATAGGGTACTCTTGAAATCATTTAATCTCCCCTCTCTCATTTTATGGACGAAATAACTTGACTATCTTTTTTTTCAGGGAAGCAAGAAGGTGTGTCCCCAGTGCAGCATGATAACTTCACCTATGGACCTACGTCGAATTTTCATGTAAAATTATTAAAATATCCAATAATGGTGACTGGTTAATATCTCGTAACTCATAGTCTTCGATACAGAATTGCAGTATAACGTTTCAGAAAAATAGATTAACCCTCAAATTCCTTGAAATAAATGGTTATTTCCAAATCCTAAATATTTTCCAGTAATTCTTTATCGATGGCAAAAGTACATATATTAAGAAGTGACATGTTGAAGCACCGTACTTATATTCGAAAAACGCACTAATTAGTGATAAATATAAGATAGCTTAGCTGATCAGAGTGACATATATACGCACATTTATGAAAAATGAGCTATGCGCCATCATATTCAGTTTTTCCTTTATCAGACCACCAAATTTGTCTTCTCCATAATATGGGAACTATACAGGGTTATCCGTATAAGAAATAATTTTTCTCAATAATTCTCTACAGATTATACCTACAATTGCAATACCTATATAGGTAATCTTATGAAGATTATAAGCTTTATTTTCTTGGTTTAGATTTATTTTCTGATTATTTTAAGGTACATGCTTATAAACATATGATGTTCCTTGGCATAATAAAGGTTCATAATAATATTACCAAATCAATTCTTTAACATTTCAGTATGATGAAAATAGTGAAAAAAATCATATCACAGTTTCATATGCAACAAGACATCTTCATTTTCCGCTAATTCCAGGCGGTGGCTCATGAATGGGATATATTGTAATGAAATATATGTATCAGACCTCCCCGATTGTTCTATTTGTCTCCCATCGATTCGATTTGAGAATCGAAAATTTGTTTAATGTTATTATATTATATATGTGGACTCAATTTTATTGTAATATAAATATTTATTTATGTTGTTTGTAACTATAACTATGTATTAATAAAACTGTAATATATGCCCTATGTACATTCTTTGTAGATATCTACATATATTAAAATAAATGTCGATAATGAATCCGAATTTAATTTTTTCATCCAACATGAAATTTCGTAAAACTCCTGAGTACGGATCTGTTCATTGCCATGAATAATATATTGATTACAGAAATCAATAATTATGTTCGGGGCTCTTTTGGAATACTCGCCTACTCGATAAAAGATGGCAGCCTTGAGCCGTGCACTCAATCAATAGAGATTTCCTGCTACCCGTTGAGATTGATGTAGCAGCACTGTACCATTGTCTTATATCTTTAGACAATTACTATAATTGTTACAGAGACAACTATAGACACCATCGACATAATCTTAATCTAGACCGCTAGAGGTCACATCCCCACCACTCGAAAAATTCATCCAAATAGAATTTACGTGAACGTGTCTGCGCAAAGCGCAGAAAGCACAAATAATGTCATTTCAAACATTGACATCTAACGAGGAGCCATTATGTGATTTTGAATCGTCACAGACACAAAATGCGCATGCTCTAAAAGCTCTTTGATATCTTGTAATTGTATGAATTCTCATCACACGGAATCAGCAGTCTAGACTAAGGTTATGTCGGTGATAGACACACCCGGGTGTGCCGACTCAGTATACTAGATGTCACTGTAACTGCTTGTCCAATTTGGCAGGTGACGCTACTATGTGGCCATATACGGTTCCACCAATACGAGAATTGCTGCGGCAACAGAATGTCGCAAAATTTCTTGGCACATTTAAAAAATAACGAGGTTGGAATGGGATAATGTTAGACAAATTGATGAATTTAAATATTTCTGATTTGTTCCCATAAAATAGATTTCTGTACAAGGTGCTATTAAAATGGGGAACACACATGATTTTATTAAAAGTTTTCTTTGTCTCAGTTTGGTCCTCAGAGATTACATTTTGTGAAAATAATTTCTCAAATCCCAAAAGTTTTGCGAAATTTTCAAATTTAAACGTGCTCATCAATTCAAACTAGATTTGACCTTCACTTGAATAACTTCCCCCCAACACTAGCGCCAATTGTGGTTGTTTTGGGAATATGTATAGACAATACTATTTCTTACAGTCCTAACACAAATTCAACTCACTTCCAATGTGATGTTTCAGTATCAATTGAAAATACTATAATAATAAAAATATTATTTAAACAAGGGCACTTCAAAGCAACTAGCGGTAAAAGATTGAACTGTGTGAAGTAACGATGCATACGTCCATCAGAGGCGCTAGGAGTACGTTTTTGAATTTGATGAAAAAATTGACGTTTTCCATTTCGAATTAAAAATTTTTTTCAATTTCTGAGTTTGTGACTGAGCTTTCTAGGTGGTAATCTTCATCTGCAAATCAAAATATTCTAGAAAAGTGGTACATATATGCGTGTTCCCTATTGTTTGGAAGTAACCATGTATACAATATTTTGGAAAGGCAGAATCCAAATGAAACGTGTTCTGTGATCGAGGCCAAAATGATTCCACAAATGAACGTAACCAAACCGCCGAATGTCGTTTCAATAGAAGTAAGTTCATTGGTTTTCTTCCTTTTAAACAATCTGTGTTGGCATGTATTTTTATTTATTTGTGAAAAATGCGAAAATGGAGCAGACTACATGTGGCGCCTTACGAGTTCAATACATATACAATCATATGTCGAAAAAAACTACCACGACTTGAAATAATCTCATATACATATACATAGTTATAAACAAGAACTGACTAATATTCAGTAAATACTCTATACAATACACCACGCAATTACTCCTTTCGTTTTACTGCATTAATCAATGTCATTCGCAAGTCTTGTTTCCAATCTTGTTCAGTGGACGGAAAAGAATAAATCTGCACTTCTGGATTCCTACCACTTGTATTATTACACATAACGACGCAACACGTCATACCCACGATTCGTTTTTTTTTATTTCAACTGACATTCTATCTAAATAATGATTTTTTTACAAGCTTTTATTTAACTTCACATTTGTGAGTGTATCTTAAGTTCACACCTTGCAAGTGAATTTTGACCCACTTCTAGTTGTCCGATTAACGTGAAATTTGGCAGGTGTTCATAATTCCGGTGACAATGCATTATGGAACTTTTGCTAGAAGAAAAATACAGAATAGCGGCTTCAATATGGCAAACGAGTTTTGTGATTATGGCTCTATTCTATTCAAAGTTGGTATGTGTGCGTTTTCGGGACAGAGATAACGATTTTTTGTCACAATTCATAAATTCAAGATGGCGGCTCCCATATGACGATGAGTTTTGTGGTTATAGCCCGATTCCAATAAAAAAATTTATGTGGTGGTTTTTGGGGTCGGAGATCATGATTTTTTGTGAAAATGCACGAACTCAAGATGGCGGCACCAATATGGCGACGTGTTTTGTTATTATGGCATGAAGACAAGCTTTTATACAAATTCACTAAAAAGGAAAAACTAATTTCTTAAATTGTTTGACCTAGGTTATTCTATGAGTAGCAGATTCAAAAGCTTGCCGTGAATATAAAAGGTATCATTGCGAGGCAAGATTTTGAATCTGCCACTCACAGAATAACCTATGTCAAACAAGTAAAGAAATTATCTTTTGCTTTTCAGTGCATTTGTATAAACAATGCTACTACATTTGATCAGTCAAGAAATTTTGCAATATTCCGCCGACGTGGTGGCGCTAGAGTCTAGACGCCAGAGGTCTATAGCATTCGTCTATGCATGCAATACGTCAAATACATGAGTAGAGCACTGCTCATGTTTGATTCGAGTGCTTGCTACACCTGACACCTGACTGTCAAATAATTGGGCTCCTCCGTAATTTCACGTGATCTTGTCAGGTTCTTGTAATTTTACAAATAGTGAAGACGTTCCTACGAAATGGGTGTTAAAAGAATTGTTTTAGCTTTCTTCACATTATTTTTCGTTAGCGATATTGTGAGATGTACCGAATATGTTCCTGTATATATGTGGTCAATTAAAAAGTAAGGATATATTTTTTTGTTAATATATTGTTGTTAGGGTTTTGTTAGTTTTGCCACACCTCCAGGCTATCCCAGCTATAACATAAGGTTTTCTCGAGGATTTTATTCTATATTGTATTTCAGTTTTCAGTTATAAGGAACGGCATTTTCGTGCTGTTCCTGGTCATATGACTGCTGCAACACCCCTGTTTTTTACACAATATTTCATCCACTCGGACCCTTTTATCACGTGAAATTTCCACCAAAATGGAATTGAATTGTGTTTCTAGTTGATCATGTGATTTCAGGATGAATGAAAAAGTTCCAGCCCTTAACAAGGTCAGCCAAGGCACTTTCGAATACGAAATTTTGGAGAGACTGAAAGATCATCCATTGGTCGTAGTATTCAAAGAAGAAACGGTGAGTATTTAAAATAAGCACCATTTGCTTAATCATTATCGTATCACCTGTTTATAGTTGAGCCCTGAAGATTTTGCTCAACACGATTCATCATCAGGGAAAATATTCCCTCACCTAGCCAAACTAGCAAAGTCATCGAAAGTAATGTATCTACCATACGTACAAAACCCCATCAAGGCACTGAAGAATTTGGATGTTCCGATAACTGAAGTACCTCTCGAGAGGATAGATGAAAACTTCGAAATTCCAGAGACTGATATACTTATTGTAAACCTCGACGATGTTAAAGATTCTGAAACGAGGATTGAGATGTTAAAACGCCATGGTGAGTTTCATTTAAATACTATAGAGGCTTTTTTGATGTGCAGTTGGACAAAACTGTGTAGCGAAAGAAAGAGGTATGCAGTTGTTAACTAAAATATCTGCAGTGAAACACATATGCTTTGAGTTAGCATTAACCCCAACTCGTTCTTTCCAAACATTGAATTCAATAACATATGGAACATATAAAGTAGATATCGACTTTCTACTTGGAAAGCCACATAATTTACAGGGTCACTCATGGTTGGTTAGACATTTACGGAGAACGGGACATATTTTGAAAAGTAGCAACAACTTTGATACTTTAAATGAGACACCCTATATGTTATTGCATTTTTTGCTTTGCTATTGCTTTCCGATTATTTTTGTATAAAACTTTCGCATACCTATCTCCAGCAGTTTTCAAGAAATTAATTGATTTCCTTTTTTTTTGTGCAAAACATAGCTTCAATTAAATGTTTATTACTGCAGTATTTGGATTCCTAGAAAGATGAAATTTTGGTTGTAGTTTAGCAATGTCCTGTGTATTAGTTATGTCTAGGGGAATTTGTTCTGTATTATACAGGGTCATTCAAAATTTGCAAGAACATGCAGAAGGTTCAATAAAATGTATCCTGATTAGTTATGGGTCAAAACTGAAAACGAAACAAAATTTACTAAACTGATAAATAATAATTTTCATTATATAAAATAACAAAATGGTTAAACAGCAATTAACAATGTTAATACAATAACATGATATGTATAAAAATTTAGAAAATGTTCACAATAATGGTTGGTTTCCAAACATTCTAAAATCCGGATACTTCAGAAAGATTTGTGGCCCTTAGGTCGGGTGATCTCGCAGGCCAATTCCACGGTCCTAAACGTCTGAACCAGCGATCTTTGAACATATGGAACAACTCAGTTTTTACTTTCCCAGTGCAATGAACCGATGCCCCATCCAGTTGAAACCAGCAAGTACGAAACTCCTCTATTGGCAGAACACCAGAAGGCAAAATACGTTAAAACTAAAATTTTCCTCAAATCCCATTTCCTTGACAATATGTGGGTTCTTGTCAGCCCAAAAATGTTTGTTTCTTCTATTAAAAATGTCTTTCCTGGAAAATTTAGCTTCATCTGTCCAAATTATTTTCTTTTAAAAGTTAGGATTTTCTTGAGTGCGGATCAGAATGGTTTCACAAAAGTGTATGCTATTTTGATGATCTTTTGGTTTCAGGGCTTGAACTTTCGTAAACTTGTATGGGTGTTTGTCATTATAGTGAAGAATCCTTTGAACAGAAGCATGAGTTAAGCCTAAATCTTCTTCTGAACTTTTGATAGAAGCTTGGGGATATGCGAGTGAATAGCCTAACACATTTATTATGTCTTCTTTTGAAGTTACAGACTTCGATAAATTTCGCTTTTGACCCATAACTGATGAAATTATTTTGTAATCGTACAAATTTTCTCTCGTTCGTTAGTTGTAAAACTGGATACATTACATAGAACTTTCTGCATGATCTTCCTATAATTTGATCACATTGACTATGATGAATGAACAATTTCATCAAAACTTCATTTGAATAGTTATTGCCTAGCATTTTGATTATTTTCAGATCAAATTTTCGTTAATGAACGCGTAAACGTTTCATTATTGATGCACTGATTGTCGAATTTTCATAATGACATGTTCTATGACATTTCATACAAATATGGCAAAATAATCCGATTTTTACAGAAACTTTCTTTTATTTCGGAAACCTGACTATTTAGGTATGGGAACATGATAAATCTTTCGAAAGGAACTTCAATTGACTTTCAAGATATTCGATAATATACAGGGGGTTCCATTTAAAAATATGCACTTTTCACCATTTTTGTATCTACCAGTAAAATTCAAAATTTTTAATGACCCTGTATAATAGAGAACGAATTCCCTTAAACATAACTAATACACAGGACATTGGTAAACTACAACCAAAATTTCAGCTTTCTACGAATACAAATACCACAGTAGTAAACATTTAATTGAAGCTATGTTTTGCACAAAAATAAGGAAATCAATTAATTTCCCGAAATCCACTGGAGATAGGAATAGGGAAGTATTATACAAAAATAATCTCTTCAGAAAATTCCAAGGGAAGAATGATCTGGATATATTTGGCTTGAAAAAATGATCAGATACTTTCAGCCATTCATTTTCAAGAACGATTTTTTTATATTGACTGGAATTTAAAAGAGCATCAATTAACTCATAATGAGTGTGATAAAAAAAAGAAAAAAATGGATCCCTTGAAGTATCATCAACAGTGTTATCCCTTGAAGTATCATCGATGTGATATTTTGGGGCAAAGTACGATTTTGCTGTGGCATGGAATTATGAATTTGGAGATGAGATGAAACAGGAAAAACATTTGAAGCATTAATTTCATAACATGGAAATGAAACAAATCAATATTGAAATCCTTTTCATCCGATAATTTGATTTGATATAAACTAAGGGGGAAAAAGTCTAACCTCAGGAAATATGCAACCAAGCAAATGTAGCCAATTTCATTTGTTTTTCTATGAATAAGATGTCGTAAAATTTAGGTATCACATCACGCACAACGATCCAAACGTCCTTAGAAGTTGCTCTCATGCCACCAATTTGCTGCGTCCTTCAATAGGTTAAAGATCTCTCCAAAGCAGTGCAACTTCAAAGAGTGGTGGATATTACTACCCCTGTTATTATATATTCCATATTTTAGATGTAAATTTTATTTCTAACTAGTATTCCCCTACATAAACATATTTACATATTTTTATTTGTGAATATATTGAAAATGGGCCAACTTGTATGAATTCATGAAATAATTTTTCAATTTCATCCAAGTTTTATGATTCTCCAATTAGCCATAAAAAAATCAATTGTCATATACAGTTAGTTCATATGTTCCTCTCATATTTTAATGTAAAACTGTTTTTTTTATATAATTTTTCATAGTTTTTATAATATAAGAAATAGTTTCTCTTGCAAAGAGCATGTGCATACCTGAAAAACAACAATATTAACTAGTCGACTTTTGAAACATTTTTTATATCATCTTCAGGACTATTCAGTGTAAAAAAACAAGAATATGTATTTTAAAATGAAATTCTGGAATTTTTATATAAAGCCGAATTCAGTTTGCCTAAAATGACAATATATAATCGGAGAATAGATCTGAAATAAAAGTTAAACATATACGCAAATACAATGTAACTTACATTCAGGTTGGTTTTCTTTGTTCACAATAATAAAAAATGATAAAATTGTCATAATACACAGATACCCATACCGGTAACAATGACAGGAAGGTACTTGAAAACCAGGATGTCTGAACAAAAAAGTCCCTGTAAAAATATTCACAATCCATTAAATAAAATTGAGGATCCTACTAGTCTGGCAGAACACTCTAAGTCATCCCTCCATACTTTCAATTTCGAATTGGTCAGCAAGCATCATTGGCGAACAAACTAACTGCTCAACCAAAAATACAAAACATGAATAAACACATATTACAACATTCATTTTATAATACATCATTTTGAGTTATTTGCTTGCTGCATTTCTAAATTTTGGAAAAAAGTTTTTAAATTGCGATGAAAGTTCGAGAATTCTTCATTTATTGATATATATGAATTTGTTAATTTTATTTCCAGATGCTGCTATCAGCCCTATTTTCAAGAACATTATCAAATCGGATAAGAATGTTTTGGCAATCTACACTGCTGATCACACATCTTGGGTATTTTCACATACTACAAAAAAAAAATAAACAAATATATGACAATTATTTTTCAGGTTGCTTCAGAAGAGGTTGTCAATTCAAGGCAAAGAAGATCTTTATTAGCAGCAGAGAATGAACCTGTACAAGTGAGAGCTAATGCTTCAGATTTCTGGGGTAATGATGCTATATATTTGTATCTCACCCAAGGACAGTATTTTGCTCCAGGAGGAAAGTAAGATATGTCAATATATCAGTCTGGTTCAGTACTCATTTTATCCTTTTCAGGGCTGATAATGTCACTTTCACTTATGAAGCAACTAGATTGGACAATGGAACGAAGATACAGTTGAGCTTAAAATCTGTTAATTTATCATTAAGGTGAGTTGCTGAGTTAAAATTGTTGAAAGTATTGTTTTTATATGAAGTATCAACCAGAAGCAGAGGTTAATATTAAGAAGAATATTTCATGATATCACCTAGTGGGAGATATGCATGTTGAAAATGGAAACATGCATGATTGCACCAAATTTGAAAAACTTTATATTGCTGAACAGAGAAAGAAAATCCCTTTCGAACAAGGTGCCACAAGGTGCAAGAAGGGGGTAATATTTTCATACTGTGAATTGTCAAATTAACAAAAGAAATCGACCTGTTACAGGTTTTTTTAAACAAATACATAATAACGCTAAAAATGAATTTATTTCATACCTATGGACCGTACTGTATATATATATTATTTTTGGAACGATTATACATAAACAAGTGAAATTTGGAAACTGAATATTAAAGGTTGTAAACATCCCTACTAGTGATGATAGATGACGAAATCGTCAAAGATGACGTCACAAGGCCATTGTGACCAATAATTTTAAATGGAACCCTACGGCAAGCTACACCTCTTTTAAAAGGTATCAAAAAAACCTATTCAATGATTCTAATTTTGTTTTTGTTTATGGCAGTTTTGGCAACTCGCTTTTCAAAAACGCAAAGCTGTGATGAATTAAATCAGTTAATACTAAAATCCACAATTCAAGCACCACCTCTGGATAGTTGTCAAAGAAGCTGTCGTTTTTGTTAGTCTCATTCGACGTTTTTGTAATTGTCCAAGTTTTTGTACATTTAATAATTTGTGTATTGTTGATCGAACGTTCAACTGTTTCAGCAGCTTTTGGTACTTTTAATATTTTTGTACTTTTTAATAATTTGTTAAACTGTTATGAGCCGAACGTTTAAGTGCTTCAAGAAGCGAAATGGTACTTTAGGTGATAAAGTAGCAGCGATCCTAATTCTTGGTGAAACTGGACAAAATATTCATGCAGCAGAACGCATTTTTAATGAGAGGTTTCCGATCGCCCGTTCGAGACTTATTTAAGGGAGCTTCTTCGTAAGTTTGAAACAACGGGTAGTATTAATGATGCAAACGATCTGGCCGATCACAAATTTCTGATGAGAAAAAATTGATATACTGGCAGAAGTAATAGTTAATCCTACTTCTTAAACAACTCACGCTGCATCTACCTGTGAAGTCAGTCGAAGTACAGTACACAGGGTGTTGAAAAAACAAATTTCATCCATACAAATTAAAATGGTTCATCAACTCTCTAGCACAGCAGGAACCTACCCAGACCGAAGACTAGAATTTTGTGAACATATGGAAACTAAAATTAACCAACAGCCAGACTGTCAAAACCATTTGTTTTAGTGACGAAAGTACTTTCTATCTAAATGGAAATGTAAATACACAGAATGTGAGGTATTGGAGTGACGCAAATCCTCACCTGTTTTGTGAAACACATACCCAATTTCCCCAGAAGGTGAATGTTTGGGCAGGTATCCTGGGAAACCACATCGTTTGGCCTCTTTTTAAATACTAATTTAACTGGTGAGGTTTATCTGGAGCTGTTGCAAAACGCAATAGAACCGTTAATCCTTGAAATTTTGGAAGATAATCCAGATGAATTTGGCAATTTGGAAATAACATTGCAACAAGATGGTGCTCCTCCACACTATTACGGTGCAGTAAGACGGTATTTGGATGAGGAGTATCGTGGTAGATTGATTGGACGACGAGGTTCAACGGAATGGCCAGCTCGATCACCGGACCTCACACCTTTGGATTTTTTTCTGTGGGGGTACCTTAAATCGAAGGTTTACGCCACTGAACCTGACAATATTGACGTTTTAAAACAACGTATTGTTGCAGAATGTGAGGCTGTTTCCGCAGACACATTTGCAAAAGTACGAGAGGAGTTTAAAAATAGGATATTTCACTGTCAGGAAGTAAATGGAGGTCACTTCGAGCAATTTCTTTAAGTAGATACTGATTCTTAAATCTGTAATTAATATCATACTGAATGGAATTTAAATTTTAATGTTTACTAATGAGCCATTAAAACTGCCATAAACACAAACAAAATTAGTATCATTGAATAGGTTTTTTGATACCTTTTAAAAGAGGTGGCTTGCGAGGGTTCCATTTAAAATTATTAGTCAAATGGCCTTGTGACGCATCTTGACGATTTCGTCATCTATCATCACTAGTAGGAAGTTTACAACCTTTAATATTCAGTTTCCAAATTTCTCTTGTTTATGTATAATCTTTCCAAAAATAAGAGGGGGGAGGGGACTTTTGAGAAGCACTGTATATATGTATATATATATATATATATATATATATAATATATATATATATATATATATATATAATATATATATATATATATATATATATATATAATATATATATATATATATATACAATTATTGAAAAATCCTCAGGAAAGCACACCTAAGAACCTTAGAATAAGAAAATAAACTGCAATCCCTAAGGACAAAGATAATCTTAGGTAATATAGTACCTGGGCGACCGATGTACATAGGACTATATAGGTCAAGCTTTGCTCGGTGTTTTTTTTTTCTGTAAAATCGTGTTTTTTCGGAGATGCTTATTTAGATACGAATCACATATGAATATTTTGCAATCTTACCTAGTGCACAGCTTGGCTACAAATACACATTTTGAATATGAGTTCCTTGGACTAACCAAAGAAAAACTCTAATATTCGTATTCGGCAATGTCATATAGCGCCATCTCACAAAGTTTGGAGGTACCAGTAGGGTGGATTAGCAAGTACTTACTTCAAAAATTTACGAGATGGCGCTATACATATCAATTCGTAATAAATAAATTTTTTTGTGTAAAATCGCGTTTTTTTTAGGAATATATAGATAAACTTAAAAAGCAAAACCTTACATAATACAAAATTTCATCCAAATCATTAGAGCCGTTTCCGAGATAGCCGAAATATGTATAAATATATATATATATATATATATATATATATATATTAGAATTGGTCGTTTGAAGATATAAGAAAAATATTAAGATGTTCTAGATGAAATGAATGAAAAGTATTATTACAGCTTGCACTTCACCAACATGAGCAGCACTGGATACTGGATATTGACTGACCCTGTTTCTGCTGATTTTACCAATAAAACTACCAATGAACAAATTAAGTACAACCTGACTTCTGGTGCCCCACTGTATGCTCCTACCTCATTTTCCTACCATTGTGGAGATCAAAGATTTTCAAATCCAAATTTCACAGTGACCATAAAAAATTTCCAGGTATGTGATATTTGACAAACATTATTGAAAAATGGCAACATGTTGATTTGATTTATGAGGTAAATTGAAATTTGTTTCTTTATTTTTGTTCATCTCATAAAATAACAGTGGTAGCTCATCCGTACTCTAATTCACAGGAAAAAAATCCTGGAATAGTAAAGACACGAAATACTGTAGCTGTTGAAAGTTAGAATAGTTACATCGGCTGTATATGTTTTAATTTGTTATGGTGGGTACCTTTTATCAAAAGCAGCATCCTCATCTCACCGGTGTAGGACAATAGCACTATCCCAACTTGGGCCTTCTGAACGAACAATAACACAATGATTAAATCAAGTGTTGTACTTTTCATTTGACAGAGATGCGGCAAAGTTTATTATCTAATTTTTCAATCAGTTGATGTCGTTTCATTTCGTATGAAACATCGATTTTTTCTGATTGAAATTTATTTTTATATTTTGCAGATTCAGGTGTTCTTCAAGGCATTGAATGAAAATGCCACACAGAGATTCGGAGATGCCTATGACTGTGTCGGATTCACTTCAGTTCCAATTTGGTCTGGATTATTTGTTACACTTATTTTGTTGATGATCATGACCACAGGCATAACGATGATGATGGACATAAGAACTATGGACAGGTTCGATGACCCCAAAGGCAAGACCATTACTATAAATGCTGAATAAATTGATACTATTTTGATAGCTAGCTTAACAGCTGTTTGCTAAGCTCGAATTGATGAAATGGAATAATTGTGCTCTTTCAAAATGCCAGCTCATGAAATATTGTTTGGAGTTTGGAAAAAAAAGTCTGACTAGAAGTGTAAATTCACAGTAAAAAAACAATTCATGTCATTTGTCTGTCCATCCCGAATTTCTACCCCTCTTTAACCAATTGATGTTTTTCACCAAACTCTGGCATGTTTCATTATTGTGATGTGCACAAACTTCCTGCTTAGCAACTGGAGCTCTAAGTGCTTTGTTGTCAAAGAACATTCAGCCTTCCCCAACTAGCTCAGTATTGCACCTGATAAGATTTATGCTCAAGGACGATGGGCTATTGTGATAACCAAGCTTCTATTTTTCGCGTCATCCTGGGTCTTTTTCTTATTTGGGTTCCATACTGTAGGCCTAACTGCCTGTTATACTAGGTTCTATGTCCCTTGGACTTTGAACTCTACATAGGGTCCCATTATTTTTCGATAACATGATTCTTTGAAATCAAGCTGTAACACTGTAGAAATTCTTGCTTATCATTCCATGAGTAATATTTTCAGTTTGATTCCAAAGCATTAGTATATGCTACGTGAATCAAGAGGAGTTCTTTTCTATTCATATTATATGTGTGAGAAAAGTGGTAACAGTAACGTTTTTCAAACTCAAATACATAC
Organism: Gonioctena quinquepunctata; assembly: GCA_018342105.1. Classification (NCBI taxonomy): domain Eukaryota; kingdom Metazoa; phylum Arthropoda; class Insecta; order Coleoptera; family Chrysomelidae; genus Gonioctena; species Gonioctena quinquepunctata. The sequence goes on from JAFIRS010000169.1 coordinate 1,028,477, forward strand.
CCTTTATAACAAGTACCAACTTGATTCAATTAGTACTATTTTTCCAAAAGTTAATTCATCAAGTGAAACGAATTTTGTCCATGAGGCATAGAATGAATCGACCTATATACACAATTTATAAAATATACGACAATAGTATTTTTATTATCTTTTGGAATTTGTATAAACTTAGAAACTTGTTGTTCAAGTAGTAGTACAATAATTGTTGAACTGTGTAGCCTTGACGTTTGTTAAAGAAAATAGGGAAACTGAACTAAAGCTTCTGGCCTATTTTGTATGTTAGGTCTGCACTTTTAAGAAACACACTAATTTTGTAGGAATGTATCTTTGTTGAGAAATCATTTTGTAAATAAAATTACAGTTTAATCCTGTTGAATAGTATTGTTATATTTTTTAAGTGGCCTTAGTTCCATTTGTCCGTAAAATGTGTTTCATCAATTCGTTGGAATGTGTTTGATTGATTACACTTTTAAAAAGGTGAAGGGGCTTCGTTACATTCATAGACACTTGTATAATTTGTATATATTGGATAGTTCAATTTAGTTTTTTCTTGATTTGATTTGTTGCCAAACAGTGTAGAAATAAATTATTATATACAAAAAATCAGTATTTTACTTTTATAAAGAAAATTTCAACAGGTTTTTGCAGTTATTGAACCAACACATCAGATATTTTTACTTTCCTAATTTTTTTAAATGTTTTTCATGCATTATCTCAGTTGCCTTACTGGTCCACAGAAGTTTTTCGGAAAAGTTTAAAGGGTTGAAATAATGGGGACCACTTCTTGGGACCTTGAATTTTCTTCATCAACAGTGGAACTTCGGAATCAGAAACCTTACAAAAGACCATTGGTGAAATACCCAAAAATAACAGTATGTTGGCACTTCGTTCTGTAGACTAGGGTGACTAGCGAACACTATAAACTTTTCCCAAGACAGAACTTGAAAAAAAAAATTACGTGTGAGATAAAGATAGAATTGCCAGTTGCATAACGAAAATAAGTATATTAGAATGTTCAGACATTCTTATTGGTTCGTAAAAAATTTCAACTTCTCATTATCAATACACTTTTTAGTTACCTACATCAAAAGGAAAAAACAACTCTTGTAAGATCATTCACTGCCTACAGGCTCACGGTGCAAGCAAATGGATCGGCACGGAGGTAGACCATGGACACTATTTGGAACAAGGCAAAGGAGGGTTGTCCAATCCTACTAATGGAAAGAGATAGCATCCCGTCGGTCCTGAATTTCAAAAAAGGGACGCATCTACTCGGACGCAAGGCAGCAATCATGGCTTTAGGAGCAAATAAGATCGCATCCAAACTAGTGTCCGCGATAGTTTGTCAAAAACATAGAAAGTCAACCTCATATGGTTCATAGGACACTCATGCGTTCCTGGGAATGAAGAGGCAGCCAAAGTAGCCAAGATAGGATCGGGAAAGACTCCAGTCGGACCGGAACCAATCTTGAGACTACCCAGTAGCAAGGCCATCTCAAACATGGAGGGACTGCTGCAAAACATGGCAGGAGATGCCATGCATGGGGCAATCGAAGCTTCACATTAAGGGGCCATCGAAGAAACTGTCACTTAATAAATGGGATATCAGGACTGTGACTGTGATCCTAACGGGACACAATCACCTGAACAGGCACATGGAACTCATCAGGATTACAGACGATCCTCTATGCAGATGGTGCCTGGAAGATGATGAAACATCGTTGCACATCCTTACCGAGTGCCCGCATTGGTGCACACTGCTGAGTTTTGTCAGAGAAATCCGTATGCCCAGCGGATTATCAAATCACGGGGACGCCCAACGGGCCCAAGTAAAGAGGCCTACGTGCACGGAGTTCTCCGGAACCAGCCCACCGTGTGTAAAGAAGATCATTCACATGTTTATCTGTAACATCCTTTTTCTCCAGTCTGTTTGACGTAGAAAGTTTAAATTTGGCATGCTGAAAAACTCGCATATTTTCTCATAGTTAAAACTCAAAAAAATCAGCTAAAATTTTTGGAGGGGGAAAGTTACACGATTTTTTTTTGCGAATTCCAAAAATATTGCTGAAAAAATACGTAAAAATCCTCTTCGCCACACTCGTCTCGGAAACTACTGAAGTAAAAAATGTGAAAAAAAAACAGGGTTACTAGCAATTCACCCAAAGTTCATAGAAAAGCCAATCTATTAATTTTTGAGAAATTCATATCACCAACTTTCAAATCGCTGGATATATTATGGTGTGAACATGTTGATTTTTAACAATAGGGTTGAAAAGGCATTTAGTCTCTCTTTAATTTTTTCCATACAAATTATGGCTGAAAATAACAATTTGGATAATAAAAAAAAACGATGGCGCGGCCAGACAAAAAGGTAGATTTTAGAATTTGTTTATTGCCATCAATCAAGCTACCGAATCATTGAAACAAAAACAGCATTTTTATTTAGGTATTAACACGAAGGACACGGAGAAATCCAAAATCGTTCGCGCTGTGACACAGACAGATAAAAAAAAGTATCTTCAGAAAACACTGTACATCACGTGACACAGCAAATACAACTAAATGAGTTTTTTATGGCAAATACAACGCCGTACGGCGTTGCGATAAAATTGGGAGGGGCAAATTCTTGGCCAGCAAAGATGGGGGATTTCAACCCATATTTTATGCAAGAAAACGGCACAATCATAATCCTTGACAGTAAATCACGTGTCTCCTATAAAAACTATGAAAATTGTGTCGCAATTGTCACTGACCTCTATGACGTTAGTGTCCATCAATGTGTTAACTTTAAACTTTTCAATGAAAAGTTGGTGGAGGATTAAAATCTCCCTATATGTTTACTCATATCACTATGTAATCTGACTCAAATCAAAAGAAAGGAGTATAACCAACACAATGCTTACTTGGTTTCCATCGTAATATCACTTGGAAAAGAAATTATTGATATAGTTTAACTTTGAATTCGAGAAATATTAAAATACAATGATGTTCTGTTCGTCGGGGAAAGAAAAACTCAAATAATATCTGCTGGGTACATACAGGGTAAACAAATACTATTAATTCTCATTTTAATTGCGTGTACATCTTGGAGAAAATATTTTTGACTAAAAGTAGTGGAGCTCACGAAGCTCTATCAAAAGACCCATAGTTTGTCCATATTGGTATAAAAATTAAAGATTGATAATTTTTTCAATCACTCAATAGCCGTCATTTCGAAACTACTGGACCGATTGACCATCTTCCAGGTATCAGTGAAAAATATTTTTGTGCCGAATTTAGTTTTATTCGGTATATGGGAACATTTTTTATTAATACTTTCTCAGAAAATTTTATTCTTCTTAAAAGTTGGTGCATTCAATTATAAATTTTTCGAGAAATATTTTGTTTTTGAGAAACGTCTTGAAATTATGAGCATATATCAAATCAACCATTCTGAATCGATTGCCATTCGCGGAACTACACTCATTTCGTTATCGGGATAATCCCTGCTTCCAACATCGGAGTTTTCAGTTTAGTTTGACTACTCGATAAAAGATGGTGGTAGAAAGAATAGCATCCATTTGAAGTCCATTGGTTTCGTGACGTTTGACATATGGTTGACATTGGAGGTAAAACAACCTTACTTTTCCGATTTGTTTATGTTGGAGAATTGAACATTTTTACGTATTTCAAAAAGAATTCAGTAGTTGGATTACATGTGTTATTGTTTAATTCGTAGATGATGATGTCTTCATATTGTTCTGTTGTGAAATGCAATAAAAATTCATCAAAAGACGGCCGAATACGATTTTTCAGGTAAATTGTACATGTTTGTATGTTTGACCCTGTTATCAGAATTCCATCTGCTGTTGTAAGAAACATTGTGAAATCTCCCAGATAAGGCAATCAGCCTGGAAACGCTAAGACTGGTCTGATAAGTTAACGAAATATGGTAGAGTTTGTTCCAGACATTTCACTCTGGTAAAGGAAATATGTTGAATCTATTTAATTTATTTTTAATATATTTCAGTGAGTCATGAAGAGATAGCCACGATAAAATAATATTTAATTTGGCACATTTTAATAAACACGACTTCCTAATATTGTAGGAGAGCCATCTTCCTTGAGGGAAGAAACCCATCCGGATTGGGTACATCCATTAATATGGGATATGAAATCAATCATGGCAATAGCCATGTATGTGATAGATATAAAAGATTACAGGTATTTCATATGGATAAATTGGATATGGTGGTCTGCTGAGGATTTGCTAACCCAAGGATGGAATTTTTCTTTGCATTTTTTAAGGATGGATTTTTGAACGAAGTTCCTTTACGCGGCTTGTGGTAGGTGTGGAATGGTAGAAATCGTCACGTAAGGAAAAAGCGTTATGCCCCCTCATTAGGGTATGTTGTACCAATTTATTCAATAAGCTGGGTGCCGAATGAAGTCCAAAGAAGGAATTTATTTGATGAATTATATTTTCACATTCTAACTTGAAATTCATTGTAGAATATTTGGCTTGCCTTTTTTATGAAATAAATAATTCAACCATTATAAATGTTTTATTTTCAATAATTATGCATATAATCAACATGATTTTCATCACAAGAACTAATATATATATATATATATATATATATATATATATTATATATATATATATTTCCATCCCTCCTGTAAATCTGCGTCAATACATTTGGTTTTGCCCATGTAATTCTGCGTCACCTGTATTTCTGCGTCTGTATATGGACGCAGAAATACAAACTTCGCTAAATGATTACTTATTACATGACTACTACAGAAAAAAAATGAGGGGGACGTCAAAATGATGGTATGGTGTGCAGATAGCGTATAACCTAGTTCTGACATTTGCCGATAGAGGCGCTGCTATCGCTAGGCGTATATTGAAAATGGGTATTTTCTCTCCACCGTTACGATTTTTCTGCGTCTTGAAAAATTTGCAACACTGCATCGTATGTTATTTTACGTCGTAACTGTATTTCTGCGCTCCAGAAAATTAAATACACGTGTTTGTTCAATTCTCCAGTGAACCAGTGTTCGACGTAAATTCTAAGGTAAGTTTATATTTAATCGGAGAACAACTTCAAAATAATTCTGCTTAGCCACGAATTGAATATTGCGCTTTGTAGAATTTGATATTATCTTCGTTCAGAATTGTAGAACTGTTGAAGTGTTATTTGGCGAATTCATTCAAATATTTTGAAATCTCATATTATCATGATTAGTATGAACCAGCAGTCGGAAATGACAACAAATATTTAATTTGTTGATACTTTAGGGATACTATGTGAATGAATGAACACTTGGTTAGCATTATTATATATTAAATGTAATATGCAATAATATAATAACAGAGCTCATCTTACGTATGGAACAAATTGATATATTTCAAATGTAGAAAGCTTCCTGAAGAATCCCAAGACAGGTCGATATTCAGTTGCATATCTTCTGTATATGTCAAACTCATATATAATCATGAATGTCAAGGAAAGTTTTTTAGTACAAGCTTTTATTTAACTTGCCTTGTTCATTTATTTTTCTATCTGTATCGTTCGGGTGAAATCTTGTAGGGGAATTTTGACATACGCTACTACTCGTCCGATTAACTTGAAATTTGGCAGGTGTTCATAATTCCGGTGACAATGCAATATGGATTTTTGTTAGAGAAAAACAAAATGACGACTCCAAGATGGCGGTCAAGTTTTGTGCGGAGATTATGATTTTTTTGTCAAAATTCATAAATTCAAGATGGCAGCACAACGGTGGCGTACGAGTTTTGTGATTATGATCTAATTCGATTCAAAATTAGTATGTGGGGTTTTCGGGTCGGAGATAATGAGTTTTTGTCAAAATTTATAAACTGAAGATAGCGGCTGCAATATGGCGAACAAATTTTGTGATTATAGTCCAATTCTACTCAAAATTGGTATGTGGGGGTTTTCGGGTCGGAGATTATGAATTTTTCGCCAAAATGAAGAGGACGGCTCCAATATGGCGGATAAGTTTTGTGATTATGGTCTGATTCTATTCAAAATTGGTATGTGGGTTTCGGGGACATACATTATGAATTTTGTCAACATTCATGATGGAAAGGCTAAGATTCATAGACTAAAAAATCGAAAATAGTTTTTTCTTTGCACCCAATTGCAATTGAGTTGAAGGTAAACGTAAACGAATATGAAAGAGAAAGGTTTAAAATTTGACAATAAAACAAGAAACACGAAATGAACATATGTCGTAGAGAAATGAATTATGATGTTTCACTCATACTTTTATTTTTAGTCGTTAAGATTTTGAATCACAATTGGGTTCAATGAAAAATTATTTTCTACTTTTAGTGCACTTTCTAGCGTAAATACTACCGTGTTTTTTAATTTTTTTTCAAAGTATTATTTTGTAAAAATTTATTAATTCTTATGCGCGGCTCCAAGATGGAGACAAGTTTTGGATTATAGTCCAATTCCATTCAAAATTGTATTGTCGACATTTTTCGATCGGAGATTATGTTTTTTTTGTCAAAATTCATTAATAAAGATGGCGGATGAGTTATGTGATTATGTTTCGATTCGATTCAAAATTGGGATTAGAGATTATGTGTTTTTTTGTCAAAATTCAACAAGATAAGAAACAAATTTTATGCGGACGAGTTTTGTGATTATGTTTCGATTCGATTCAAAATTGGGATTAGAGATTATGTGTTTTTTTGTCAAAATTCAACAAGATAAGAAACAAATTTTATTTTTGTGATTATGTTTCGATTCGATTCAAAATTGGGATTAGAGATTATGTGTTTTTTTGTCAAAATTCAACAAGATAAGAAACAAATTTTATGACCACTGGTCTAGTTTTTAAAAAAAATGGAGATGTTTTTTTGGAGTAGGAGATTATAATTTTTCTCAAAATTGAAAAATTTATGATAGCGGGCAATTTGGATGGAAATGACGCATTTGTGGTCAAAATTCAAAATTCATTCTATCGAATGAATTTTGTGGCGAATCGGTTTGGGGTGTGTATTATGAATTTTCATTGCGGACTAAAAATAAACTAATGAATGTGGGAAAACCAAGCTTTCACTGAAATGTACTAAGACAGGAAAAATAATTTCTATAGACATTTGACGCATTTTAATCTGAGAGTAACAAATTCTAAGATTCGTCGCCCAAGATTATCTATTCTAAATTTCAACTGGAAACAATCTGCGACAAGTTTTGGTATCTGTTGCTCACAGAATAACCTCCGTCACACATCTAAAGAAATAACTTTCTCCTATTCAGTGCGTTTTGTTAAAATATTAATTTTATGTTTTTTATTAATATTCATTTAATTATCTTCAGTCATTCATGAAGAATTTGCAATATGTACCTTTAAAATCTCCGTATATTGCAAAACTAGTTTACCCCAATGAATTCTGACCAAAAATCCGTTATATCTGTCCCTGAATAGCAATTGATATCGAAATTGAATAGAATCGAATCACAATAATTGTCTACCACCTTGAATTGATTGAAAATGATGAACACTTACCAAATTTGATTCAATGAGTTGAAGTGATTTACAATTAATTGACTTGCAAGTTTTGACCAAAATTCATTGACAACAAGTTGGATTTTTTTTATTACCTATTCCTTTTCAACAACATATTGTTCACTCCCGAGGCATTCCCATATTTCTTGTTATTTACTATTCAGCTCAATATTTTTATATTTTTTTTCATAAGTGGCATTCTTGAAGATACATTCTCCTTCAGATCAACATAAAAACTAACATGTCAAGAGGAAAAAAAATATTAGATCTTCTGCAGAAGCCTTCTTGCGGTTTAGGTGAGTAAAAAACATTCACTTCAGTATTTAAGAGATCAGACGCAAAAAAATAAAACTACTACATATATTCTACAGTTAACATTAGATGAGTGTCATTCCGTTTATTCCCAAAATATCAGCTATTTTCATAAACTGTATGACATTTGGAGCACTTTTTAAAGCAATATGGGTCATAAGATTGGATTTACTCTGTTATTGTCTAAAATTCAATGATTACCACTCCCTAATGACATCGATTATTGGAGATGGTGTTGAGTGCCTACAGTATTTCTGTTTGAACTACTCTAGAAATCAATACCAGTTTTTCTCCATGAAAAATATTTCTTCAATACTCTCTTAATACTTAAAAAAAAATACCCAATATTATATGCTGATAATTAATTCGAACAAAATAATAAAAATCACAATACATTTCAATCCATTCAAATTTTTTTCCGTCAATAATTTCTTTCTGTTCTTTTTCAGGTGATCAAGAAAATGAAAGGTTGTATACTAGTACTGATGAGAATCAATCTTCCCAAGCCAAACCTCTAACATACCACACAAAAGTCGCCATCAAGTAACAGGCGAATTTTCGATAACCAGGACAACAGTAATTCATACCATTCTTTGAATAATATTTCAGACATTGCACCTGAGACTGAAAGCCAAATCAACAGAGATGAAAGCAAAAAAATAATCAAGGTTTTGCAAGATATAGATTTAAACTCTCCCATGCTCGATACATTATTTTCGAAACAAAGTATCTCGGAGTCAACTAAAGCAGACGACCAAAAGCTATATGGCAAAAATGAAAATGATGATGAGGCCAATGGATATTACTCTGATGAAGAACCGTTCAGCCCAGATTATTCGGAATATGTTCCTGACAGCGATGAATTTGGATCTGACTCGGAAAATGATACAAGTAAAATAATAATTTCCACGTTCAACTCAGCATCTGATAGTTCTGGTGAAATTGTGACTGTTGATCACTCTAAGAAAAAACGGAACTCGAACATGCTCTCGGAATCGGAAATGTGCGAAATTGATACAAATTCAATGAATCCAATTCCGAAGTTTACATCTCCCAGAGAATCAAAACAGCTCCCAAACCACCAGAGGTAATTTCTTCTGACATTAAACAAAACAAGAAGAAAAAATGGACAAAATTCAAACGTTTACCAGATATATGTTATTTCTGTGAGACATCAGTTCTAAATTTTGGAAGGCATCTCCTCCGCAGCCATTCGCATGAACCTGAGGTTGAGAAAATTGTGATATTGAAACCGAATGACCTTACACGTAAGAGACTGATTTCCGCAATTAGAAAAAAAGGTAACCATTTGAAAAATTCAGATGTCTGTGTAAAACCTGTGAAAAAAAGTCATGTCCCTGGCAGGAACGAATCTGATTGTGTACCGTGCAAACATTGTTTGGGTTACTTTAGACCACCACAAATCTGGCGCCACATAAAAACTGTCCACAAAACCCAGGAGAAAAAAACAAAATTTTCTCATAAGTCAGATGCACAAGATATTTTGATAAGACATCTTGCCATAGATCAAAACTCAAAGACACAGTATTTCCAAGAATGTTAGCCGATAAAGTATCTTTTGTTGCTAAAAACGATGTTTTGATTTGCAAATATGGTGCACAATATCTTACAAGTCATAGAGAAAAGCACCATATTAATGTTTGTTCTCGAAAATGCGAGAACTTGCTAAGTTATTGATTGAGATAAAAAACTCCATCCCGCAATAAAACATTTTATGATGCTCTACAACCAATTTATTTCGATTCTTTCATTGTAGCTACAAAAATAGTAGCTGGATATGATGCTAGAACAGAAGATTATACATCTGCAACCTTTGCTATGAATATAGCGACGTCATTAAAGGAATGTTGCAGTTTGGCTATAAGACTAACCTTAAAAAGAAGATCATATAACTCCACGATTGATATAGCAGAGATGGAGGCTAATTTCAAAACCTTTCAACAACTTCTCTCAGATTCCTGGAAATTTGAAATCTCCACTGTGGCAGCTTCTTGTCTTAATACGAGAAAGTGGAACAAAATAACAATCGTGCCCCTAGCAAGTGACATAAAATTATTCAGATGTTATCTCATAGAAAGGCAAATTCAGCACTTGAAGAGCTTAAAACTAACCCAAAAAGTGAGAAAGCTTACAAACTTCTTCTAGAAGTAAGTTATTGTCGATCAATGTTATTAAATAGAAAACGTGGAGGTGAGTTACAACGCTTGCCTCTTCATTTATATCAAAATGTTCCAGAACATCAATCATATGAAGAGTTCAATGACGCCATATCCCAAACAGAAAAAATTCTCATGAAGAAATTCAAACGAGTTGTGACCAGAGGAAAGCGAGATCGTGGTGTAGGTACCTGTTTTGTTCACAACTGACGTACAACAACATTTAAAGGAACTTATAGCATTAAGGGATAATTTTGTAAAGAAAGAAAATATTTATCTCTTTCCTACACTGCATCATGATACACCCATAACAGGATATAAGGTTATGCAGAAACATGCTAAGCTTAGCGGAGCAAAAAATCCCGAAGCAATTACGTCTACTAGGCTTAGAAAGCATCTTGCCACAATGAGCCAAATACTAGAATTATCTCCAAATGATATTGAGCAATTGGCAACCTTTATGGGGCACACCAAAGATGTTCATAAGCAGGTATACCGATTACCTGACGACGTCTTTCAGACCGCAAAAATTGCCAAACTTTTAGTGTTGATGGAAAGTGGTCAGGCAGGGCAGTATAAGGGAAAGACTTTAGATGAGATAGACTTAGATCTGGAAGAAGATGTCAATGAGGAATCATCAGACGAAGAGGCGATAGAAACAAGAGAAGAAATATTAGAACAGCAAGAACCTTCAACATCTTCGGTCCCACCTAAGAAAAAAAGAATACTTGTACCTTGGACCCCAGAACAAAAGAAATTGGCCAAATTGTATTTCAAAGTCCACATCCAGAATAAAGTGCCTCCCAAAAAAGGGGAATGTAATGATTTGAAAGAGACCCATTCTGGGGTCTTTGAAAATAAAACATGGGAACAGATAAAAGTTTTTATACAAAACATTTATCGAAACAAATAATTTTTTCACTTGAATCCATGGAACTATGGAGTTGTTTATTTTAATTTGTCCTTTTAATAGAAAATGAATAAATCACTTTTGTTTGTTGCAAATTTTATTACGTTCTATCAATAAGAAAACGAATGGTTGTAATGTGTTTTTGCTAGTAGTTTCCTGCTACATAATTTTTCATTATATTTTATTGTGCGTTGATCCTTTTTACACGCTTTTATTTAACTCGCACTATTTGTTTGTCTGCGTCAAATCAAGTGAATTTTGACACACTTCTAGGTGTTCCTAATTCCGGTAAAAATGGAAACTTTTTTGAAGAAAAAACAAAATGGCGGCTCCAAGGTGGCGGACTAGATTTGTGATTATGGTCCGATTCACTTCAAAATTGGTATGTGGGGGTTTTCGGGGTCGGGTATTATGATTTTTTGTCAACATTTATAAATTCAAGATGGCGGCTCCAAGATGGCGGATGAGTTTGTGATTATGGTCCGATTTGATTCAAAATTGGTGTGGGAGTTTGAGGGGTCAGAGATTATGATTTTTTTGTCATAATACACAATGCACAAAAGGGTCTGATGAAAAAATTATTTTATATTTTTAAAACTAATTCTTCCTTATATAAAATAAAATTTTACTATTTTGTCTATTTCTACAGATGAATGGAATTATCCGGGGAAAACATATTTAACAGAGAAAAATAATTAGAAAAGAAAAAACTCTAAGTGGAGCACATTTTCGTGGGCTAAAATCATTCGATGAGTTTCTCTTGATGGAGGCTCATTATAGGAGCGTTTTAATATTTGACTTTGATTCTATTCTTGGGAATCATCTTATTTGTTTTAACATCAGACAAATTCAATGATACACAATTCGTAGAACTCCCGAAGTAGGTGCACTACAAAAAAACGAATTTTCATGAATACACAGTAAGGGAATCAAAATACTCCTCACTCTACTACAGTGAAGGGAAAAGATCCACTCATATATTTGGCAACAAGGCTGACGCAGAAATATCAGAACAATGGATAAATATATTCAAAGAATGACGCAGAAATGACTGACTGATGTGATCGAAAGTATACAGACGCAGAAATGATGGAACCTTGAAAAGACGCAGAAATGATGGTGGGATGGAAATATATATATATATATATATATACATACACAGCCATCAAACACAACACGCCAGTGATATTCAATAATTATATTATACAACAATAAAGAAATCATATTTCCTGAGTACAATGATCACCAAGATTATTTGGTAAACTATAAAATGAAAAAACATTAAACAAAAAGGAAAAAAAAATACTGGCCAGGGTGAAACATCTATAACACTAATTTAAGTTTGATTTCAAAAAAAGAATCCCAACCCCAAGAACTTCCTACCAAAAATATATATGTATATAGATAGGATTGTCGGAAGAGGACAAATAACTAACTTTCTAATTATTGGCCAGCGTTTCATTTATTTACGTATAAATTTCATAAGGGACTAAAAGGACAACTAGGATTCAAGAGAAAGGAATTTTAAAACAGTTGAAATAAGGGCAAGTTAGTCATCAGTATAAAAAATATGGAAAAAAAATTATAAATTTTTATTTTCCCATAAAGTTGTTTAAAACAGAAATTAACAGAATTTTTAAACGATGATACCTCAACTAGAATCTCATGTGAAAAACAATACTAACATATATTTGAATGTGAACGTATATATAAAAACACATAGTTTCCAAAAATGGTTTCAGGTGATATGAAAGGACACATTCGCAACAGGGTCTTACGATGAGGAAACAACACTACATGTCGTGAAAACAACTGAGTGTGGAGACTATACAGGGTTCAGCAGGCTTATTAGTTGGTGGCATCCAAAATGCTTTTCTACCTATCTATGTAACTTCTTCCTGTTTTCGCATTATAAGTTATCAGTATTTTTATAGGTATGATGGTTCACCTTTCCAATGACTAAGATATGAGAATTTATCTGCTTAACATATATTCTTTTCCCCCATCCACAAGTTGCTAGATTGTAGGCTTCTAAACTTTTATAAGCTTTCATTTCAGTCATTGTGAAAGCACTCTTCGTTTCCACTAAATAATTTACTATATCAGGATACATTATTTTAGGAAAAAGTGAAATATCTGTTGATAATTCTTCAGTTTTCAGAAGATAGGGATCAATGCCCAATACTGCAATTTTCTCTTTATACCGTTCTTGGTGAACATCATCTAAACTTGAATAATATTTTGTCAGGTCCAGTGTCACAATATTTCACTTGAAACACAATAAAAACAGTAAACATGTCGAATAAACGTTCTATACCATAGACAAATTAAAAATAAAGAGTTTCAAACATTGGCGATCTTGACCACCAAGTTTTTGGTACGGCCAGTCGCGTATGGAGACGCTGCCAGCAATCGCCAGACGACCGATTAGATGACCTTTCGCCAATTTCGACATTTGTCAGAAAATAAAAGTTCATTGTTGACACATGTCATCGAAAAATTAATAATAGAAATTATGAAATTATACTATGGACTCAACGTCGAAGATAGAATGTTTTGTTATTCGAGTTGACGCTGGAATTCCTAGAAATAGTCTTCTACAAGGTAAAATATAAGCTGCTTTTCACGAACTGATACTTATTTCCATCCATCAGTTGCAGAATGTGATAACAGTGATAAGAGTCGGGTTTCACTCGGTGTCTACAGTATCAAATCATAAGTTTTTGACCAGTTAAAATGACTTATCGAGGAGGAGAAGAGCTCTATGTTAGCTGCAATCAACCTAGAAGATCTCACGGATTCGAAAATCAAGTATCAGAGAGGCTGCAGCAGACATACCCTGGGTGCACATTCGTGATAACATCCTTCATTCCGTCATGGATACCTACCTATAACTTCAGACTTTTGTGATTTGATTTGTTCCGTAGAAGATCTTACGGATTCGAAAACCAAGTATCAGAGAGGCTGCAGCAGACATACCCTGTGTGCACATTCGTGATAACATCCTTCATTCCGTCATGGATACCTACCTATAACTTCAGACTTTTGTGATTTGATTTGTTCCTATGATTACTTGTATGATTTTGCCTACTTGTATATATCTGAACTATTGTTCATTAGGAGGTCCCATTTCAAATAAAGTTCATATATATATATATATATATATATATATATATATATATATATATATATATATATAATTGATATATTTTCCACTTCAAAAGTAGAGAAAACTCCAAATGAATGTTCATATATATGTACCTACCTCCTCAAAAAACATTCTTATAGGTAGTGTTATTGAATTACTGGAATACAAATTTTCTTTAGGATTCTGGTGACTCAATAAATGAAAATATTTAGAAATGTCTTTCAATCTCAACCTTCCCTTTTTAGATATTTCAGGCAATTATCGAAAGCCTCGATCAAGTCTTGTGAAGGGTGTTGTATTTGATTACTCTCGTTTCGGATGTCCATCGTCTTAATGTATTTGAAAAGGTTTACACGATGTTTTGAATGTGAATACTGTATTCAGACGATTGCAGATACAAACATTCGAAACATCGTGAAAACCTTTTAGACGATGGACGTCCGAGACGAGAGTAATCAAGTTACCACATCGTCTACAACCTTCAAAGGGTTTTGTAATTTATTAACAGTAAAAATTGGATATATCGTGATATTTATCGAAATTGTACTATATACAAATATCAATATTGTGTAATTTTTTTATAATTGGATTAAATTAAGAGTAATCAACTGAATCAGTAAAACAACAAATAAACAAACATTTATTTATATATATTCATTTGAAACATTTTATTTTTTTAAACAACTGAGCAAGAGGCAAGTTGTCCAATAAATTTTTTGACTGGATGGCATTGGCCACACAGCTTCCAAATCTGTGCGTGACATTGCCTCTAATATAGCACCAATATGACCACCTACTTCACTGTTTCCGGCCATACAAGTACAGTGAGCAGTACAAATGCTTTCATCCTTTTCAATTATGTACCAAACATCTGAAGGTTTTTAATTTGCCTTTTGTGAATACTTGACCTGAAAAAAAGTTATGTCGATTAGAAAGAACTATTATGAAAGTTGAGAAGTAATATTCTTAAATATCAAATCAATGTCTCTTATAATAAACAAATGTGGCAATAAACATAATAGAACAGATCAGAAGTTATAAATTGCTTCTTATGTGAATACTTGACCTGAAAAAAAGTTATGTCGATTAGAAAGAACTATTATGAAAGTTGAGAAGTAATATTCTTAAATATCAAATCAATGTCTCTTATAATAAACAAATGTGGCAATAAACATAATAGAACAGATCAGAATTATAAATTGCTTCTTATGTATTATTTATTATTCCTAATTTATAATAATTCAAATTTAACTGTACATGTACCCATTAGAAAAAACCTGCTGCCTAGGAAAAAACATACTAGACTAACTAAAATATATAAATGATTCTGAATTTTTGTTCTCACCTTCACGAGGATTCAAAGTATGTATGGATTATATACTTGTATAGGGCTTCATCTGCATTTGTGAAAGCTGAGTAAAAAGCAAATACGAAATAATATCCATATTCGTAACAGGAGGAGCACCAACAATTGAACCATTCAGTTCAGAAATATTCAGTGTAAAAAGGATCTAAATCACTGATCAATCCTCAACTTCATTTTATACCTGTAACAAATACATTGATAAAAATGTAAACAAAAGATGGGGATGTATTTTCAAGCATACCGTTCACCAAAGCCTCTGCTTTTCAACAATAGTGTCTTCAGGTAATCACTCTCCATCTGAATATTATTAATTAACAACACAAAAGCTCCAAAAATAACCAAAAATACATTTTACAAGCCAAAGGTACACACTGACAATGATATTCTTATGGCGATTATCGGTTTGTGTGCCAACAACCGCCATATTGGGTCACGTGGTATGGATTGCCTAACTGTTGCAGAAAAGGTCGTGTAGTCACAGTATCCCCTCCTCAAATTGAAAAAAGGTAGGTTGTTATGATTTAAAATCAAAACAGTATCAACAGTGGCGAGACATAATCTGATTATCTCTGCAAAATTAATATTCTCATCAACAAATATAACAGAAAAATGTTTCAAGTTTTATTAGAAGATTTCACCATGACAACAATAGGTTATGTTCTATATTTGATTTTACCTTACTGGCCCGAATCGTTCCGAAAATAATCAGTAGTTTCAGTTTACTGCCACTGTGAAGCGTTCCGAAATCACTTACTGTGGCCAGTATTTCCAGTAATATCGGAACATGATCATAGTCAACCATCTGTCAAATCTGCACGAAACCTCAGAGTAATAATAAATATAGAGGCGCCCTCGCTATTCAAAAACAAAGGATTTGTAGACAACCATAATATCTATCTCACTCACTATAGAGTATGGGCAAAGGGGATCGAGGGGATTGTTTACCAAATCCTCTGGGCAGGGGCGTGCGGAAACTAAATAAAAAGGTGTCATGGAGTTAGGAAAATATGATTTATTTATTATGCCATTGATTGTATTGAAGAACAATTTTTTTTTTCGCGATATAAACAAATGAAATAACTTTATACATACTTGAGGAACCAATCTAACTAAATATATATTATATAAAGTTGAAATAACAAATGTAATTTTTATTGGTGAAATACCAAGGAGTGTGTCTACAAATAGAAAACTTTTTCAAAAATATTATTTCAGGATTCCATAACATAAAAAGGATGTAAATTACTGTAAATAATGAAAAGTTGTATTATAAATTATTTTGCAGTAATAATTTCAGCTTTACTATGAAGTCATGCCTTTTTTAATTTTTCAGTCCAAATTGATTTCTGTCGATAGAAGTCAACAGTGACTAATCTAAACATCAATTGGGCAATTATGAGAATCAGTGTTTCTCTCTTTTAGTCTGCGGAAAAGCACTCATTTACCTACATCTGCCCCCTCTGTTTTTCAAATGCTTATTACACCCATATAAATGATTTTCCTGAAGAACAAGCTAGTAAGCGGTACAGAACTCATATAGATCTACATAATGTAGAAAATGCATTTTTTTTGGACCAGTAATAAAGCGGCGAGCTGTCATCTCTCTCGGCTTTATACTTATTTTGGTCTAATTGAAAGCTGATGTATTCAGATTTTGATATCATCTGGGCTCAAGTATTCTTCAGGCCCCTTGCTATGTTATTTTCAGTTGTTATATAACAAGAGAATGAGAGTAAATTGAAAATAATTCGACAGATTTTCGAAAACTTGTTGTTGGGCAATAGACATGAGAGCCCAACGGGCTCAAGGCGCTATCGCCAAATGAAAACAAGTTTGAGAAGAAATCTGACAGTTATTTTCTACTTTATCGAACTCTCGTGTGGTATTCTATAGATTATTTTTTGATGTTACGATCATAAACACATTTCCTCGCCCAATGATACAATGTACTTAACCGGTTTTGATTCATTCATCAAATTAAAAATATACGTTGTCAGACAATAAAAACAAAATACCTCAAATTATTCCCGCGGCAATTTTCTAGGTATAATAATGCGTTAATTGGCAAAACGTACATGAATGATTTGAATGTTTCCATTGGTTTCTAGAAATGTCAAAAAATAATCAGGAGACTTAGCAACTGTAACTTGCATTTGAATGAATTGAAGTTTGTCTATTGCTTGTCCATCTTAAATATACTAAGAAAATACATTAGTAATAAACAGTAACTAACACAATACATCGGCAAATAAATACAAATGTAACAGAAAGAGAATCCTAGAGGTTTGCATTTATACAACCAAAGTATTACATATTATGCATATATCTTCATCACAGACGTTATCAAAAAAAAGCTATTCAGTTTGAATTCATTAATAGCAAGGAATTGATAGTATAAAAAGTAAAAGTAATTTTCAATATGATGATTTAATATATATATATATATATATATATATATATATATATATACAACCGAAGTATTACATATTATACATATATCTTTATCACAGGTTATCAAAAACAATCCATTCAGTTTGAATTCGCTAATAGCAAGAATTGAGAATATCAAAAGTAAAAGTAATTTTCAAGATAGGGGGATATGATTTAATATATATATATATATATATATATAGAGAGAGAATACCGCACAGATTATAGGTGTCCCTATCTATAATCTGATGGGTATCATTTGGGATAATTAACCTGGCCTTGGTCCAAAAAAATTGATATCTTAATATTTTCAGATATTTCACAAATACTTAATGTAGGTGGCCAGGTTATTGTTGTATATATAGGCTTAATGAAGGGGTTCGAACAGATAAACCGTGATTTAATCGTTATGTTTGAACCTCTGTTAACAAGGAGAAACTTTTATATACCAATAAGACTCTGACTCAGAAACATCTTATATGAATGTGTAATATCTTGATTTGTGATACGACCATCAAAGGAAAAACAAATGTCAGGGTTTACAAAAGTAATTTGTTATACTTTGATTTTAGGTACATTATTTAGTTCCCATACTAAAATTATATTAGAACCATTAAAATGTTATTTACATACAATGATTTGAAATATACATACAATGATTACAAAAATTGTCTTATTGCTTGCTACCAATGGTTGACACATTGTCCCAGGTATCTTATGACTGAATTTTAATTTCTTCAATTGCTTGGCAGTAATACTGTTAATATTGTATTGATCTATTTTTTATGTATTTGCAGAAAATTTTTGAGGAATATACTATTGATTTTTTGAATAATATGGATTTTGTTAATAAAGCTACCACTCTCAGGAGTTTTCAAAATCGATGTCTCGTGTGACATCTAATTTGGAAGTATTTACCCAAAATCAATTTAATTAATTGATACCCATTATTGCTAAGTGGCTCTTCAAAAAAAAAGTGTTCCTTAAAATAATCATAGATATTAGAAGGAAGATTTTTCAAAGTTTTGAGTACGAGAAAGTTATTCAAATTATTCTTTTTTTGAAAATATATTGGAATTATGTTTGACTGGCGTAAACATTTTTTCTCCCTCTTTACATCGCTCAATACAAATTGTGATGCCTTCACCATAACTCCAATATTTTTCTCATTTGTAATCGAGATAAATGTTCATTACTAGTGAGAACATTGAGGCAATCTAGACATCTCACAGACTTTGAAATTTTTTTTACCACAAAACCTGCTGTGTAGGCAACAATATCTTGAACATATAAGGTCAAATCCCAGATATTAGAGGCAATATAATCATGATCAGTTTCGCCAGTCCACTGGTCCAGTTCTTTATCTATACCATCATCCTTATGTTGAAGAGGAGAGCTTGAACAATGTAAAATGGAACATGAATCAAGTGTGAGGGTGTTAGCCTTCTCACTTCCTTTAATTTCTGAGTGAATCAATAATCTCTTCATTGTGTTTTGAAACTGGCGAGATGTAGGATTATTATTGTTTCCCCTTTGCTCTCACGCAACTAAAAATATTTCTATATGATCTTGACTCAGCTTATATGTGAGCAAATATTTCAGTTGTTGTTTTTCCTCAACCCTATATCGATATAAATTTTTTAAACTTTCTATACTCACAAGAAATCCCAAAAATCCAGTTTTTCTTTTAGATTGTAATATTGGTATGAAATCTACTGTTAGAGACCTGATATATTTAATACAGTTATCTAAAAAACCGAAATATTCTTCTTTGGTGGCAGAGGATAGAGGTTTCTCAAATGGTTTTTTTGTAAGTCTATTTCTGGAGTTGAAAATATCAAATAGATTATTGAATGATCTACAGAAATGTGAAGTAGTCGTAGAATTTTTAAAATCATCCAATTTGAGATCAAATGTCAGAAAGTCCAAGGCCTCTGCAACGCTTTTGCTCAATGTTTGAACAGCAAGTTTAACTTTCATTTTCTCCCTCATCCATAAAATGTGACGTTTTCTCAACTTAGTAGCTGCATGCAAGCCTTCACTTTCTTGAAGTTCACATAACTTTTCAATAAATTCCCATTTTATTGGATTTCCATAAATGATTTTGTTTTTTTGTATTTCTTGAACCCTCAATACTTTTTTACGTCCTAAACAATTTCTAATCAACTTGATCATATGACTTGGGTCAAGAAATATAAAAACTTTTTCATTTGTAATAGGGTGTGAAAAAAATGTTTTCAACTTTGAAGGATTCATGCATCCACCCAGTTCATTAGCTACACTTAAATTTGTAGAAGTTCCATCAAAAGTAATTGATGTAACGATAACACCACTATCGTGAACAAATTCAAAACAATTCTTAACAAGGTTAGCTTTCTCGGTACCTCACAGCCCACTGATTAAAAAATAACCCACAGATACTTTCCACTGACAGTTCAGTGCAACAAGCATGAATACCAGTGCTTCTTTGCTTCATCTAGATTATCAGTTTCAACTTCTGTTCCAAAATCTACATAGCCATAAAGTTTTTTCCATCTAATTCTACTCTTTTTCTGATTGACATCTCATCAAATACAAGATTACACAAAATCTTTTGACCAGTGACATGTGCTGCAGCCACTTTCAATTTCAGAGCAGCCAAAGCTTCTTGGGAAAAGCCTGGTGAACCATCTACTGTTTGATACCATTTTGCCAAAGTCCTTGTGTGGGGAAGATTTTTCAAAAACGTGTTCCGAACGTAATTGTAAGCTTTAGTGGAATAGAAATTTAAAGTTAATGCAAATTGTCTTAATTCTGGTGAATATTTGCGCCCAACAGATTTTTTTCAGCATCATGATCGAATAATTCCTTTGCAGATCCCGTAGCGATGCCTGAAAATGCAGATAAATGAAACAAATGGATCAATAAAATGCAAGTAAACTCACATTCAATGTTGATTCTGCTTGCTCAGAAATGAAATTTCTTCTCCTCAAATATTTTGTGAGAGACTGTAACGAATCCACTTTGAACTTCAATCTCCTATTCTTCTGCTGAAGACTTTTGATTTTTTTCTTCTGCTGTGCAATTTTCTTTTGAGCAACTCTGAAAAATTGCTTTCTATTCTCGTTAGACTCCATATCTTCAGAATTCCAATCACCAATGAAACGATGGGCCTTCTTAATTCTGGGATGAAAGAATAATAAAAAGATTTTTTATTTAAATAATCATTTGTTTTCTAACTATACCTTTTTCTTGGTGCAGATTCGTTAGATTCAGAAAAACGTTTTCGTGAAGTTGTAGCCACAAGCTCCCCATCAATATCACTCAATGGGAAAACATTCCTCTTGTATTCTGTTCCATCAGTTTCTTGGCTAATGAAAGAAAAGAGTTTACATAAACTTTTTCTCATTTGTTTTATATGGGAAATATTTTACCAAACTTTAAAATTACAAAAAAAAACATAGTACAATTGAATCCTGAATTGTTCTTTCAGTTAAAAAAAACATAAAAAAAACGGAAAAAATAATCTACCTTATCGAAAAATGAAGATGGAACATTGTATGTAATTATAACAATAGTAATATGTTTAGTTTATAAAGATTTTGGATAATACTACAGTTAGACTCACTTTTATTTGGTATTTCAATAAGATTAATTTTCCTGATCTCTGACAAAGCTTCTGAAGCTGTAGATGTTGAGAATGATTCTTCAAATCTGAAACATTATTTGTAAAAGTTCATATTTCCATATTTAATAACACAGTGATATTTCACATTATAATTGGATTCAACTAACTTTTCTTTTAGTTCTTCGTTCTCTTCAATATATTTAATTTCAGACAATGTTTCTGAAGCAGTAGAAGTTGAAAAAGATTCTTCAAATCTGAAACTTCATTTATATAGTTTATATAAGAATTAACAAAGACATTTTCAACTAAGTAACTATAATTCTATTTTGCTCACTTTTTGTTTGGTTGTTCATTCTGTTCATGTTCATCATTCACAATTTCCAAAATAGCTTCTGGAGCTATGGTTGGTGAAACTGATTCTTCCAATCTGAAATATTGTCATTTATATGAATAGTTTGAGGTGCAGAAGGAAGACATTATTGCCGGTTTCTCTCAATATCACAAACGTAATATTTATCAATAGAAAACATTTCTTATAGTCGTCTTATAATACGGGAACATTTACGTTCTACAACATTGCATAACTATTCTTAGACTGCTTTGAGTTTTGGCAATCATCAAATTCTATCAAATCCGGTGCCATAACGATTGATATAGATGAAAATGATTTGTTGACCCCAAAAATGTTGAAAGTTTGATGGATTTATGAAAAATTAGTACAATGCCCAAATATTAATCCAAGTTTGAATTCTCTATTAAATAAAATGTAAGGCTATCTACTCACATTTCACCTTGATTAGTTTCCATGTCCCTATCAGATTGCGGGGAATTGTCCCTTACTACGATGTGTGCAGGTTGAGAAGGATCATTAGTAACTTGTATAACTGGTATAACATTTTTCTTGATAAGAGTTCTTCCTGGCGAATGAACAATGTCATTTGGTGAAAAATGGTTGGAACAAATGTAGGAATATTTTTTCAATATGTTCCCGTCTAGCTGAAGTGCCTCACACCATAACTTCAAGACATTCTTATTAGAAGGAAACCTATAAAAATATATTTCACCATTTTTGATTATATCAAAATTATTGGGGACATATTTAAGAATATACACATTCTCAGTTACGCCAATGGCGCTTACCTGTGGAATGATACATCGGCATCCGAGGATTGTAACAATCCACAAACAATGCAGGTTTTCACCATTTTCAAAGTCACTATTAACACTAAAGATATATTGTTAGTCAAAATACACTCAATATCATCAAAAAACTCCAAAAACTGCACAAACATAGAATAATCACGGCGCCATCAACAAACGTAAACACGAGCACAAACAAATTAATGCCGACGAAAAACGAAACACCGATATATGAAAACCCGACGATAACCGATCTGGTATTACCCATTTTTGAAGTCGGGAGGACTAATGTAAATATAAACAACTTTATGTTGGCTTCAAAAACAAGGACAGAAAGCCCTCTCTATATTTATTATTACTCTGAGCACGAAACCAATAGGCCTTTTCATTTAGATGACAAATGAATAACTTTGTTTACCTATCAGACCCAACGGCATTGACGGCGATTTTTATTTTTTTTAAAGGATATAAAATATTTCCGAGTTTTCCTATGGATAGTTGACTTGAATTTACATGGAGAAGAAAACTCACCATTAGAAAATATTCGTGTACATTATTTTATCTACGAATGAAAGATTTTTGGCGGTATAAAATAGGTAATAAGTACTTAACCTACAAAGGTGTTAGAAATGTGACTGCATCCTCATTTTCGAAGTTCCAATATAAGGTACCTATATACTGTGAGCAAAGCTGATTTGAGGAAATAAGAATTATGTTTTTTTAAACTTATGTATGTCTAACCTCAAATGACCATTGAAATCAATAATAATCTATGCAATGGTTCATGTCGATGGCTCAATGCTAATCCCGTATCTGCGAAAAATCTAAAATTTGTTTTCGTTCCTTAGTTTCTCGCAGACCAGTGAATAGGTGGTACCCAGTATCGTATTTATAAGAGAATAGTTTAATTCTGCTTTTAATAATATTTTGCATGGCAATGACCAATGAATGTTTACAAATATCCAGTAGGTCTCAGTTCAGGGTATCATTTATCAGGTAGATTACACGCTCTGGAAAATGTGGACATTTTTAAGGGAAATACGCAAAAAACCAGTGAATATTTAGTTTAAAATTATTGTGAGATCATGTCTATAATTTTTACTGTATTCTGGGTAATCAATCCATATTGAAAGTTTCTCACGATACAGATTATATATATTTGCATTAAGCCATCGATGTGAAACCTATGGATAGAAATAATGAAATTTTACGTGTGCAAAGGTCAATGCTACTTTCTGTAAGTTTTTATATGTTCTATACCTCTCATTTTGGAAACCAAGCAAAAGAGGTATGCGTCCCAAATTATTTACCCTCAATAATACACAAAGGAACTAAACAGTACCACAAAGTTAGTCAAAAACGTTTCCCAGATTGTATACTTCAATATGAAGAAATTGCACTTTTTTTTTCATTATACATAATCATGAAAATAGTGAATTCTGCAGAAACAGTATACTAAGTATTATATATGATTACCTATAATACTAATACAATTGATCGAAAAGGCATGAAATTCTTCCATTTTAGGATTGCAATCATAATCCATAAAATAGATATAATAAAATAAGAAACTTTGAAGAAGTTGAATAGGAAGGAAGGTCTGATAAAATATTTCTGCATTGAAAAATTGTATCTGGGGAATAGGAATGGAACAAATAAGTTGTAAAGTTTATTGGAAAAACAAATCTGATCTGTCCAGGATGCCTTGAGAATTGTGTGGCGCATTTGCTTTACAACTGTAGGAAAACCTGTAAAACCTACAGCGCCACAATGCCCAATCGGGAGTTAGTACAAATTCTTTCAAAATAACGATTCTTTATAGCAATGCGACATAATTTATATCTCCTATTTTTGAACATTTGATACATACCTTGTGTTACCAATTTTGATTACAAGTGAATTTTTCAATATTTTACAAAAAGTATAACAAATAATATTAATATAATGGGTAAATTTTGTAATCATAATCTATTAACCTAAGTTAAAGCGCTAGTCTGCAATTGAACTCTTCTCCACTTCAAAAAATGAATGTTATTTAAATGTATTTGAGTAATTAATAAATTGCTATACAATTACAGTTTCACATGCTATAAATAAAATGCCAAAAGCTAGGTGGTGTTATACTCGGTATACAGGGTGGTCTTCAAATAAGAATCCCACATCTGCACCAAATGATATGTCCGGCCTACAGGGTGTTTTTCCATGAAAATCCCACACCTGCAACACCACACGTTATATCCGACCGTTAGTTGTAGATTGAAGACCCTACACCTGACTGACCGAATATTATAACCGTAGGTGTTATTTAATTAAAAGAAAGCCACATGCCTATACATTAGATGTTATATCTGAGTCAAGAATCAAAGTGACAGTGTCCCACCCTGCACTGATTAAGTGTAAATAAATTACTTCTTGAGAATGTTACTTTAAAATCCCTCATCGACATATCAAAAAGTATTCTCTGCTTCATGCAAGGAGTTATGCTGTTTTATAAAAATCCCACCTCTATAAACCATAAATATTATAATCGTATACAGGATGTTGGCTACTTAAAAACCCTGAATCTTCGAGTCAATTGTCGAACCCCGAAATCCCACCTTGTAATACTCATTAACAGTGCAATGTTGATTTACAGTATTTTCAGTTCTATACTGAGTGTTTATAGCTATTTAGCTGAAACTAAATGTAATTGACGAGCGGCTATCAATTAAATCAATCTGTATATAATTGAAATAGAAGTTCGTTTAATCTACGTACATAAACAAATCTCATATGTCAATCAAGAAATAGTACTAATAGAATGATTGTATGAAATATATTAAAATCAATTTGATACATATAAGAATTACAATCATCATAAAATTGTATTCATAAAAAATAATTCCAAAATGGGTAAACCTAGATACCATGCTTCATTATCAAAATCAAACAATTTAATCTAAAACATTTTTATCATTATCTTACTCATCTCAATTATCTGTATAATTGAGCCTATAATCATATAAAATTGGTCAAAGACCTAAGTGTATGTAAACAAAATCTGAAATTTAGTTATTTTGAGTAAACTCATATCTATTGAATAAATACAGTAATTGTCATTATCATTAATTGGCATTTTAGAAATATAAATGATTTAAAATATTTCCCCATATGAAACAATATAAACTTAATTTCATTCTGTGAAATTATATATATATATATATATATATATATATATATATACAGAGTGGCCACTTTTTTAATGGGATTGTATTGGTAACTTTTAAACCATAAGAGTTAGAAGGTCGGTCAAATGGAGAAAAAGTTGCATTTATAGAAGCATTGTCAAGCAGTTCCAACAAATCGAGATTATCAGGGCCGGTTATTGAGATATCATAAGAAAAGGTAATTCTGTCATTTTGATTTTTCTTTTTTCCCACTTTATTTCGAATATTATCAAAAAATGTCACAGGAGTTTTTTATTCGACAGTACATTATCCTCAATTTCACATATTCAGATTTTGTATCCAAAGTTTCGTACGCTCTGGGCCACCCTCAACCTCATTTTTTTCAATACGGACCTGCATATTTTATGACACTTTTCGAAATAACTTTTAACTCTGAATTCAACGATATATCATACAATGTCATTCAAAGTTGATTTTCAGGTGATTTTGACCCTTATCCAAATTTCTTTGGGTCGGATCTGTATTACATTTAGGTACCTTTAGTTTAATTAACAACATGCAATACATTTCGATGAGAAAATCAACTTACTCATCTTCAACTGAATGGAAAGCGTAACAGAATCAAAGCAAGAATCAAGTAATAATTATTTACAAATTTCAAGAGGTGAAAAACCTAATTCATAATAATTAAACGAAACTATCATTTAATGAAAGAAATATCAAATGATTATTCGAAAGTAAATGATGAACATTAATGAAGTGAGTGTACGAAATGTCCACCATTTTGTAAAATGCACTTTCGGTTCTGGAACCCATACTTTATACATTTGCTTATTTCGCTCCTTGAATACCTTCCAATACATTCTCAATCTTCTGAAGAATCTCTATTGTCGGGTTCAGTAGTATCATAAATTTTATTTTTGAGATATCCCCACAAATAAAAATCCAGCAGATTCAGATCCGGAGATCTGGCAGGCCATGCTACTGGACCTCTTGTTCCAATCCAAGAATCGGAAAAAGTTCGATTTAGATAGTCTGTGACTATTCTTGAGTTGTGTGGACCACATCCGTCTTGTTGGAACCATGGACTATTACGCCGATACCGTATAGGAAGATCATCCAACATTTCTTCTATAATTTCTACATATTTTGCTCCGGTTAGGTTGCCGTCAATAAAATAGGGTCCCAGTAATTTATTATTCAACAAACCGCACCATATGTTCAAAGAAAAACCATATTGATTTCGAACTTCATGAATTAGGTGAGGATTTTCTGTGGCATAAAAATGTTTGTTCCTTCGATTGAACATGCCAGAATTTGTGAATGTCGTTTCGTCTCCCCAAATGATATTGTGCGCAAAATTGTTGTTATTCCGCACCTTCCGTTGAAACAAATTACAGAATCGCAACCTTCTCTCAGGATCATTGCGATATAGTTTTTGCACGGCTTGGTATTTATAGTCATGGTATCCGTGTCTCTTGAGTATTTTATTAACAGCACTTTTTGATAAATTGCATTCACTGGCCATAGTTCTCGATCCTATTCCTGGATTCATTCGAATTTGGGCCAGAACATTGATAGGCTCGTTTCGTCGTACATAAGGACCTCTAGGTTTGATGAATGAATTATGTGCAAGTAACGTTGTAGATAAACGTCGAAACATTTTAATATTTGGTGTTGTTCTTTCAGGATATAATTCACCATACCTTTGTTGTGCTTTGAACGAATTTCTATCTAGTTTTATGTACACTTCGTACATATCTCTCTTCTCTTCATTTGTGTATCTTACCATATCGAATAAGTTAAATTGAAATTACTCAGAAAAGTATTTAATGACAAGTTCTTGTGACACAATAATAAACGGAGTGACAAATAATATGACATTTCTTGTTATGTTCTTTTTTATCCACGGCCTACTACTTGAAAATAATACATTCAATAAACCTAGAGTTGTGTGTATGTAAGAAAAAACAAGTCTATCAATGATATCAATGTTCTGGGCCCAAATTCAATTGAACCCAGAAAAAATCGAGAACTGTGGCCAGTGAATGCAATTTATCAAAAACTGCTCTTAATAAAATAGTCAAGAGACGCGAATACAATGATTTTAAATTTGAATACCAAGCCTTGCAAAAATTATATCGTAATGATCTCAAAATAAAGATCGATTCTGTAATTTGTTTCAACGGAACAAATGACAAATCCAACAATAATGATTCCTCGCGAGAAGATTGAGAATGTATTGGAAGGTATTCAAGGAGACGAAATAAGCAAATGTATAAGAAGTATGGGTTCCAGAACCGCAAAGTGCATTTTACAAAATGGTGGACATTTCGAACACTTACTTCATCAATGTTCATCATTCACTTTCGAATAATCATTTGATTTTTCTTTCATTAAATGATAGTTTCGTTTAATTATTATGAATTAGGTTTTTCACCTCTTGAAATTTGTAAATAATTATTACTCGTTTCTTGCTTTGATTCTGTTACGTTCCATTCAGTTGAAGATGAGTAAGTTGATTTTCTTATCGAAATGTATTGCATGTTGTTAATTAAACTACAGTTACCTAAATGTAATACAGATCCGACCCAAAGAAATTTGGATAACGGTCAAAATCACCTGAAAATCAACTTTGAATGACATTGTATGATATATTGTTGAATTAAGCGTTAAAAGTTATTTCGAAAAGTGTCATAAAATATGCAGGTCCGTATTGAAAAAAATGAGGTTGAGGGTGGCCCAGAGCGTACGAAACGTTGGATACAAAATCTGATTATGTCAAAATGGGGATAATTGATTGTCGAATAAAAAACTCTTGTGACATTTCTCGATAATATTCGAAATAAAGTGAGAAAAAAAGAAAAATCAAAATGACAGAATTTACTTTTTTTATGATATCTCAATAACCGGCCCTGATAATCTCGATTTGTTTGAACTGCTTGACAATGCTTCTATGAATTCAACTTTTTCTCCATTTAACCGACCTTCTAACTCTTATGGTTTAAAAGTTACCAATACAATCCCATTAAAAAAGTGGCCACTCTGTATATATATATATATATATATATATATATATATATATATATATATATATATATATATATATATATATATATATATATACACATATATATATATATATATATATATATATAGTGGAAGCATTGTGTCCTTGAAAATGGAAGGCTGATAGGATTGATAGGATAATGTAATGCCATAAAAATACAGGAGTAATGCTATTTTTATTTAAAAAATGCCTTCATCAAATAACATATTAGAAATACAGCAAACTGCCTCAAATGCTTTCAAATATATATAATTTTGTTGGCATTTTCTAGGTACATTTCATTTAACATTGAGAAACTGCAAACTTTTGTTCAACTGAAAATGGTGCTTCGCACACAATTTGTCATTTAATTGCATACTGTTACCAATATATAGATAAATCGTTTTGTAAAATTCATATTTGAAACACAAAATTGTTAAAACTATGATAATAGTAATAGACATTACTAGCACTATTATTTTTATACCAAGAAATTATTTTCATGAGCAAGTCCTTGATATAATTCCATTTTTGAGATTTCTAATCAAAAACAAATACAACTAGAGTTTATTATATCATTGGCAATGTACTATTAGGAAATATGCCCTGTTAATCTGAATATATTTTCAAGCATACAAATGAAAAAAAAATGGTTTTATGTAATAACGCTCAATATATAAAGGCTTTATGAAAAAGGTAATTGTTACGACACTTTGCTTCTATTGATATTGATAGATATCCTACTATAGAAAACGCTATATGATTTTTGAGAATGAAATCAATTTCAACTTTTTTCTGCAATTTATAATTGATAAAATCTAATGTGAATAATATATATATATATATATATATATATATATATATATATATATATATATATATATATATATATATATATATTTACACCAGCCAACCCTTCTCAACCTTGGTGTGTAACATTAAATTTTTTGACAAGCAATAAATCAGGGAGTTTTTATGCTCGATTTCAACAAAGTTGATGTTTACTGAGGACTGTCATTCCATTGATTACCAACAACAAAAAAAAAACGTAAAAAGCGTAGTAACCAGTAAATAATTATCATTTCAAAATAATAACTTGTTGAGTTACAACATGACTGAACTATTTCGTCTAAGAAATTGGAAAAAAATATTACAAGCAGAAAATGATATTATTGTACTGAGTGCTTATGGCTAAGGATAATGTATTACAGCTCTCCAGAAATAGTAATGCATTACAGTTCATTTCTCATATATAAATATCTATCATTAACAATTCAGTTATTCAGTTTCATGCAATTTTGAATATAAACAGTCATAGTTTACTGAATATATTGTATATCCCAAAGGGGAAAATATGGAAAAACTTATTATAATTTCCACTTCCATAAAATATATAACGTTACCATTGAAAATTGTAGAACGTAAATAGCTATAGAAGACTACATTAGTTACATCAAAAAATAATCTTGTAATATACAATATTCACACAATTATTATTGCTTAGCAATATTTGTATATACCAAACTAGCCATTAGTGTGGTTGATTTTTACTGAGCCAATGTTGTCCGTAGAAAAAAATCCCAGCAGTTTCTTCCAGGTCGCACTTGCAGATTTTGTTTCATGAAAAAAAGAAAAATTTACATCAACAATGTTTCAATAGAGCTAAGTCTCCGACATGAATGAATATGATATATATGTATGTGCATGAAAAAAACATATAAGACTTGAAATATGAGTATTATGGTTGGGGAGTTGATTCGTTTATTTTTTGCTTTTTATGAAAAATGCTTAGATATTTTATGATAATTAAAATCTTTGAAATTAAAAAAAAAACTCCCCTGGGTGAAAATGTTTTTTTTCAACAGAATGAAAATACAATGATGACTAGAGAAGAATAATATTTTTCACACAAAAAATGATGCAGGAAAAGAACTCACCAAAAAAATTATTACATAGACATGAGAAATAAGTGTTGCTTTCAGAAGACAAGCAAACTGCTTTCAGTCCTTGGAAAAATTGAAGTATTTCAACAATATTTTCAATAGGTTTTTTTTCTTTCAGAATTGGTTCTTGAAAATCAACCAAACAAGCAGTAACAAATACAACTTGGGATAATATTCCTCTCATACTAAGTGGCAATTTTTTTTTCAATAATCTGAAAGATTTTATTCTACCCACTACATGTTCTACATATATTCTTTTTTTTGCAATTCTTTTTGTCTCAATTCCTTCTTCAGGTGTTAATTTATCACGGCCTTTCAAAAATGGTGGAATATTTAATACAATTTTTTTTCTAATTGTCAAGTCCTTTATGTCAAAACCTCTGTCAGCTAAAACTAAGTCACCTTCATCTAGTAAATCCATTAAATTTGACTTCTTTATTAATTCTTTATCCGATATGGAACCTTCGAACAAATCACTAACAAAAGATATAGCACCATTTGGAGTACAACCTATTAATACTCTAAATGTAGTATGAGCTTTGTAAGATGAATAAAGATTGCATTGGTGCTCAAAATTGCTCGGTACTTCACAATAAAATTCAGTGCAATCAATAATGACTCTGATATTCTTTAATCTTTTGAATTCTGTGGGCAAATGTTGCTTTATCAAATCTCTAGATGGGAACATCATAGGCGGAAGTATATTAAATTTACAATATATATGTTGTATCCAGCTGGTAAAAAGTTTGGTAACTAAACCGGTTGAAAGGTTGAATCTATAATGTATATCTTCAATTAATAAACCAGTTCTTAATCTGATCAAAACTATAATGAGTTCTTCCAAAGGATTAATTTTTTTTCTCAATGGTCGATTAACCTTCAATTTTTACATCCCCAATACTGCAAAGGCTCTATGGGTTGCAAGAATGAAAACAATGTGAGAATGCTGGTAAAAGTAAAGAGATGTATAAAACTTACACTTTTTATCACTCTGCTTCAGACTTTCCACAAAGTTATTCATGTCTTCTCCAGCTTCATTCTTTCCAGTTCTTCAATCCTCTTCCAACTTGGAATTTTCTTCTCTCAACTGTTTGTTTTCAGCCTATTTTGAATAAACAGAACATTATTATAGAATGAGAAATATTACATTTGCCATATTTTAAATTCGTAAATCGATAGGGGATCATGGCATTAGTCCACTTTTTAACCGACGAAACCAAAAAGGAGGAGGTTCTCTATTCTTTTTTTATCATTTTTTTATGTATGATCACGCATAACTTTTTACTGAGACGTCCGATTCCGATAACTCTTTTTTTAGTGGATAGGGTGTACTTCGAAGTTGGTCCCATTTGAATTTAAAAGATGAAATCCACCCCTAAGTGTTGCAAAATGAAGGATATTGATCACTCACCCTCTGAATTTTGGTCCGTTAACCGATTCAATCAGGCATAACTTTGTACTGGGTTCTTCGATTTGGATGATTCTTTTTTCAATAGATAGGGTATACCTCATATTTAGATTTCGAATGAAATTATCCACCCTTACGGGTAGAAAAATAGGGGATAATTAATTTTTCACTTGTGAACATTGGCACACACATATGTAGTTGAAAAATGACAGATTTTTGTTCCACATCCGTCACAATCATCATATTCTATGAGAGGATGGAATGATATACAAAGTAATGAAATAAACTAACCAGAACAACAAAAATAATTCATATTACAACAAATAGTAAAAGTAGATAATCATATTATTTAACTGGTAATAGTTGAAGTAAGGTTGGTAAGTAAGTATTTTGAAGTAATCAAAAACAAGTAGGTAGTAATTAGTAGATTTCGAAAAAAATTAAAAAATAAAACTTTTCAACAAAAAAATTAAACCGACGAAATACGGAACTGAAAGTAAAAATAAATAAACCTTCTTAGTCTCAATAACTGCTCTAAACTAATGTAAGTAACTAATTTTGAGTCGGCGCCAAACGAACAATCACTAAGATCATTAAATTACTTCAAAAAATTATCAGAATGTCATGCCGCATTTTACTTACCTAATTCATTTGCTTGTTTGTTTGGAACCGACTCAAAATTAGTTACTTACATTAGTTTAGGAGCTTAGTATAACTAAGAAGGTTTATTTTATTACAAAGCCTTCAACAAACACTAATGAAACCTGGTTTATCCAGGGTTATAACCTTCCACCACCTAAAAAGCAAGAAATAATTTAGAAAATCAATAAGAGTATAGAAGGGTGAACTTTTTTCTTCATTCATCAAATTCAATCATCTTCATAAACAAATATTTTCAATTTGTCGTTGACTTGTGCTATTCTGAATCTGCCTACAAAAAACAAAATTAATTTACACATTTTCTTTGTGAAGGGAATAGAATTTGGCGAATGGAATAGTTTATTAATGTTGACTAATCATTTTGCTTTGTGCACTGCATATATTTTCTTGATTAATTCTATTGATTTTTAGGTTGTGGAAGTTATAGAATTTAAACATGTACTAGAAAATATTGTGGATATAGGCCCTATGTATCCATCTATAGAAATATATATTGAGTATCTTAAAAATTAGCAATCATTGATTTGTGAAAAATTATTTACCTTCAATGTTTCCCATTCTTTTCCAAATAAATGTTGTTTGAGAATATGCTTCCTTAGTCTTCGGTTGTTTGCTAGAAATATATGTATATTTATATATCAAAATGGTTCTCATTTCTGATTCACTCTCTTACCTCTCTTCATCTGTCTCTGAATTAAATGAAATGAAACTTCCAGATGCTGTCAGGGTTGAAGATGAAATTTGGGATGAATGCACTGACCAGCTCTCAAATTCATGGAATGCCTGCAAACAAAATCATTATTCTACTTGTCACTTTGAATATCAGAATATATGAGTGTGGAATCAACATATTGTAACGTAAATAACTTAACTTGGTTTAACTAATTTATTTTCACACTTAAATCTACAACTTAATTTATATTACTACGCCACTGTATAAGCTCGATCGTATGGGCTCGTTAGACTGTCCGACTCCACTTGAGGGTTGCCTATTTATCTCCGATACAGCATTCTCGATGTTTCGAATTCTGGCAGTTGGCGACCGGCATGTTCCAATTGTTTCCAATATTGACCGTTGTTTTCCGCGGCAGAGCGACTGATGGTTCTCGAATATCTCCGGGGATGATCTCATCGTTGTCGATGGCAATGCGTGAGGCGACAGGTCCGGCCTAGGTTCGTTACATTGCCCCTTCTTAAAGACATTTCGTCCCGAAATTTCATCCTTGAGTGTGACGATATCTGCACCGTGAAGTTCGATGGAAGTAACACTCCACGGTCTTCATGATCGGTCTGGAAGAGGTTACAGCAAACCAAAATCTTGACGCCGCTGGATCTGAATATCGCCTCCAGCATACTTCTTATGACTCTCCAGTCCAACCCATCAATACCACAGGATAATTTTGAATTGCTAGATCCACCAGATTCTGGTCCACCATAGTATCTCTTAGTTTGGTGAGACTCTTCCAGACATCTTCATGGACGGTTTATCTTGGGAATCCCCTTTTTGGAACTAGGTAGTAGATGTTTCTCTGGCCTTTCTTCAACTGTAGCACCCACCAACTTCTGGATTCTGCTCCGCAGTGTTTGGAGTGACCAAATTTCTTGGGGGGAAACTTTGCGATGCCCTGGACATTCGAAGATCTTCGCCACACAGTGGTTTAGTGCGTAGTCAGCAGGCACCCTCGAAAAGGTCTCGTGACCCTCCCCTAGTAACCCCAGTAGAACTTTCTGCCCGTTTGAATACAAGGACATAAACTTCTCGAACGTCATATCATCCTCCGATGGCTTGAGGGTGCGAACTTGGTCATGGTTTCCAGCGTAAGGCCAACCTGTTGAAATGGACGACCCTTGGTTTCCCCTCGGGTGGCTTATGGATTCGGTACAAAGGTCGTTTATCCTTTTCAGATTTTTATAGGCCTTCCCAAGTTCCGAATTTTGGTGATAGTCCACGACGACTTTTGGGGGTTGTACAGCCAAACCAGGTCATAAACCCCTTAAATCCTCCAGCGTCGGTCTTGATGTAAGGTCTTTTCATTTTATCGTGGCACTCTTGATGTTCAACCGGACCTTTCCCGTGGATCGTCCATTCTTGCCGAAGTTTGCTGACGTAGTCCCTTCCGCAGTTCGGTCCTGGCGGTATCCAAACTTCGGGTCACAAGGCAGTCGCAGTTCTCGGCCCATTATAATACTAGCAGGAGTTTGACCGGTTGATCGTGAAATGCGGATCGATAGGCCATCAGGAAAAAATGAAGATACTGGTCCCAGTCTTTGTGGTCAGAGAAACCTTTGGACAAGTGGCGGTTGATCGTCCTGTTCATCCGTTTCCACCTTCCATCGGACGCGGATGTAGGCCGTGGTTCTTGTCTTTGGGATGTTCGCAGTAGACATATTTTTGGAAATGGTTGATTGAAATTTCTGCCTTGATCCGGGAGTGCAGCCCATTGGAATACTGAATCGACATATCCATTTTTCACCAAGACGTGGCGACGGTGATGTTTCCGGGTTGGGCAGGGTTGGCTTCCCCCCTTTCCTGAAGTAGTCCATTGCCCCCAAGGATGTATTTATTTCCGTGGTCGGATAGAAAGGGGCCCCTGATGTAAAGGCGATTCTCCGAACGGGCTGCCTCGTTAAATGACGCAGGGGGCCTTGGGTCGTACTCGAGTCCATTGCAGCAGCGCTACAGCCACTTCCGCACCAGCCTGGACGCGTTTGACAATTGGCCCAGAAAACCCTTTGCCCCCCTTTTGCGGGGGTCTTTACCCCAGTTTCCCCGGCGACCCATAGGGGATTTCCGGCACTCCTCTTTTCGTTCCGGGAAAAAAATTTTTGGGTCTGTCCCCCCAATATGGTCCAAAAAACGTTTCGGATCCATTGTCCGAAAAGAGAGTTCCTTTGTGCCAGGGATTTAACAGCCGGCAGAACCTGGATTTCCCCCATGATGGTTTCTTTCCCCTTTTCCAGCGACGCCCAAGCCAAGGTGGGGGTTTTCTTGGTCTTTCTGGATCTTGTGTCATTCCAGTTGTCATCCATTGCCGCGGTTCTACAAAAATGTTGTTTTTTCTCTTCTGCCTTCGGCAATGTGAGAATCATCTGGGCATGGCTTCGCGACCAAAGGGGATCTGCATTCTTATGGCTAGTTCCAGCTCTGTTCGATCTCGAAATCGAATTCTTGGAGTCTCTCGATCCAACGTGCTACTGACCTCAGGATTTTTGAACTGTAAGAGATTTGAGAGCTGCAAAGGTCGTCTCACAGGAATCTTCTTCCATACACGTCTTGTAGAAGTGCTCCCTCCCCTTTACAACAGCAACAGCCTCGCCTGGTGACACAGTTTGCGCTCTGGTTTGCTAAGCGTCTTGCTGAAATAACCAAAAGACCTTCTCCTGTCCTCCTGGATCTGGGGATGGGAAGCCCAAGTCCCACGTTGCTGGCGTCCGTATCCAAAATGAATTTCCCTTTGGGTAGGGATAGCTAGTATAGGTGCGTTGATCAAAGCTCCTTTCAGCTTCCTGAATGAATCTTGACATTCTTCGGACCACTGGGAAATTTGTTTTTGGGCCCTTTCCCTGAGCCTGGTCAGTGGTTTAGGATGTTGGCGAATCCAGACATATCGGCGATAGTATGTGCATAAAACCAAGGAAACTTCGAAGTTGGTGAATGTCTTTTGGGATGGGCAATCCTTAACAGCTTTGATCTTCTGGTCATCTACTGCTCTCTTCCAGAGACAAGTGGCGGGAGGTATCGTATTTTTGGAACAGATGGCATTTCTTAGGGCCAGCTTCAATCCGGAGTTCCCTCAGTCGCAGGAATACTTCCTCCAGTTTACGTGGTCCGAACTATCTGCCGACCACAATAATGTCGTCGAGATACACTGACACGTGTTCCATGAGAGTCCTTCAGCACTGTTCCATCAATCTTTCGAATGGGGGAGCATTACAGAGCCGAATGGATAACGGTGAACTGCTACAATCCTGAGCCGATGGTAAAAGCAGTCTTTTTTTTCGATCTTCCTGAGCGAGTTCTACTTGCCAGTATCCACTTTCAGATCAAGGGTCGGAAAATCGTGGAACCAGCCAACGTGTCTAGGGTGTCATCTATTCTCGGGAGAGGGTAACTTCTTTTTGTGACATTTTAAGTTGGCGATAGTCTACAAAAAGCGTGTCGATCCATCCTTTTTTCACCAGTACGACTGGAGAGGACCAGGGATTTGTCAGATGGTTCGATAACCCCTTTTTTTCCCCATATCGCTGACTATTTTGTCAGCCCCTTCCTTTTTTGGCAAGGGAAAGCTTCTTGTTTGATTGGATCTCGGGCACCCCAGTATCAATCTTGTTTTGGACCACATTGTTCGACCCCTTTTCCTTGTCCGGTATCGAAGATGTCTTGGTATTTTTTGGACTAAATCCTTAGTTTGGGCTGTTGAGCTTTTTGGGCTTTAAGAGGTGGAAACAATTTTCTAGTTCTGTGGCGGTTGGGTTGGCTAATCGTACCTCGTACACTCCGGATCACTGGAAAACTGACGAGCAGTCCCCCAATATTTTTCCCCTTTCTTCAAGGCATGGAAAATAATAAATTCTGACCTTACCGGCACAAATTTGTCAGCACGCAAAAAGGTTTTCCTGGGCAACCCCTCGTCCAATTTTCTTCCGGAAGTTTGGGGCCCTCAAACATCATCAGCCCCACTGCTCGCACTCCCGTCCAGGCGAGCCTCGGATGGTTTCAGCCCTCTCAGGTCGTTTACATTTCCAGCCAAACAGACAGGATCAATCTCTTCACTTCCCCATGAAGTACCAGCTCTTCTCCGTTACACGTAGGACGCCGTCTTTGAAATAAAAAAACCCTCTGGAATTATGAGTCCATTCCGATATTGCATCATCTTCGATGTCCGCTACAATGCCTGATGTTTCACTTTAGGTGCCAAAATTATTTCAACGGTAGCTCGCAATACAGTAGTCTCCCTGTTGCTGTGCGTAGTTTGCGTTTGTCGGTTCCCGTTCCGGTGTTCTGGCAAAGGAAAGGTCCGAGAATTGTCCCAGCGCACCTTTCGCAGCAGGGGTGCAAGGCTCGTTATTGATGAGACCGTCTACGAAAACACCTCTGTTCTGTCGTTTCGGATAGCGACATATGCTTTTTAACGGGTTGTGGGAACAGGCCGAGGGATTCCCTTCTGCCGACCTTCTTTGTTTTCCTGCATCGGTGTTTTGAATGTTGGACATTTTCGCACTGTCCAATTTTGCCAACCCAGCATCTTATCTGTCTTTTCTCAGGCAAAACTTCCTTCATCATTTTTCTTATGGCGTTTCCCAAGTCGATGCTCCTGTGAGTCTTTTCAATACTTCGAACTTTACTTTTTTTGCGAGTTGCTGCCTCAAATTCCAAAGGGTGCCTGCGTCTACGAGGATGTTTTGGGACGAGCTATGCCAACGCTTGTCTGGTTTTTTTGTCGGGAGTCCATCCAGGAATGCCTGAACCGCAACGCCCATTACTTCTCCGGTGTGGCTGGATTTTGGAGACGAACCAAGCGTGCAATGTCAGCTTCGTATTCTTTAGTGATTCGCCCGATTTCGGCAGCGATTTTTCGTTGGGAGTGGTATAGTTCCAAATGGGCGGGCCATATCGAATTTAGATGTTTAATCATGATCAAGGTCCCCTGTTCTTGGGGGTGAGAGTTTGAGAATTTGTTTCTCCACGTAATGCAAGTCCCGTGCTCATTTTCCCTGCATTCCATCCGTTTGTTTGGCCGCTGATTCAAACTGCCGGGCGGTAATTTGCCCATGGAGTTTTTCCGTCGAACTGGGCGGCTTCATGGAAAGCTCCCCTATTTCTGAAATGACCTTTGACATCTTTTATACCCTCTTTGAAATTTTTTCACGTTCAAAACTCAAGTCCAGCATTGCATTTTCTTAACCATCTCTGTGGAGGACGCACTATTAATTTGTTTTTTCCGCACTGATCGTTTCCTTTATTTTGTCCATTTCTGCCTCGATTCCGTCTTTTTATTTATCGCTGATTATTTCCCATCTTGTCCATCTCTGCCTTCGGAGGTTCCCATTTTTTTTCCAGAATTCGCCACACACAGAGTTCTTTTAAAACCTTCTGTGTTTTCTAGGAGCTTATCTTCCAGGCTTTTTTGAATTTTTAGAAGCTTATCTTCAGGCTTCTTGAATTTTCTTGAACTTTCTTCCAGATTTATAGAATTTTCTTGAAGCTTCTTTCCAGGTTTTTGAATTTTTCGTTTTTCTTCCAGATTTCTAGAATTTTGTTGCAGCCCTTTTTTCAAGGATTCTATTATCGGACTCAAATCCTCCGGAACTTCGAAAAAAATGTTTTGGGGTCCTACCTTCTTTTTTAAGTCCTTCTGCAAGTCTTTTCCTGGAGTACTTGCTTTTTACCTGTTTCGTTCCCCTTTTCCCCCAATTCCTGTTTTAATTCCGCTACCTTCAAATCCGCAAGGCACTTTTTGGAAACATTTTGTCTTTTGCGAGGTATTAGTTTTGTTCCAACGAAAAATTTTCAGTTTGTTAAAAATTCGCGAATTCTTTTCCCCCGGGCCCCCGTCTTTATTGTTTCAGGAAAGTGTATCAGTTTATATTCCCCAGCACAATTTCACCGCAAAAAACCCGGGGGCCCCGCTTTTTTGTTTCCCCGAACGTGTATCAGTTTATTCCCCAAATTGTCCCTTCAAAACGAATATCTGAATTGGCAGTTTAGGCTGAAACCAACATTGTTGAAGTGAATTAGGAAAATAGGGAAAAAATGTATAGTATATCTTTCCCCTAAAATAGCTGTGGATTATTTTAGAAAAAAACGCCCCTTCCTTTCAGATTTTTTTTGTTCTAGAACCGTCATTTTCAAGCCCCTTTTTTTCTAAAAAAATCACTAAAAAAATGCCCTTTTTTTTTTCAGAGGAAAAAAACCATAAATCACCTTTTTTGGATAAATAAAGGATTCTTCAACACGTACATCCAGACCTCTCAATGACTCAGATTGAGGTTGGGGGTTTGATGATGGGGAAAAAAACGGGTGTATGTGTTGAAGATTTTTTTTGATAGAACGGCTGAGGGCCAATTTTGGGAAAAAAGAGTGATTTAGGGTTTTAAATTTATGCTGGAAAAAAAAAACATTGTGAGTGATTCTTGCGGGGAAGACAGTGCTTGAAAAAGACGTGTTCTAGAACAAGAAGATCTCCAATTGAAAAAGGTAGAGCCAGAGGGGGAAAAAAAACAGAAAAGTCCTATAGCATTTTTAGGGGGTATGACGTCTATACATTTGAAAAAAATATTGAATAACGAATTAAATCGAGGTATAGAATTTTTTGAAGATTTTTTAATCATCAAATGTTAATTGATATCAATTTTATATTCAAACTGAGGGTTTCATATCGTTCACAAATTGAAAGTCTTTATACTAACAAAATGGAGTTCTTTTACCCGACGATTCAAAGAAATCACATGTTCTACTACTGTGAAATTGTCATCAAGAATGTACAGAAACGTTCACTTGTTTATTTTTTTTAATAATCTTAGTAATTAAAGGTGGGCCATTTCCTCAAAATGAATTATATTTCCTCTATCCCACACTACTAGTATTTTTCCTCATTTTGATTGACCAATAGACCCAGTTGATTAACTAGGCCTCGAAACATATATATTTTTATGTTCTTCTAGTATAAGTGCACGTTCATGTCATAAATTTGTAATCAATCAATCTTTGTAATAAGATTTTAATTCCGGATACAATAAAAAAACCCTAGAATAAAGACATAATATTTTCAGAGATATTTATTCAGCATAATCAGATACAAACATGATATAATATATACCAACAAAAAAAAAAGATTTCCCACTGATGGGAAAATAATAAAAATTTATTGAGTTTTTTCTGATCGCAAGACCTCTCATACATTCTGTTTGTTTTCTTCCAACATGGTATAGTTTTATTTTGAGGTAAATCTCTACAGAAGTTTTAATCAGCTTTAACTTATGATTTTCTAAAAAAGAATTATCAAGGATGTGGTCATCCAGACTTCCAAAAACATTTTTTGATAACAACTCATTTGAAATTTTATGAACCAGAACATTAAAAAAAGTATGTTCTTGTGGAATTTTATTTTCATTTGTGTCCAAGATGAACCGCAGTTTTTTTCACACAACATGGTTATTTTTATGATATCCATTGAAGGCCTGATGAGTCCTCCTCGATTCTTACGATTCAGTAGACTGAAAAGATTTCCATCAATGGATTCATTGTTCACACATTCCACTTTTGAGAGGCATTCCGAACATTTCATTATTAATTTCAATTTTTTTACTACAAAACCATTAATATAAGTTACAACATTTTCTGTGAGCACACTCAATGTAGGCAAAAATTGTAACTCATATTCAATATTTCCATCAATTATTGTAACATCTGAAATATCTAGACCGTATTTTTTTATAAGAGCAATATCATCAATATTTACTGCTGGAATGATTTTCATGTTTTTAGAACTTGTTGTCAGTATGCTGTATGATCAGTTTCACAATTTCCGCCTTTTAAATCAGTGATTTCATGCCTCAACGCTAAACGTTTATATGTGTGATAAAACTGGTCAGCTGTGGGATTATTATTCCACCCATTTTTTTATCTGAAAAAAAAACAGAAATATTACTTCACTTGAAGAAAATAAATTTATATTGATATATGTGTAACGTAAATAAACTTAACTTGGTTCTACTAATTTATTTCACACTTAATCTACAACTTAATTTATATTACTACGCCACTGTATAGCTCGATGGTATGGGCTCGTTCAGACTGTTCTACTCCACTTGAGGTTTGCCTATTTATCTCCGATACAGCATTCTCGATGTTTCGAATTCGGACGGTTGGCGACGGCATGTTCCAATTGTTTCCAATATTGACCGTTGTTTTCCGCGGAAGAGCGCACTGGATGGTTCTCGAATATCTCCGGGGATGATCTCATCGCTGTCCATGGCAACACGTGAGGCGACAGGTCCGGCCTAGGTTCGTTACATTGCCCCCTTCTTAAAGACATTTCGTCCCGAAATTTCATCCTTGGAGTGTGACGATATCTGCATGACTTCATATCTGCACCGTGAAGTTCGATGGAAGTAACACTCCACGGTCTTCATGATCGGTCGTGGAAGAGGGTTACAGCAAACCAGAATCCTGACGCCGCTGGATCTGAATATCGCCTCCAGCATACTTCTTATGACTCTCCAGTCCAACCCATCAATACCACAGGATAATTTTGGAATTGCTAGATCCACCAGGTTCTGGTCCACCATAGTATCTCTTAGTTTGGTGAGACTCTTCCAGACATCTTCATAGGACGGTTTATCTTGGGAATGCCTCTTGGTAACTAGGTAGTAGATGTTTCTCTGGCCTTTCTTCAACTGTAGCACCCCACCAACTTCTGGATTCTGCTCCCGCAGTGTTTGGAGTTGACCAAATTTCTTGGAGAACACTACGGCGATGCCCCTGGACATTCGAAGATCTTCTGCCACACAGTGCGCTAGTGCGTAGTCAGCAGGCACCTCGAATAGGTCTCGTGACTCCTCTCTAGTAACTCCCATGTAGAACTTTCTGCCCGTTTGAATACAAGGACATAAACTTCTCGAACGTCATATCATCCTCCGGTGGTCTTGAGGGTGCGAACGTGGTCAGGGTTTCCAGCGTATGGGGCCAACCTGTTCAAATGGACGACCCTTGGTTTCCTCGGGGTGGCTTATGGATTCGGTACACAAGGTCGTTTATCCTTTTCACAATTTTATACGGGCCTTTCCCACGAGTTCCGCAATTTTGGTGATAGTCCACGACGACGTTTGGGGTTGTACAGCCAAACCAGGTCATCAACCTTAAATCCTCCAGCGTCGGCCTTGATGTCATAGGTCTTTTCATTTTATCGCTGGCACTCTGGATGTTCAACCGGACTCGTTCGTGGATGTCGTCCATTCTCTGCCGAAGTTTGCTGACGTAGTCCTCTCCGCAGTGTCTTGTCCTGGCGGTATCCCAAACTTCAGGTCACAAGGCAGTCGCAGTTCTCGGCCCATTATAATACTAGCAGGAGTTTGACCGGTTGACTCGTGTACTGCGGATCGATAGGCCATCAGGAACAAATGAAGATACTGGTCCCAATCTCTTTGATGGTCAGAGACAACCTTGGACAAGTGGCGGGTGATCGTCCTGTTCATCCGTTCCACCATTCCATCGGACTGCGGATGTAGGCCGTGGTTCTTGTCTTGCGGATGTTCAGCAGTAGACATATTTCTTGGAAAAGGTTGGATTCGAAATTTCTGCCTTGATCCGAGTGCAGCTCCATTGGAATACCGAATCGACATATCCATTCTTTCACCAAGACGTCGGCGACGGTGATAGCTTCCTGGTTGGCAGGGCATAGGCTTCCGCCCACTTACTGAAGTAGTCCATTGCCACAAGGATGTATTTATTCCCGTGGTCGGATACGGAAACGGGCCGGCGATGTCAATGGCGATTCTCTCGAACGGGCTGCCTACGTTGTACTGACGCATCGGGGCCTTGGGGCGTATTCGAGGTCCATTGCTAGCAGCGCATACAGCGCACTTCCTGCACCAGTCCTGGACGTCAGCTTGACAATTGGCCCAGTAAAACCGTTGCTTCACTTTCTGCAGGGTCTTCGTCACTCCCAGATGTCCTCCGGCGACTCCATCATGGATTTCCCGCAGCACTTCCTCTCTTCTGTTCCTGGGAACAATTATTTGGCGTCTGTCTTCCCCACCAATATCGGCCTCTAACACACGTTTCAGGATCCCATTGTCCAGAATAAGAGAGTTCCATTGTGCCAATAGGACTTAACAGCCGGCGAGTAACCTGCGACTTCCCTGCCATGATGGTCTTCGATTGCCCTTCTTCCAGCTGACGACTAAGCCAAGGTCGGGGTCTCTCTTTGGTCTTTCTGGATCTTGCTGTCATTCCAGTTGTCATCCATTGCCGCGGTTCTACAAAGTGTTGCTTTTCTCTTCTGCTCGTCGGCAATGTGAGCAATCATCTGGACATGGTCTTCGAGACAAGGCATCTGCATTCTTATGATAGTTCCGGCTCGATGTTCGATCTCGAAATCGAATTCTGGAGTCTCTCGATCCAACGTGCTACTTGACCCTCAGGATTTTTGAACTGTAAGAGCCATTTGAGAGCTGCATGGTCAGTTCTCAACAGGAATCTTCTTCCATACACGTACTTGTAGAAGTGCTCCACTCCCTTTACAACAGCTAACAGCTCTCGCCTGGTGACACAGTAATTGCGCTCTGGTTTGCTGAGCGTCTTGCTGAAATAACCAATGACCTTCTCCTGCCCCTCCTGGATCTGAGATAGGACAGCTCCAAGTCCCACGTTGCTGGCGTCCGTATCCAAAATGAACTTCCTGTTGGGTAGGGATAGCTCAGAACAGGTGCGTTAATCAAAGCTCCTTCAGCTTCCTGAACGAGTCTTGGCATTCTTCGACCACTGGAACTTTGTTTGACCTTCCGTGAGCCTGGTCAGTGGTTTAGCGATGTTTGAACCCCAGCACATATCGGCGATAGTATGTGCACAAACCAAGGAAACTTCGAAGTTGGTGAATGTCTTTTGGGATGGGCCAATCCTTAACAGCTTTGATCTTCTGGTCATCCACTGCTACCCTTCCCAGAGACAACGTGGCCGAGGTATCGTACTTCTTTTGGAACAGGTGGCATTTCTAGGGCTCAGCTTCAACCGAGTTCCTCAATCGCAGGAATACTTCCTCCAAGTTTTTCACGTGGTCCCGAACGATCTGCCGACCACAATTATGTCGTCGAGATACACTAGACACGTGTTCCATGAGAGTCCCTTCAGTACTGTTTCCATCAATCTTTCGAATGTGGCGGGAGCATTACAGAGCCCGAATGGCATAACGGTGAACTGCC
The DNA here is from genome assembly GCA_018342105.1 of Gonioctena quinquepunctata. NCBI lineage: Eukaryota > Metazoa > Arthropoda > Insecta > Coleoptera > Chrysomelidae > Gonioctena > Gonioctena quinquepunctata. The sequence continues at coordinate 1,073,243 of JAFIRS010000169.1, forward strand.
ACAATCCTGAGCCGATGGTAAAGCAGTCTTTTCTCGATCTTCCTGAGCGAGTTCTACTTGCCAGTATCCACTCTTCAGATCAAGGGTCGAGAAATCGTGGAACCAGCCAACGTGTCTAGGGTGTCATCTATTCTCGGGAGAGGGTAACTGTCCTTCTTCGTGACATTATTAAGTTGGCGATAGTCTACAAAAAGCGTGTCGATCCATCCTTTTTTCTTCACCAATACGACTGGAGGACCAGGGACTATCAGATGGTTCGATAACTCCTTCTTTTCCCATATCGCTGACTATTTTGTCAGCCTCTTCCTTCTTGGCAAGAGGAAGTCTTCTTGCTGATTGCCGGATCGGTCGGCACCCCAGTATCAATCTTGTGCTGACCATTAGTTCGACCCCTTTTCCTTGTCCGGTATCGAAGATGTCTTGGTACTTTTGACTAAATCTCTAAGTTTGGGCTGTTGAGCTGGTTTTATGTCTTTGGAAGAGATGGCAACTAATTTCTAGTTCTGTGGGCAAGTTGTTGGGTTGGCTAATCGTACCTCGTACGCCCCGGATCACGGATGAAACTGACGAGCAGTGCCCCAAAATTGTTCCTTTCTTCAAGGTCACTGGGAAATAATTGACATTCATGACCCTTACCGGCACAAATTTGTCAGCACGCAACAAGGTCTTCCCTAGTGCAATCCCTCGTCCATTTTCATCATGAAGTTTGGCTCGAACATCACCACGTCTCCACTGCTCGCACTCCGTCCAGGCGAGCCTCCAGAATGGTTTCAGCCCTCTCAGGTACGCTTACATCTTCAGCCAACAGCACACGGATCAACTCTTCACTTCTCCCATGAAGTACCAGCTCTTCTCCGTTGACACGTAGGACGCCGTCTTTGAATCCAATTCAAACCCTCTGGAATTATGATGTCCATTCCGATGATTGCATCGTCTTCGATGTCCGCTCAAGTGCCTGATGTTTCACTTTAGTGTTGCCCAAAATTATTTCAATCGGTAGCTCGCCATATCAGTAGCTGGCTCCCCTGTTGCTGTGCGTAGCTTCAAGTTGTCGGTTCAATCCGTTCCGGTGTTCTGGCAAAAGAAGGCCCGAGAATTGTCCTAGTCGCACCTGTATCTAGCAGCATGGTGCAAGGCTCGTTATTGATGAGACCGTCTACGAAGACACCCTTTTTCTTTTCGTTGAAGCATAGCGACATATGGTTGTTAACCGGGGCTTGCCGGACACATGCCGACGATTGCCCCTTCTCATCGACCTTTTTTTAGTTTTCCTGCATCGGAGTCGATGAATGTTGGGCATTTTCTACGCACATGTCCAATTTTTCGACAATTCCGCATCTTATATGTCTTTTCTCAGGCAACACTTCCCTTTATCACTTTTTCTTATGGCAGCTTCCGTTTGCAGGCTCCTGTGAGTCTTCCTCAATCGTTTGAACTTTTCTTTGGCTTTTGCAGCATTGTTTTGTTTCCTCAAATTCCAAAGCTCGTGCCAGTGCGTCTACGAGATGTGTTGCGATAATATCAAAGCTTGTCTGGTTTCGGGCACGGGGCCTCCAAGAATGCTTGAACCGCTACCCCATTACATTTTTTTTGGCTGGGTATGCGAGACGAACCAAGCGTAATGTCAGTTTCGGGGAAATTTTGTAAGGATTCGCCCGTTTTTGGGCGATTTTTTTGCTGGGAGGGTATACGTTCCAAATGGGGGGGGATTCTTTGATGTTTTAAACAGCTGATATAGTCCCCTGTTCTTGGGGGGTGGGGTTTTATATTTGTTTTTCCACGTAATGGTGTCAGTGCTACAGCTCTTTCCCCTGCATTCCATCCGTTTGCTTTGGGGCTGCTTCAAACTGCCGGCGGTAATTTGCCCATGGAGTTTTTCCGTCGAACTGAGGCGGCTTCATGGAAAACTTCCCTTTTTGAAATGACCTTGAATCTTTTTCCTCTTGAACTTTATTCAAGTTCAAACTCAAGTCCACATTGCATTTTCATTAACCATCTCTGTGGAGGGCGCACTATTAATTTTTTTTACATTGATTTTTTCCTTCATTTTTCCATTTCGCCTCGACCCCATCTTTGTTTTTTCCCCTCCGTGTTCATTTGCCCCCTAATTTTATTACTCTGTCTCAAGGGTTTCCCCATTTTTTCTTCTAGAAAATTAGCCACACCAAAATTTTTTTTTTTAGGCCTTCTGTGTTTTCCAGGAACTTCTTCCAGGTTTTTTGAATTTTCTAGAAGCTTCTTCCAGATTTCTAAAATTTTTCTTCCAGGTTCTTGAATTTTCTTGGCTTTCTTCCAGATTTCTAGAAAGCTTTTTTCCCAGATTTAAAGAATTTTTTTGGGTTTCTTCCAGTTTTCTAAAATTTTTCTTCAAGTTTTCTTCCAGATTTCTAGAATTTTCTTGAAGCTTTTTCCAGATTTTAAATTTGGGCTTTCCTTCGGAATTAGTAGTTTTTTTGAGTTTATTATTACCAAACTTAAATCACCCCCGGGGAACTTGAAAAAAATTTTTGGGGGTCCCACCTTCTTGTATGTCCTTCTGAAGTCTTTCCTGGGTATTGTTTTTCCGGTTTTCCCGCCCTTTTTCCCCAACCTGTTTCAATTCCCTACCTTCAAACCCAAGGCGCACTTTTTTTGAAACATTTTTTTTTGACGAGGATCAGTCTGTTTTATACGAAAAATTTATCGTTTTTTAAAAATTACTTTGGAATTGTTTTCCCCCACCAGTCATTTTCGTTTCACGCGAAGAGTGTATCGTTTTTATTCCCAGCCAATTGTCCACTTGCGAAAACCCATGTCATTTTCTGTTTCACCCAACAGTGTATGTTTATATTCCCCCGCACAATTGTCCACTTCGCGAAAAAACCCGGGGCCCTTCATCAATTTATTTTTCTGACTATCCATCCAGATCACTTGTTTATTTTCAAAATCTCATTTTCCCACACCAATTTTCGAAATAAACTTAACTTGGTTCTACCAATTTTTTTCCCCTTTAATCTCAACTTAATTTATATTACTACCCCCGTATAGCTGATGGTATGGGCTGTTCAGACTGTTCTATCCCCTTGAGGTTTGCCTATTTATCTCCCATACAGCATTTCGATGTTTCGAATTCGGCGGTTGGCGACGGCATGTTCCAATTGTTTCCAATATTGACCGTTGTTTTCCGGAAAGGGACGGGGGTTCCGAAATCTCCGGGGGATTTTTCGCTGTCCATGGCAACACGTGGGGGACAGGTCCGGTTGGGTTTGTTACATATGGAAAATCGAGTTGATTATTTCCATATCTAGGTTATCCACTCAGTACAGCTGAAAATATGTGGTGTAT